>OY992882.1:92207250-92714750 GCA_963921405.1 Cepaea hortensis | reverse complement strand
TTACGCCACTTTCTCCGTAATCCTGTTTATCACGCAGTCTCGTAGCGGGCGAGAACTGGAAGCGGTTCTACCCCGGCTGGTGGCTTGCGGGATAACTGAGCCGGCCGCTCAGAAAGCAATGGCAAACTACTGAGCCTAATCTTGCCAAGAAATCAACAGACAGCTGAAAGATGCTGCTGTTGACAGCGATGTCCTGTAAAGGATATGCGAATTAAATATATATATATATATATATATATATATATATATATATATATATATATATATATATATATATATATATATATATATATATATTCTTCTTCTTCTTCTTCAGCGTTCCGAGCCATTGGGGTTCTTTGCTGCAAATACAATCCGTCTCCATTCGTCTCTCTGGTGGACCTTCTCTTGCCAGTCGTTGATTCCAAGTGCTTGTAGGTCTGTACATGTATTATCTCTCCACCGCCTTCTTGGTCTACCTCGGGGTCTACTGTCATTTATTTCCTGAGTGTAAGCGAGTTTTGTTTCCCTATTATCTTCCATTCTTTCTATATGCCCCAGCCATTGTAGTCTATTAGCCTTCATGATACCAGTGATTAGCGGGGACTTAAACAGATCATAAATGTCTTTGTTACTTCTTCTTTTCCACTCTCCACTTTGTGTATCCCTAATGGGTCCAAAGATGCGTCTTAAAATTTTGTTCTCAAAGGTTTGTAACAAGGCTTCGTCTCCTTTCGTTGTACTCCAGGTTTCAGAGCCATACAGCACAACTGGTCTGATCAGTGTTTTGTATATTGTGATTTTGGTGTTACGAGATAGCGCCTTTGATTTTAGTAGATGTTGTAGTGCATAGTATATCTTATTTCCAGAGTTGATTCTAGTTTGTATTTCTTCCCTTATGATGTTGGAGCAGTTGAAGATCGTACCCAGGTATTTGTATGTTTCCGATCTTTTAATGGTCATATTATCTATTTGTATGTGGCCAGAGTTTCTAGCCATTCCGTCTCTTGAAATTACCATATATTCTGTCTTATCTTGGTTGATAACCAGCCCCATCTGTTGGGCTTTTTCCTTTAAGTGAGTCAATATTTCCAATGTCTATAACATTGGAGGTAATTACAGTAATAAGTAGGTAGGTAGGTTGGTTGGTTCATTTGTTGGTTGGTAAGAAAGGTAAGCAGGTGGGTGGGTAGACAGATAGGTTTCCTGGTAGCTAGGTGGATATATTAGGTTGAGTAGGTGTCAGCTTTCCCTGATTGCAAGTAGGCCCTGAGACCCCTGAATATGTTATGAACGTTAATATTTTTAGTAGCCTTGTCCCTGGCAACCAAAATGTTTATACCTAGTCCGCCACCCGGTAAATTGACAGGCAGACAAAAAGGATCCGTTCTTACCAGTTTTCTCTTGAATCTGGGACACATACATGCGCGAAGCAAGAAAATAATCCCTGTTATAAAACACCATCACTAGAAACCACTATTCCAAACAGCGAGTACTGTAGTTGAATTTATAGAATGGAATCAAGCCTCCTCTTTTCTCCACATTATGTATATTTTCGCAATCCATCATAACAGAGACTCCGGATATTAATTATTCAACGGAAGCAGTAGACGCCCCAGAAGTGGTTCATGATAATCAGAAGTCAGACGTTTACATTCAATGTGTTAAATAACCAAATAGGGCTTGGTTTAATGGTACGCAAACTAACATATAACTGCCAAGAAACCTTTTCCTGCGTTGGTATAAATTTCAATAACACTGTAAAGTGTCTAACAATCGCATTTAACACTTTCGGTATGTTTTAATCTCGTTGATTTTACCTTCATCCGCGACACGAACATTGCATATCACTTGGTGATATGACATCATAACATGTTCACTAAAATATCTGAAATTGCTGGTTGTGAGCGAGTAATCCCTACAAGCAAAGCCGTGTAACCAAAACTAGAACTCTCCCCTTAAAAACGGAAAACCACAATAAAGAAAAACACGTGAAGCCCAGCAACAAATCGATTGGTTCTTGCTTCGATCTGTTATGAACGAATACGTCACGTCTACGACAGAATTCCAGTTAATACTTGCCTGTATAATAGCAAGTTTGAGATGTTTAGTGACGTAATAATGCGACTTGCGTAAAAAACTAGAAATATACCACGTTATTGTGATTCTCATTACAAAGCGTGTGTACTGAATGTCCGCTGTCAGATTTGTTGTTACCGTAAATGTTCTATTCTTCTGGCTCCATCCGTTTTTGAAACATCTCTTTCCCTTAACAATATTCGTTTGTGTCGACATGCTTGGCGTTTCCCATTAAGCGTTATGCAGATCCACATTTGATGAGCTGAGTAATCAGGGAGTGAATTTCTTTCATGTCTGAAGTCTTTATGGGCAAGACATTTTTTTGTTAATGAAAACGATATTATTGAAGCTAGCGTGTGCTATAATTCAATGACAAAAGCTGCATAGCTAAATTAAGAATGCAATTTTTGTTAAAGAAACAACCATGTTTGTTAATTTGTTCTTTAATACTTCATCTCTTTGGCGGGAAAAAGCCCAACTTGCGGCTCGAGGGTCACTTGCTGTCCACCAAGTTGTAGATTACAGGTCAGCATGGCCGAACGGATAAGAACGGGTGTTCTTAAATATCTAGTGTGTTGATACCGAGGTAAGGGGTTCAACCCTTATACCGGACAGCTGGACTAAAATGTTGACCTATCGTCCTTGACCTGGGGACGTAAATTACAAGTACCTCTGGAGTCGGAGTGAGTTCGCCAGATGGCGAGGGACACTGTTAACAGGGAAAGCAAATCTTCACGCCAAATTCAGTCCAGCTTTACTAGAAGTGGTGTATCTGAATTACGCTTGAGTTCAAAGCGAGTGAGCGTCAAAGCGAAACAAAAGTATGTTGTGGGCAATTAAGAATCATCCCATGCAGATTATTACAACACACGAATAAACATATTTTCTAAGACAATAAGGGCGTTCTAATCTTTTTTAAACATTTCGAGACGGCTAAAACACGTTTTGTGTGAAATTTTCTATTTAACTATTGATTTGCAAAAAAGTCCTGAAAACAAGATTTCGATATATTAACATTAACATTTACTTAAACACTAATTGCTTCCCTTAAGTAACAGCAAGACAGCGTACAACTGCATATTGTTACCATTAATAGTTTGGAGACCAAGTAGAGCAGTCGCACGTTTGCCTGCCGGTAATGTGTTTGAAATTGCCCTGAGGTGAGAATTTTGGTTAATTGGCCTGGGCTGCCAGATTGGCTCAGCCTAAAATTGGTATCAGGAAATATTCTGGGGAGTAAAGGCGGCCGACATACTCACATCATCTATTTAATGCTGATTGGTTTAAACACATGGGGTTGCCACCATGCCCCTAATGAGCGGCGGAAGCGTAGCTGCTAGACGCTCGCTTGCCGTATACTATTCTTAGGTTCGATTCGTATCTGGGCGGTTTCGAATTTTTTTTTTAAATTGACTGGGCTCCCAGTGCAACCCAGCTCAGAATGAGTACCAGGAAATCTCTTGGGAAGTGAAGGCGACCGACGTGATACCTCCCACCTCACCCACTGAGTGGCATTTGGTCTATGATAATGTGGCTCTAGCTTCACATGTCCAATGCACTTTAGGCGTGCAAAGGGACCTTCACTGACTTTACTTTTATCATGCACCCAGTGGGCCTCATGGCGTGAAAGGGAATACTGTACACACTTTACTTTATACCATTGCTAATCTTAGCTATACGGCTATACATAGATTAATATGAACAATAAATTACATTATAAGAACAGGAAATTACCAGAAAGCTTCTCATTTGGTGGATTTTGTGCAATCGTTAGGAAGTTATGCTGACAATGGCATGTCCGCGTTAGGGCGAGGGTTTTAATCCTGCACCATTAGCTTACTACGGGATGAAAAGACTGAGCACCTACTGCTACGTGCACTCAGGTCTATAAACTGATGGTCCTAACACTTCACATTCTCATAGTAGGTCCCTATTTCGGGACATTTTTTTTTTGTTTTTTGTTAAATGCCTCGTAATGTTCATTACCTGCAGAACTAACTTATCATACGACCAAGCGAACACGGACAATGGGGAAGAATTCGCTGCCACCTTGTCGTGTTGACAGACGATAGTTTGTAAAATGGATTTATACCTCTCCGCAGCACAAACTTGGGCTGAATTTAGAGACGTGCGTTCTCCGTGAAGCATGATCCTTCTCTCGGCCTTTCTAGTTTACTCAAAGAAAGGTAATACCAATACGTCTAGAACAATACAAGCTACAGAAGCTGACGGATCGGCAAAGCAACGCTCTAACAGTCCGCCTGCTGGAGCTTCCATCCTAGATTAGTTGTCTACCAAGGCTTAGGGCATGATCTGCCTTGCCATGGCATTTAGTCTTTAGGTTGTAATTCCTCGCACTAGGATCAGGCTTGCATACTCCTCCACCCGAAGCCGTTGGTACAATGTGGGGTGTCGGGTTTTGGTGAGCGCCTCTCAACGGTCGGCACTAACAGAAAGCAGGTAGTACCGTCTAATGTCATATGTACTAAATCGGTATATTATTGTATGTCTCCAATATCTCTCGTAGTTGCATGCGAGTGTATATTCTCGTAGCTCCATATATTCGACAGTCTAGTCTCTTTGGAGATGTGGTTTTATATAACAATGTTGAACATTCCTTTGATAGCCAAAATGAGTTACCCGTTGACGTTTTTGAGAGACACCAGGCAACTTTTCACAAACATCGGAAAGAGACAGTCATCATTTTTGGGTAACATTTTGAGAAAACAAAAATTAGAACATAGTGTGTCAGCTGAAACAATTTTTGGAAAGAGAGATAGCGAAAGGCAAGGAGATAACATTCTTGGCAGTCCTGTGTTATGGAAAGGAAGTGTGTCAGCTCACGTTGATACATGCCGTCTGAAACTGCAATATGTGGAGAAACACAATCACCCACTCCAGTCGACATGAATCTGTACTCCACTTGGCAAATGCATCGGCAAACGTTCTGTAATCCTTTTTCTGTCACAAGCATCTGCCATTTCGCCAGTGCTTTTGAATATTCACCAAGCAAGATATCCATGAAAAGGGCAACAGGTATTGGACGTGTTATGATATAAGTGGACGATGTCCTTGTTTATAGACAGGGGAGAAACAGGGTGGAAATCTCTAGATAAATGCAGGTTGCGATTATTAAAGTGAGTGCATTAATGCACAGAAACGGCTTCCGTCATCAACCCTGACAAAGCAGCTGTGTCATTGTGCTCTTTAAATAACAAAACTGTAGAGACGATGTTCCGGACATCTCTGCCAATGGCAGTCTGATCATGAGAGAGAACAGTTAAGTGACCAGGAGTAACATTTGACAGAAGTTTGTCTATCAAGGAACACTTGATCAAGAAAAACATAACTCCCGGTTCACGACAAGCAATACTATTATGTGGTTATTTGCCCCCTAGAAGATGCCGCCGTTGGTGTGTTAAGGAACGTCATATTTTTTTTATTTTTTTTGGCGCTTGCTCGCTTTAACTCAAGCGTATTTCATACACACTAATGTTAATAGTGCTGGAATGAATTTTGCGTGTGGATTAGCTTTCCCTATTCACAGGGTGTCCTTCGCCATTAGGCGAACCTACTCCAACTTCAGAGGTACTTGTAATTTACGTCCCCAATTCAAGGAAGATAGGTCAACTGTCCGATGTAAGGGTTGAACCCATTACCTCGGCATCAGCACACCGGATGTTTAACAACATGCGTTCGTATCCATTCGGCCATGCTGACTTGGGCCGTCACATATTGTAGGCTATGACATCTGAGGTGGGTGACCCTTCTACGTCGCCTTTCCTTCCCAGACAATTCACAGTAAATTTAGAAAACTGACTGGTACTAATCTTTATAAGGCTGGGACAACCCCAGTCTGTTACCTCTTCCCTCATTTCTTTCTGGGCAATTCTTCTTCTTCTTCTTCTACTTCTTCTTCTTCTTCTTCTTCTTCTTCTTCTTCTTCTTCTTCTTCTTCTTCTTCTTCTTCTTCTTCTTCTTCTTCTTCTTCTTCTTCTTCTTCTTCTTCTTATTTTTATTCTTCTTCTTCTTCTTCTTCTTCTTCATCTCCTCCTCCTACTTCTGCATTCGTCCTGTATGTTGTTTTAGACATAATTGCGTTGTGTCTGTTTACAGCATAACTGCGATATTTGCACCTTTCAGCCGAAACATCCGACTTCTTCGTGCATTAGTTGACCGGGTTACCTTCCCGAGTCTTCATTATGTGTGAGTCTGTTGACAATGACATGCCAGAACAACTTATTAAATCCGAACATGCCTCTCCACGGTTCCTGTGCCGGTTTTGCACACCCCGCTGATTTCTGAGCTTGGCGAGGGCAAGATTCGCTCTGCAACATAAAAGCCTCTACACCAGGGGTGGCTAACCTTTTTCAGCAGGCGGGCACAATTTCAGAAATAATATTTCCTGCCGGGCCACGCACCTAGTTTTTTTTTTTTTTTGGTTAAATTAAAGTAAACAAGCAAGCGTGCTACAGCTTCGACCACATCGTCGTTTCCCCCACTCCGCGGGCCATAACATGACTACCGGCGGGCCACATGCGGCCCACGGGCCTCGTGTTGGCCAACCCTGCTTTTCGACCACTTTTTATATTTTTCCTTTTTGTCTTTTACAGCTTTCTTTTCTTCTGCGTTCCACCATCTTGATATTTTCTTTATCCGTGTTTTGCATGTTTTCGTGGTTCCACATGTTATCTTTGCAGTATTTAAATTCCTTGATTTGAAAATCTTCCATTCTTCTTCCACTGTCTTTCTTTCTATAGGTAATTTTACAAAGATTTCAGTTAGCCCATTTTCATAATTTTCCCTCACTGCCTCGTCTTTGAGATTTTTTAAGTTCAATGATTCGAATGGCATATATTTTCCTGGTCTTTGCTTGCTTCTACTGATGATTCTTATTGTGGCAACGACTGCTTTGTGGTCGGTGTTTATACCTAAGTTGGGCACTGCCCTTGCATCTAGTATATTTCTCTTTCTGTTATTTCTTGTTAATATAAAATCAGTTTTTCTTTTAGTATCTAGATCGTTCCATTTATACCAGGTGTATATTTGTGAGTCTTTGTGTTTATAGAATGTATTTGTTATATAGAGGTCGTGTTGGCTGCAGAGATCTATAAGTCTACTTCCGTTATCATTTCTTTCATTATGTTGGTTTCCAAATGATCCAAGACGTTTTTCTATGCTTGTTCTATTGTATCCTAGTCTTGCATTGAAGTCTCCCATAACAATGATGTTGCTCTGCTTATCTATTTTATTTAGCACATCATGGATGTCTTCGTAGAAGTCCTCGCATTCTTGCCCATTATTGTTTGTATTACATGGTGCTATATTTGTACATCTGTTGTAATTGTTTTTTCTTTTATTCTCACTGTTATGATTCTTTCTGATATATATTTTATTTCTAGTATTCCTCTTGCTAGCCGTGGTTCAATGACTATTCCCACACTGTGTCTTGCCTTTTTCTTGCTGTTCCAATCCAGAGTAGACAAACGTGTAACTGTGTTGGATCTCCTTGCATCCTTCCCCTTTTATTCTGGTGTCCGCTATTCCCCTCAGTCGAATTTTCTTATATTTCATTGTTTCTATAAAGTTCTTTGACTTTACTATTAAAACCGCAGGCGTTCATTTTTAATCGCTGATCTATCTCGTTGGAAACACCAAGCTGCCGTCAGAATTGACAATGAAGAAGGTCAATATCAGCCTATTAAGAGACGTGTGAGACAGGGATGTGTAATGTCTCCAGATCTTTTTTCCCTGTACAGTGAGAATATTTTCAGAACTATAGAAGATATGGAAGGAATCAACACTAGGATACATCAATAACATTAGATATGCAGATGATATAGTCTTGATTGCAGACAATAAACAGGACCTGCAACATTTAGTAAATGCGGTTGTTGCACACAGTGAATAATTAGGGTTAGAACTGAATAGTAAGAAGACACAGATTATGGTCGCCACTGGGAAGAAGGAAATACCACAATGTGATAAACGAGTAAATGGGCATATTCTTAAGCAAGTGAAATGGTACAGTTATCTCGGAACAATCATAACATCTGATGGGAGATGCCTCGACGAGATTAGAACAAGAATTGCCATTGCGAAGGTAGCCTTTTGCAAGATGGAAAACATACTGACCAATAAAAAGATATCAATTGAAACGAGAAAAGGAGTGTTGAAGTGCTACATAGAACCTGTACTTTTGTATGGATGTGAAGCGTGAACAATGAGCAGTCAGGCTGAAAAATATCTGATGACTGTGGAAATGTGGTTTCTGAGGAAAATGCAAAGAACACCATAGACAGACAGAAAAACCAATGAACAAGTCCTTCAAGAAACAAATGAAGATAGTAAACTGATTAGAGTCGTTAGACGTAGACAGTCAATTTTTTGGACATGTTATGAGAAGAAATGACTTGGAGAACTTGGTGACAACTGGCAAGATCGAAGGGAAGAGACCAAGGAAAGACCGAGAAGTAAATGCCCGGATGGCTTGACCGCATGGCCCGGTAGCGACAGGAACACGGAGCTGATCCACGACACTGGTGATCTAGTGAGATGGCAGAACATGACCGCCTATGCTTATCGGCATGGCACATGATGGATGGATGGAAGCGAGCAATAACGTATAACGTTATAAAATTATAAAAGTCGTGCAATATCATTCTTACCTTTCTTAACTTTCGTCAACAAAATTCTAAAACTTTAAAGGCAGTCAGTGTCAGTACTACACTGCGGTCATTTTTGGCTTCAGATCAAAAGTTCATTTAACAATAAATTTTTAATCAGTTTCGAAAATCGCTATTAATGTGATTAATTTACAATTGTAACTGTTCTTCATAACCAGTTACTTAAGTTCAGATGCCAATTTATCAATGTCTGGGCACAAATCTGTCGTGCCCAAATTCATAAGCGCAGCTAGGTTACTGTCGATGAGTCTGGAACGTTGCTTGTCTTTTAAAACGGTCATTGCGGAAAATGGAGTGAGACAAGGATGTGTGCTCTCTCCACTGTTATTTAATATCTACATGGACAGAATATTCAAAGAAGCAAGCCTTGACAGAACAGATTCAGAAATTTAGAACGCTTCACTCCAGATGAAACAACTGATCCACAGGAAATAAATGAACTTCTATTTGAATAACGAAGACACAAACAATAGATTGCACGATTTATTGCCTGGCATATTTCGCTGCATCTCGTCAGGTACATACTGCAGAAATCACACAACTTACGTGAATTAATTAGATAAATCCTTCAAACTGAAATATACACATGTTCGCACAGTAATGTCGATTGTCTACCACGATAATTTTAAACTGACTAACATGTCTTTCTGCTTGTACAAGGACGGCTTACGAAGGTTGATTATTATAGCTTCAGCAAACTTTAACAATCGACTACTTTGTGTGTTGAACAACACACGGAAGGCACTGTCTCTTTCAACCACGTGACCGCTCTCGAGCACATGTCTCCCGACCGATGAAGCCGGACTGTTCCGGTGTGTCGACCTGCCTAGGCTACCATCTTCTGTGTGTAGCACTCAGTTACTCAGTTATATAATATTATAAATGACAAATTATTCTTTGGTCATGTTATGAGAAGTGGAGCATTGAAAAACATTATGACAACCGGTAATATCAGTGAGATAAGATATAGAGGCAGAAGTAGACAGCGAGAAATGATGCTGGATGGATTGAGAAGGTGGCATGGAGGAATATCATCAACAGAGTTGATCCGAAACACTAAGGACCGAGATCTGTGCTGAGACATGTATGGCGACGCCTGTGTACATGCGATATTTTACCATTTTCAATATTATATTTATTATTCATTTCCTGTATTCTCAACGTGGGACTGCTATACTGTCTGCTTTATATGTCTTACCCCCAACACCCAACTTCAAAGTTAAAATATTCTGCTGTCTCTCAAATACTTCCGTCTGGATTGCATCATTATCGCCGATCGATACTTGAAAGCTCCCTATCAGAAATTCATTTCCCCAAGGGTTATAATTGTCGAAGAATTACAGAAGCTGTCGCTGTTGGCAACTTTATCCCTTCCAAGACCTCCTGAAAAGCTAAAAACAAAGAATATATTCAATGTCTCCGGAATTGAAATCTGAATTAAACATATATATATTGGTTTTAGAAGCTAGAAATCACACTTTGGCCCTGAATTATAATGAAAAGCCTTCATTTTATTTCTTGCTGTCCAATCTGAATGTGCGCATTGTTAAAGACATTTGGAATTTGAAAGCTTTAACATTACAGGAAATGAGGTATGCGCAGTGCAGTAGCCTCATAACTCTTTAGAACTCTTTTAATCGCCTGAATTCACAAAGATAAATTGCAGAGAATATATTTCATCTTGTTAAATGCTGTCTTTACTTGCGCTATTTTTTTTTTCGTTCGCTTACTTTTGAACTCAAGCGTAGTCCATATACATGTTACTACTTCTAGTGCACAGGACTCATTTTTGGGCGTGGACTAGCTTTCCTTATTACCAGTGTCCCTCGCCATCAAGCGAACCCACTCTGACTTCTAAGGTGCTTGTAATTTGCGCCCCCAAGTCAAGTACGAAGAGTCAACATTTTAGTCCATCTGACCGGTGTGGGGGTTGAACCCGCTACCTCGGGATCAGCACACTGGAAGTTTAAGAGCGAGAGTTTTCATCAATTTGGCCATGGTGTCCTCCATTTGGGCTATTCTACATTTAACTTCCTTAACACGTCTTCCATCTGCTATTACGGAAGTACCCAAATAATTAAATACATTGATTTGTTTCAGAATGGTTCCATGGACTTTGATGTTGCACTTGGGTATACTTTTGTTTATACTTCTCTGTGCGTGCGTGCGTTTGTGCGCGCGCGTGTGTGTGTGTGTGTGCGTGCGTGTGTGTGTGCGCGTGCGTGCGTGCGTGTGTGTGTGGGTGGGTGGGTGGGTGTGTGTGTGTGTGTGTGGGTGGGTGCGTGGGTGCGTGTGTGTGTGTTTGTGTGTGTGTGCGTGTGTGTGTGTGTGGCCATGGAAACCATGGTAACGTCAGGGCGAAGGCGATGCTACCTGGGAAGGACATCGGATTGCGCGAAATAAACAAACATTACAATAAACAAGAAAATCTAGATGCAATAATGTATATTTGAAAATAGTAAATTTAAATCGACCCGGCTCCATGGCCGAGGGGTTAGCAGCTTTCTCCGCTAACCCCGAATACTCTCTTCACGTGACGCGACGAGAATTAGCAGTGGTTCGAATCGCAAAAGTGACTTATGAGAGTATGGAGCCGGTCGCTCAGAAAGTCGTGGCGTGCTGATGAGCGTAATCTAGCCTAGGAATCAACATACAGCTGAAAGATGCTGGTGTTGACCGCAATATCCTGAAACAGGATGGAAACGCGGAAAAAAAAAATTTAAATCACATAGCAGCCAGGGAGTCTCTGCACGTGTGAAGATCTCCTATTATTATAAACATAATATTTACATTGAAATTGTATCACAACGTTTTATATCAAGCAAGTTCGAGTACCGTCGGCGGTCCGGATGAAATGACGTCGAGGGCCGGATCCGGTCCGCGGGCCGTAGTTTAATGGCACTGCTCTACGGGTTCTTATGGGGCTCACGCTGGCTAGTATTTTCATTATTGCGTTGACTACATCCTAATGAGGATTGGTCCTGAGGAGAACCTGCCAGGTTCAGTAGTCTCCCAGTTGTTCCTTGCTTACTCCAAAAGAACTGATCTCGATCTCTTTTAGTCCTCAGAAGGACTTTTTTTCGTCTAATTCTTCGCGTTCATTATGTAATTGTGTTATGCCTTCTATAGCAGAGCTGCAATAGTTGCCCTTTCCGGCCGACATATCCGACTTCTTTGGGCGTTTGTTAACCATTTTAAGGTTCACGGGTTAAATTAAAAATTAGATTGTTGAAGTATTAATTATTACAGCAGCATTCACAATAGACATATTCAGCGAAGTAATATTTTTATTTTTTGCAGCCAATTTTCATTGTGGAGACGAAGCTTTACCGATGATCTGTTAATCTAGAAAAAAGACTTTTAGGAAACGTTATACTCATCACTAAGTTCTAGAAACGAGAACCTGAAAAACAAACACATTTCATCGAGGCCGCCATGATTTATAGCCAACAGACATAATCATTAGGTTGAAAGCGATAACAACTGAAGAAAGATAACGTGTGAGCTAAAACAGATTCAGATGGCGGGAAAGAATTACTATACGGGCTCTGGCGGGAATTATATGTATTTACGACGACAGGAAGAGGCTGTAATACTAGTGTGACAAGTTAACTGATTAAGTGCCATTAAGATGTATTGTCTTAAGCGACTTCCCGCATCTGTCATGAGCTTATATACAGTAGTGTTCTTATGCCCTTTTAATTTGATATATAATACAAATGCACCGATCTCCCTGGCCAAGGAGTTAACGACATTGTTCGTAATCCCGTATATCAATCAATCAATCATGTGCCATGCCGGAAAGCGTGGGCGGTCATGACTCGCCATTTCACTCGATCACCAGTGTCGTGGATCAGCTCAGAAGCTGCGAGAATCGGCAGCGGTTCGCGCCGCGCTGGTAACTTACGGGGCCGGTCGTTCAGAAAGCAATGGTAAACTAATGAACGTAAAACTTGCCTAGTACATCAACAACAGCTGAAAATGCTGGTGTTGACTGCAACGTCCTGTAAGGGATATGCAACATTTTTTTTAAAAAAACGAAAGTAAAAATGCCTGCTACCATATTAACAACTTTTAAGTAATAACTGAACACACCAGTATTTCCCATTTTCCGACATCCATTTTTCCGAAGGTTGTGGGTTCGATTCCGGGCCGCGTCCTTCGGTTCACGAGTTAAATTTTTCGGAGACTCCTGTGGGTCGTCGCTAGAGCTACGGAGTTCGTGCTTTGTGCGACGCTTTCCGCGCTGCGGAAAGAGACCGAGCCATATGGGATAAAACCCGGTGCAATGAAGTCGACCCTGTCGACTTTTAAGCGACTTTTTAAGCGACATCCATTTTTGTGTGGTCCAAACCTACTCTTTGCTTGGCACTGAAGCTGTTGACAAGAGAGTGGGGGAGGTACTGGGATATCTCATGACACCGGCTCAGCATTGGACAACTGTTTCACACTAGGAGTGTTTAGCGAACAACACTTGAAACACCGCCTTGTGAACTGATATATATACACACATGATGATGATGATGATGATGATGATGATGATGATGATGATGATGGTGATGGTGGTGGTGGTGGTGGTGGTAGTGGTGGTGATGGTGGTGGTGGTAGTGGTGGTGATGGTGGTGGTGGTGGTGGTGGTGGTGGTGATGATGATGATGATGATGATGATGATGATGATGATGATGATGATGATGATGATGACGATGACGACGACGACGACGATGATGATGATGATGATGATGATGATGATGATGATGATGATGATGATGATGATGATGATGATGATGATGATGATGATGATGATGATGATGATATGATGTTGATGATGATGATGATGATGAGGAGGAGGAGGAGGAGGAGGAAGAAGAGGGTGGTGATGATGATGATTATGATGATGATGAGGAGGAGGAGGAGGAGGAGGAGGAGGAGGAGGAGGAGGATGGTGATGATGATGATGATGATTAAGATGATGATGATGATGATGATGATGATGATGATGATGATGATGATGATGATGATGATGATGATGATGATGATGATGATGATGATGATGATATGATGTTGATGATGAATGATGATGATGATGATGAGTCTGCAGTATGGCCTTCGGCAGTGTTCAACATTTTAAAATACCGAATATTATTAGGGTATGGATTGTGGTGCAGGGGGCGGGGGATTATATGTGATTTTGAATCGCATATGATCCGCTTAATTAAATCAACAAATTAAAAATAAGCAACTGTCAGAGTAACATGCGATACATCGGATTGATCTTGGGGGAACAGGCTGCATTCTGGCCTTATACCTTTTGGACATATATGGAGAACATGTAATGATAAACGTCAAAAATTATGAAATATGTCAAATAGTGCTAAAGAATTAGAAGCGTTGGTCATGTCTGTCAAAAGACACAGTGCAGATCAAAATCCTTTTTAACTAAAAAATGATGTTCACAGATAAATCAATATGTCAACCAAACATCAGAATCAACAATGAAGAAAATATAAATGTAGCAAATGTTGCCTTTAACATATGTTTAAATTTAATGCAGAGTGATGCTAATAACATTTCTAAATGTGTACTTTCTACTGAAATATCACAAGCATCAAAAGGTACAAAACTTCATTTAATGAAAGGTTGTGGGACCTACTCTTCTGTATGGATTGAAATAATGAAATGATTAAGAAACATGGATAAGAGCGCTCGTTCTTAAACATCCGGTGTGCTGATGCTGAGTTAGTGGGTTCAGCCTCTAAACAGGACAGGTGGACTAAAATGTTGACTACTCGTCTTTGACATTGGGACGTAACTAACAAGTACCTCTGAAGTCGGAGTGATCTCGTATGAAGGCGAGGGACACTGGTAATAGGGAAAGGTAATCCACATACACAATTCAGCCCAGTGTTACCGGAAGTAGTGTGTACGAACTACACTCGAGTTCAAAGTGAGCAAACGTAAAAACATGGTTAAAAAACTGGGGGCGGGGGGAGGGGGGGGGGCTTTTAGAAGAATATTGAGAATATGAGATGATATAGTCAATAGAGTGACGGAATATCTGGAAGAGCTGTATGATGATAGGAGGTCGGATAAACATAAAAAGCGAGGGTCCACCAATACTTGTAGCGGAAGTTGAGGATGCACTATATCGCATGAAGAATGGAAAGTATTTTCAGTAATAGATCTCTATGCGTCGTATTGTAACAAAGCAAAGATACCCGCTTTTAAATTTTCTTCTTCATATAGTCCATGCCATGTGGCGTTGGTGATCATGTCTGACGACCACCTTCTGTCTTTTGTGCTGCCAATCATTTCTGATACCGAGTTCCCTCATGCCACGACATCAAACTGTCCAGCATCCTCTCTCATAGTCTCCCCCTGCCTCTCTTTCCTTCCAACTTTCCAGTTCTGACGATATACTCCAGCTTCCCCCATCTCATGACGTACTTGAAGAATGAGGACTATCTTTTTTCTGGTACGTTTAACCAGCTCTTTTTGTAAAATAATTTCTTTCAAGTTATCCCCATTGCTCTCAGGGCAGTGTCGTGCTAGGACACAGAGAGGCGGCCGCATCAGGCGGCACCGTAAGGAGGCGGCGTAAGGAGGCGACATTTGTAAAGAAAAAACATTTAAGGTGCGGCATTTCGAAGACTTACATCATGCTGAGAAAATCTACCGCACGGGCCTGATTGCTCTTTCTATCCGTCTAAGGTGTTCTCATTATTCTTCTATAAAATATCATCTCCGCAGATCCAACATAATTCTGCTCGTCTGCAAGTTGTCTATGATTCTGCACACCAGGATTGGCTCAACATAGTTCTTAAGAACTCTTTACCCCATCTCATTTGAGAGAGATAAATTGCAGAGAATATTCTTTGCCTTGCGAAATGCAGTCTTTGCTTGGGCCTTTAAATAGGTAACGGATTTGTATTAGTATTTTATTCTGCAACAGCGATTCCTAAATTATGCATTTTAGTTTATGTGAAATATTACTCAACCTTTCTTTGAACTGCTGTAGGGATATTATCTTTAATACGTATTTCATTTAAACACAGAAGCCATAAACAATATGTTGCACGATTTATTGCCTGGCGTATTTCACTTCATCCTGTCAGGTGCATACTCTAGAGCTAAATCTATATATATAAAACAAAGTGTATGTAAATATGTATGTCCTTTATTTTTTCGCTAACGGCCCATCCGATTGAGATGAAATTTTCTACACGTCTTCCTTTAATTCCAGAGCTGCCAACTGTGATATTTTTTTAGTGTGAAATCGCCTGCTTACTCAGTATTATTTCATTTTTCATTTTTCATTAAAATTTATATATATAGCGAAGGGACTTAACTCTAGAAAAAGTTATTTCAAGGGGCATAACTTTTAATAACATTGTTGTATAACTTATAGTCATATTGTTGTATCGTTTTCAAAGATTTATAAACTCTTTGTCTATAGTTATTTATCGGCATATGAGTTATAATAAATAATGATACAATCTTTAAGGCATTTTCAAATTTTACATAAAAATAATGCATAATGCATAACATTGTAACTCATCTTTCTATACTTAAGAAGTTATCTAAAAGATGTTGAACAATATCATCGCATCTTTAGTGTTTTCCGCCATCATATCGACACGATTCGCTTGACAGCACTTCTCAGCGCTATCAAGCCAAGACGCCTTACACATTTCAAGCAGCCTGATACGGGGGGAAAATGGCACGTCGTAATAGCACAAAGAAACAAGCAGCTTCCAAGATGCATAGTGAGAAAACCGACCAGACTATCAAGAAGACGAACCTGCCTTTGGAGAGTCTGCATGCAAGCTGTAATAAAGTATCTGAACCTACAGTCAATGAAACTACCAATAAGAAGAGCGACGACTACCCACAGACGAACACAAAAACTTGTGAGAGGAAGGAGGACCAAGACACCAGAATCAGAAACACTGATTCAAACACAGTCAGATGGGTGGTCAAGCGGCTAAAAATGGAGCTTACTGATCAACAAATACAGAAGCAGCTGCAGGAAGAAAATCTTCACGTCAACATTTTGAAGGCAGAGCGGATTCTTACCTACTCAGAATTAAATGAGATGCTCCACAACAGGGACTGGGCGAACCCGGGCTGGGTCAGGCAGGCAGACAGACAGACAGATAGACAGACAGACAGACAGACAGACAGACAGACAGACAGACAGACAGACAGACAGACAGACAGACAGACAGACAGACAGACAGACAGACAGACAGACAGACAGACAGACAGACAGACAGACAGACAGACAGACAGACAGACAGACAGACAGACAGACAGACAGACAGACAGACAGACAGATAGATAGATAGATAGATAGATAGATAGATAGATAGATAGATAGATAGATAGATAGATAGATAGATAGATAGATAGATAAATAGGTAGATAGATAGATAGATAGATAGATAGATAGATAGATAGATAGATAGATAGATAGATAGATAGATAGATAGATAGATAGATAGATAGATAGATAGATAGATAGATAGATAGATAGATAGATAGATAGACAAACAGACAGGGAGGAAGGGAGGGAGGGATAGACGGAGGGAGAGACAGAGGGATGGGTCTATTAGACAGACAGACAGACAGACAGACAGACAGACAGACAGAGATAGATAGATAGACAAACAGAGAGACAGACAGATAGACAGACAGACAGACAGACAGATAGTCGGTAACGGGAACGAGAACTTATATGACTACTTATATGAATTAAATGAGATGCTCCCCACCAGGGACTGGGCGAAGCCGGGCCGGGTCAGCTAGTATCATATAAAGTGAAATACTTAAGCTGAAACAATTAAGACACACAGTCACGAGTATTGTTCAAATGTGGAACATCTGTTAACCCCACGGTAATTTCAAATTATTACGGTCTCCGTGACCGCAGGCTTGCGAATGCGGTTCGTGAGCCGCTTACCAGGCGTTCGATACGCAGCGGTGACCGATTCCGTAGCGGACGTGTTCCGTTGTGTTATAACGTAAAGGTATGGGAGCCGGTCGTTCAGAAAGCAATGGCAAACTAAAAAAAAATGTTTTGCATATCCTTTACAGGACATCGCTGTCAACATCAGCATCTTCCAGCTGATTGTTGATTTCTTGGCAAGATTACGCTCAGTAGTTTGCCATTGCTTTCTGAGTGGCCGGCTCACATACCCCGTAAGTTACCGACGCGATTCGAACTACTGCTGATTTTCACCATCGTCACGTTACTTACGAGAGTATACGAGATTACGGAGAAAAGTCGCTAACCTCTAGGCCAGGAAGCCGACAAACTACTGAAGGTAAAAACTTGCCCAGGAATCACGAACAGCGAAAAATTGCTGGGGTTGACTGCTACGTCCGTAAAGGATATGCAACTTTTAAAAATAAAAATTTAAATTTACAGCACAATGAGTTCGTTATAAATTTGAAATTATTGCGGGTATAAAAGCTTAAATATTCATTTATTCACTTCATATGATATGCATCTCTGAAATATACGCCTGACTAGATGCAGCGAAATGCGCCAGACCATAAATCGTGCACCATATTGTTTGGGGCTTCTGTGTTTAAATTAACTAAGGGAATCCGTTGTTTAGAATTTAAGAAACGTAAGTCATTGCCATTGGCTTACTGCATGGGCCATATATTCAACTAGTATTATCATTGTTAGCTCACATGTTCCTACCTAATAATGTTGACAATAATACTGCTTCTGTTATTGTACACAATTGTGTTTTTGTATAGCAAAATAATATATTCACGCAAACCTCAGTCCGGTATGACATCACACTGATGTTGGATGTCTTCATCCGACATACAGGACTTCACGATAGAGTTCACAGCCAGCGAACGCAAGCAAGCAAGCAAGCAAAGATATATTGAAAGGTTTTCAAAAAGAATAGATCAAATTCAGGAACATGAATAAAATTAGGTTGGGGGGAGGGGGGGGGAGTAAATAAGAATGCACGCACGCGCGCGCAAGTGCGCACGCGCACGCACACACACACACATAGGCTACACACACACACACACACACACACACACACACACACACACACACATCAATGTCTTAAATAAGGCAAGTAACAAATTAAGATTTTTTTAAGCAAAAGATAGTTTATAAACTAGTTTTTAAAAAAGCTCACTAACCAACCCAGTTCCAATTCCAATTTTCAAAACAAAAATTCCAAATTCGGCCTCCATCAACCTGCGTTTTTCAGCTGTGGTTATTGTTGAGGTCCGTAGTTTTTGTGGGTTTATTCACCCTAACTATTGTCTTGTGGGTCCTATCTCGGACTGATTATGTTGGTTTGTGTCTCTGACGTCAGCTGGGGGGTCGTTCGGCGGCTATCCTTTGTGCTCGTCTGCTCTTGTGGTTCTCTTTGTTGGTGTAGGCTTCTGGCTCGTCTGGGTACAGTCCTTATAAGGACTTTCTATTTGGTCTTTTTGTCTCCTTTTTTGTGTAGTTTCTCTAGGAGCTTTTCGAAGTTTCCATTTTCCTCCTTGCGACTGTTTTCACTTTCGAGTTTGAGTTTCTGGTGCCTTTCGATTTTTTCCTCCTCGGTCATCCATGGTTTTCTCTCTTCGTCTTCTATGTAGTACGAATAGTCAAACTGGGCTTCATACCATCTATCTGGATAGTGTGACAAGACCGCCGGGGCTTGGACTGGTTTGCCACGATAGATAATATCCCCAGGCTTTGCTCCAACCACCTCAATAGCACTCTACATCTACCACACAAGCCGGGACAGCTGAACCTCCCCTCCCCCCACCTAGGGTTCCCTACCCCAAGGTGGCTCGAACCAGACACCAGTCATATCACTGCACAAAGTCATAGCTAAGAAAACAAAAATTTAATTCTGAACTAAGTCAACCACAACACAGAGAAGGAGGGCTGAAAGCCAGACTAGAAGGTACTATGTACAAGAGCACATATGCAGATGAGGATTCTTCATCATGGAGGCGGACGATAGCTCGTGCGGTTGTCCAGTCGTGGTAACGACTCACCCAGGCTCCTCCAGTGGTCCGGAACTCCAAGGTCTGCTGCCTCTCCAAAGTTCCCTCTTCACACAGAGAACCAATCACGGGCTGATCAAGCGCAGTACCACTGCCTGACTGACACTGCACCGATGAACAAGGATCCTTCCTTGCTGTCGTACTATTTCACTCGTCACACTCCTGATGAAGTCTGGGCCGACCCTAGAACATTAGCGGTCTCCCACTTGCAGAAAAAGTACATGTAGCACCGTATCAAAATACACAAGAGCCTGGTCACTCTTCTATCTCATAAGTGACCCACACACTGATATGTCACCGACAAAATGAGCGGTTGCTCCACATGAACACAAAATGTCACTGGCAAAGTCTATCAGGTGACTAAACACTTCACCTTATTTCCATGTCCTTGGATCAATAGATCTTCACACAGTATCATGTAACTACCCTGATCGAAGGGTATCAATCACAACCTAGCATACACTGCCAACAGTTCACCACGTTGGAATGAGGTAGCTCCCTACCTTAACAAACATGTCAACAGTTCACCACGTTGGAATGAGGTAGCTCCCTACCTTCACAAACATGTCACTCTGGTGTTCCCACCACGTATGTACTCAATGTCTTAGGTCACTGGACCACCTGTTGGCTTCAAAAAGGTAAACCAATGTAGAAACACTATTCAAGCATAAATGATACACGGTGTCCCATGACAACCCAGCCGGGCCGGAAGCATAACAGAGTCCATGATGACCGGTAACAATGATCACTTTGCTCAACTTGAAAGTTCATGACCTTGCAATCATCAAGGTTTACCCTGAGTTTGAATTTCACCAGTGCTTCACTGGCTAGAATCACCAGACGTTTCAGTGTTGGATCCCCTCGGGATCGTATCACACTCGTCGGACTCTTGGCGGAGGTCCTAACCTAGACCTACCGACCTCTTCAGCACTCAGCTCCTTCCAACATTGATCTCGCAGAATCAGAAGACCACTCCCAGTATGGCCTCAATCAACTTCTTGCTAGGCACTGGAATGAGTGGGCCCATAGAGCTCATGGTGAAGCTCTTGAATCTTCTTCAGTATAACAATAACAGATCCTGTGATTGAACAATCACACACTCGACTGCAGATGTCCGCTCTGGCCGCGCATATTGACATCAAAATTACAGCAGCCCTGTGGTTGTGATCTGTCTACGCTGAGGTCCGGCTGGCGACTCATCACGACAAACTCAGTGCGCCTTCAACTTGTCTACACGGGCCGCGTGAATTCCATGATTCATGAAGAAAACCAGAGTCACGATAAGTTCTTCCAACCCGTGCTGCATGAAGCACTCGTGAACCTAGAGATCTTGATCACGTACGCACTTGGGGGAACATTCTAGATTTCTCTATAAATAACTAGAATAGCGCCGCCCCGCACTACTTTTCTAGGGAAATCCCCTATTAATTGATATTAATTTCAAGGGAGACCAACGCATCGCACTCCCTTCAAAGGGATATTATGCAGAGATCTGCCGATCTGTAGGCGTTTCGTCACAGATAGTCTACCGGTCTCTTGAGTCCCTTCTTTTTTCTTTCATCCCAACACCTTTTGAATTCCTAGTGCCTGAGTTCCTCCACTCTTGCAGCTTCTCGGAGCTCCTCCACGGTAAATTCCCGTGGTCTCTCCTTGCCGTCATCAGGGTGCTCATCTCGGTTTTCTTCGGGTGTCTGGCGGGATATTGTCGTGGCGGGGCTGCTGGTTTTTTCTTGCGGTTCCGGCTCGGTCTCTTGTTGGATTTCATCTTGCGGTTTCTCCGTGTGCTTTTCTGTTTCCTGTGCTGGTTTGATTTGGGCTGGCTCCCTTTCAGTTGTTAGCGTTTCTCTTACCGCTTTGATGTCTCGTAGAATCACTTCATTTATCTTTGTCATATTCTCCACCTCTTGTTTGATGTCCCGCTGGATCTCCTTTATTTCAGCAAGAAGTTTCCCATTGTCGCTGGTTGGTGCCGATGTTTGCAGTAGCTTGACTTGCTTCTTTAACTCTTCAATCTGGTTTTGCAGTTGCTCTTTCTCGGTTTGTGTGTTGCAGGTTGCTGTCTCGCACCCCCGCATTTCGTCCTTATATGGTGTCTTTGTGGTGATGGCTATCTTTAAGGCGTCTCTGTGTCTTTGGAGGTATGGACAGCCTAAGTATCTTGCTCCGTTGTTGCCCAGGCAGTTGGCACACTTTCTTTTGTTGTTGGGTGCTCGTAAGTCCGTGTCCAGCTTGGCTAGCAGACACTCCTAGAAGGCGTGGTGATCGGCGCAGTAACGGCAGATTTCCGTCTTACTGCGACATGTTGCTCTGCTGTGGCCGGCCCTCTGACATCTGGAACATTGGATGATCCTTGGGATGAACCTCTCTAGCAGCTGCGTTCTCTTGTTGATTGATATTGTGGTCGGCATCTCGCTGCCCTCTGTCGTTACCACAGCCAAGGCTGTAGGAATCTTGGAGTAGGTGAGGAACCGCTCCGCCTTCAAGATTTGGATGTGTTGATTCTCTTCTCGAAGCTGCTTCATGATTTCTTCGTCTGATAGCTCCACTTGGATACGCTTGATAACCCACTTGCTTGTCGGCGAGTCGGTGTTTCTGA
This sequence comes from Cepaea hortensis, assembly GCA_963921405.1. Taxonomy (NCBI): domain Eukaryota; kingdom Metazoa; phylum Mollusca; class Gastropoda; order Stylommatophora; family Helicidae; genus Cepaea; species Cepaea hortensis. The sequence continues at coordinate 92,692,370 of OY992882.1, read as the reverse complement.
CTCTGGTGTTTTCCTCCTCTCTCTGCTTCTCCGTAGGTTTGGCTCTTGTATGTGGTGGGCTGTCGTTGTTGTTTGTCCATTGTGAGGTGGTAAATATAATAAATTAGAATAAGGACAGGTTTCGCTAGGGGTATTCATTATGAATGGGGTCTAAAACCCAACCACGCCCTCTATAGGAATTAATATATTGGCTCGTAACCCCCAAGTATTGAACAAGGCAGAAAAGGGTGCAAGTTCAACACTAACATAAAAGAAATGTTTCCCATAGAAGGCTGGGAGATCCGGGAAGTTCTACCACAGACACCCGAGTACTAATCACTCTACCCAGAGGGTGTGTCTATGTGTAAGTGCCCCGCCCCACATTTAATCTCCCACATATATATAAACAATGACAAGTATCCACTGTCATGCACATCCACAGTATTATACAACAGAGGGACAACAACCCATGTTAGACGCAACAACTGGATTACATTGACAGAGGAAAAACAGCCACTGTTAGATAAAAACAGTACAATAACTCACTGTATCACATAACAGTAACAATAACTCACTGTATCACACAACAGTAACAATAACTGGACTATAAACATAAATTTTGGAACAACAGGTTAACAATGAAGTAACTGCAAGGCTTTGTTAAACCAAACAAACAAACAATTGTATTGTGGAAACATTTGGGTTCTGGAAAACCCTGTTGGCTACTATATGGTGACATGGAAATGAAAAATTATCATATTTCAGGCAATGCACACAAAGTATACAACCAAACAGAAGTCCCCAACATTATTTCCCCAAAAAAGGTTCACATCAAATACATGTGTCAAACACAAAACAAAGTAAATAATCCATACAAAGAAATAGATAAAGAAAATCTATCTAATCTGTCTCTAGAAATATCCTATGGGTCTGATGATGACTTCCTCTCCTTCATTATCCACTAGAAAAAGTCTGGCCATAATCACCCTCTCTATAATCCAGGAAAACAGCTGCTTTGCATATATCCACCTATTTAGAAAATTGGGGATTGCACACACACACACACACAGAACTTTCACTTCTGGATCATATATCCATCGCGAAAAACATGTAGGAATAATCCATATGAATCCAATGTGGATATACTGTAATCTCTCAAGTCACAGTTGCTAAGTCACTGGGCTAGGAGCGTTCCAGGGTGATATAACAGACATGTATAAATAAGTCTGAAGCATTCTGGCGTGGCGTGACACACAGGAGTCCATGTGATTGATTCGATCAGGATCAGGCACAAACACTTTCAGTATCTCTTTGGATGAGGAGTGACATCACATAATCCATTAGAATTTCCTGACAGAACTAACTTGAATGGGGCATGAATATTCCAGCCCCTTTCTCTGGGTTAAGATGTAGGTTATTCTTTCTTCAGCTGAATATACGACTTGATTGACGGGAGTTGGTAATGTGCTTGATTATCCATGTCTGGGATATGATGGATGAGAAGATTCAAAGGAAGCTGGGAGTTCACAAAATCAGTTGGTAAATCCATACTGGTAAATGATGGTGACTTCCAGACTTATCCATGAGCCTCTGGAATATGACAGTTGAACGTGGAATCAGGCGGTGACTTTTAGAGAGGATATACGCTGAAAACCATCTAGGCCAGGCATGCCTCATGTCTTTGCGGACATTGAAAAGAGTCACACCATCTGTAAGTTCCCAGAGGTAGGGAATCCACTTCAGCATATTTAAAATCCGTTAAGTATCCAGGCATTGACATTCAGGTTCAGGGTGAGTAGCAGTAACCAGCACTCTTTGTAGAATATTAGAGGAGGCTGATATCCCAGTTTCCTGCCTCTAAATCCAAACAAGTTGACTATAAATCCAGTGCGAAGCATGGTGACTAGTGCCAATACTCCACCGCCATCTCTAGCGCCTATGTAGTGAAGAAGAACAGGGTTGATATAGATTAGTTATACAATCCAAACTTGGATAACAATGTATCATAATAAACTATACATATATATGATGAATAACAGTGTATCATAATTAAAAATAGAGGGAACAAAAGGGAAGAAGAAAAAAAAAGTGTAGCTAGTTCCCTAGCACTTATCGCCTACTGTAGAGTTTTGACCCACTCCAAAAGTGAGTAAGGTATCTACTCAATAGGTACATCTCTTCTTGACTGATACTGGAGCTTCCTGGGAGGTTTTCTTCACCTCCTAAATATGCAAACATCTTTTGATAGTACCGCTGTCACATCATGGAAAAAGTTCCTGAGACAATGTCCTCATGTACACAATTCATAAATCTCCTTTCCATAGTTACAAACAGCATTATGTGACTACCACTGACAAATGGCAAAAAGGCTAGCTACCCATCAGTCATCTCTTCTTTCATGTTCCTCACCATCATCATCATCATCATCATCATCATCATCATCATGTGTTTGTCCCCAATGGGGGTGAAGTTAAAAGATCTACTTCAGCAGTAACATCATGAATAGAATATACATATGATATATATGATGAATAACAGAAAAACTTGTTAGACTTTTACTAAACATGGTATGAACTCTCTAGTGGGTATTACAACATCTCAAAGTAAAAACACAAGAGCAGGTGTCATTTCCCACTCCCTTGAGATGATATATAGATATATCATACCAAATGACAATCTTATAACATCATTTATTACAGCATCAAGCAGTAACAATCATGAGCATAAAAGGTAAAATACTCATAAAAGAGAAATCATGGGAATCTTTTCCCATACACTTGAGATTATGTATATCATACCACATGAAAATCCCATAACATCATTTATGAAAAAAAGCTACAAGACAATCTCTGTGTATTTACAACCAGGTAAACAAAAGATTAACTCCTAAGTGCATGAAAAAGTCAAGCGAGAATATATATCTCTCTCTCTCTCTCTATCTAACAACCTATATTAAAGTTGTACACAAATGTGAGATAGTAATATTTCTCCATCATAAGAGCAGAAATACAAAATAAGCACTCAGGAAAAAAACACTTTATAACACAGAGACCAGTTGTGAAAAATAAGTATTTAGGAATAAAGTAAGTTCATAAAATCATCTCAGAAGAATGACTCATAGCAAGATTATCTTGTAAGTTTTATGAAGGCTGACTGGACAACATGGCGGTGTCTAGGCTGCGTGACGTAAACCAACCTTTCAATGAAAGCGATTCTCATCATTTTCACACACACAACTTCAATCATGATATTAGTTGCCTCAAAGCATGTATCCTAATATCTAACATGATATGTTGTATATAATATAATGCTCACCTAAAACGCAGAGAATACGTAGCTAATAATTAACCCATTAACAATGGGTCACCCGCTACCCTTGGAGAAACATGGCGATTGAACAGACCGCTTTGTCTCCCAAGCCTTTGTCTAGATTAAGCCTGTGTTTCCGGGGCGCGGCCAATCATTTAACTTTAAACGAAACGAAATTTCGTTTTGTTAATTTTCCCGTCGAATTTTTAATAGCCTCGTGCCTGCAGGTAGCGCATCCTAGCAACGTCTGCTGGAAAAGACTGAGGGATGATGACATATATGTCACAAGTCTCCCCCCTAGAGAGGTCTATCCACCTAGGAAGAGCTGCTACATTCATCCACAGTCTTCCACCTTCTTAATCTGATGCATTTGGTCTTCCAGGTCCTCCAATTATGCTTTACATTTAATCACTATTGTAGAATAATCTCTCCGTGCCACATTCATGTTTCTACTTGCCAAGACAACTGGACATAACATTGAAGATTCATCTAGCTTCGCTTGAAGAAGTGTAACTCTCTCCACTGTTGTCAGCATTCCATTGAAATAGGAGTGGACGTTGAGATCTCTATATGAGGTATTGGTTCCACTGCAATCGAACCAATTTCTCGACGTTTGAACGAAGATATAAAGCTTCGACAACCGTTTCATTAGCAATAAGAATATCATCCTTAAAATATGCTAACAGCAGGATCTCCTCCTTCAAATCAGTCATAGTGGCATACTGAACTGGGTAAGTATAACTAGCACAGGTGTAGGTTCATTTGCTTTGAGGCCAAATCTACGAAAAGTCCTGGCTCGTTTATAAGTCCATCCGCTCTTTATACTGACTAGAATGAGTTACCGGCATTTATTCTCTCCCCTCCAACACGTATACGTTGCTTTCCTGGTGAAAATAGCGAGCAATTCTGCGTCGATTGTCGTAGATTGATCGTCATCTGCCTCCAAATATGTTGTAGACAATTTCCACCCAAGCACCGTTAAGTAGATGTAATAACATTGCACATAGCTGTATCACCATCCACATTATATTCAGTTCATGGATAAATTTAAAGCCGTAGGTGGTCCCTGTAATAGTCATCCGAACAACCAAGTTGTCGGTACACTCCCAGTTTACTGATGGGTTAACTTACTTGTAAGCAATGAAAGCCACAGGTATAAATATATCCCTCTATTCTGGTGTTTCCTGAGTTAACTTCCTCAAGATAAAAAAAAAATCAGGGCACCTTTAAGTTTCTCTCCAGGTCTGTTCGTAACCGATCAATACGGAGAACAATGAATCTGTTGAAACTGGAAGAGTTTGAAAGCTTTTCCTTCTGAACTGAAATATATTACTAGTTAGACTCCCTATAAGAAATACTAAACTAATAAAAAGTCAAGCAACTCTCAGCCAATGGCTTCCAAGTGCTTGAAAAGTATAGTCCTTGCTATAGCCCAATCTAGCATGGTCTATGAATAAAAATAAGAATAAGGCGTCCTACTCTTCATCTGTCGAGAGGTACGTCAACAACAACCATAATTTAATAGTTGTATAAATAGGGCTATCTCCTAGAGCACCAAAATAGTTTGATGTTTTGGAGAAAAATCCTGACTTTAAGAACATAATGTGACAACTAGCAAGCTGTCCCTAGTCTTTCAAGTCAGTACAAGCAACATGCAAAATGGGAGCTAACGCTGCCCGAGCCTGTTACTAATTCTCTGATGAGAATAAAATTGGGAATGTCGCAGATGAGGACCATATTTCCTGTTTTCTGACATCAAAAAATTTTTCGAGATACTGGCAGGTTTTTTTCGGTAGCTCTTAACTTCCTATGACATCCCAATAAAAAACAACAGGGTAAATTTACGGTCGAAACCATATCCTTCGTTCGCCAGTCACACAACGACGTATGCTTCTCTGTCACTGGTAATGCCAGAGGGACTAGCTTGTAAAAGGGGCCCTGTAATTCAATTGCTTTCACTCACATAGTAAATGGATCTTTGTTCACTACAGAGTTACAACAACCGAATAATAAAATTGACCAGTGCCATTTCTGACACATGGACAATAAAAGATCTGTTATGAATACCAGACCCTTAAACTGAAAGCGTTGAATAGGCGTCTTTATGTCCTTATAGGAATCATCAGTGTCAATCTATCTACTCTCAGTATTTCCGAACATGTTATGCATATGGGGTGGAATATAAAAATCCACTGTTTCCCGCTTGGCGGCTACGAATACTGCAATTCAAACAATATTCATACTCCTTCCATTATACATGTCGGATAAAATTGCAGGTGGAGTATTGGCCCTAACATTAAGTCAACTTAATTGGTTATTGTTATTTTCCCCTGATGTTCTAAAATCTCATTTATGCATGTAGTGTCCCACTTAAATAAAGATATCTTTACTGAATTCTGTAAAAAAAAATTTTGGGGTGCTATATCCTATCTGTCTCAGCCATTAAAAATTTTTTTTTTGGATTTCTCTGTTGCTTTGGGTAAGTTTCAATAGTACATGACCCCAACAAACAGAGCATGCACAAAATAAAATGGCAATATATGACAACATAGTTAAACAGCCCAGGATTCATATGTGGGTCTATGCAAAAATGAGGACATATAGTACAGTAATGTATTTATCATACTACCAAAATATACTAATCAAGAACATCCCAGAGTAACAATAACATCTAACATCAACATCACACAAAATCAATCAAGAATTCCTGACATCCTACCAGAAATAATCCTATATGGGTTAACCATCCCAGAGACCTTATTTTATGAGGTCATATACAAGGAACAGGTCTCCCACCAAAAGGATACAAAATACATGAGTTAACCATTCTCATATACAAACAATAACACAGGTTTCAATTTCTAGAATAAAGACATCACCTGTGAACATTAGTTGAAACACAATAAACAATACTTGTGATTAAGACACCATAAGTTCATAAAACTTGTGTCTAAGCCCATACTTGTGAACACCAGCCACCAATTAGTTGTAAAGTCTCAACTTGAGAGGTAGACATGGGTACAAATTTTCTGGGCAACGCCCACACTCATGGCATGGGGTAAGGGTTCAAAATTCCGCAACGAGCGCCCACTTGTGAGGTGGTAAATATAATAAATTAGAATAAGGACAGGTTTCGCTAGGGGTATTCATTATGAATGGGGTCTAAAACCCAACCACGCCCTCTATAGGAATTAATATATTGGCTCGTAACCCCCAAGTATTGAACAAGGCAGAAAAGGGTGCAAGTTCAACACTAACATAAAAGAAATGTTTCCCATAGAAGGCTGGGAGATCCGGGAAGTTCTACCACAGACACCCGAGTACTAATCACTCTACCCAGAGGGTGTGTCTATGTGTAAGTGCCCCGCCCCACATTTAATCTCCCACATATATATAAACAATGACAAGTATCCACTGTCATGCACATCCACAGTATTATACAACAGAGGGACAACAACCCATGTTAGACGCAACAACTGGATTACATTGACAGAGGAAAAACAGCCACTGTTAGATAAAAACAGTACAATAACTCACTGTATCACATAACAGTAACAATAACTCACTGTATCACACAACAGTAACAATAACTGGACTATAAACATAAATTTTGGAACAACAGGTTAACAATGAAGTAACTGCAAGGCTTTGTTAAACCAAACAAACAAACAATTGTATTGTGGAAACATTTGGGTTCTGGAAAACCCTGTTGGCTACTATATGGTGACATGGAAATGAAAAATTATCATATTTCAGGCAATGCACACAAAGTATACAACCAAACAGAAGTCCCCAACATTATTTCCCCAAAAAAGGTTCACATCAAATACATGTGTCAAACACAAAACAAAGTAAATAATCCATACAAAGAAATAGATAAAGAAAATCTATCTAATCTGTCTCTAGAAATATCCTATGGGTCTGATGATGACTTCCTCTCCTTCATTATCCACTAGAAAAAGTCTGGCCATAATCACCCTCTCTATAATCCAGGAAAACAGCTGCTTTGCATATATCCACCTATTTAGAAAATTGGGGATTGCACACACACACACACACAGAACTTTCACTTCTGGATCATATATCCATCGCGAAAAACATGTAGGAATAATCCATATGAATCCAATGTGGATATACTGTAATCTCTCAAGTCACAGTTGCTAAGTCACTGGGCTAGGAGCGTTCCAGGGTGATATAACAGACATGTATAAATAAGTCTGAAGCATTCTGGCGTGGCGTGACACACAGGAGTCCATGTGATTGATTCGATCAGGATCAGGCACAAACACTTTCAGTATCTCTTTGGATGAGGAGTGACATCACATAATCCATTAGAATTTCCTGACAGAACTAACTTGAATGGGGCATGAATATTCCAGCCCCTTTCTCTGGGTTAAGATGTAGGTTATTCTTTCTTCAGCTGAATATACGACTTGATTGACGGGAGTTGGTAATGTGCTTGATTATCCATGTCTGGGATATGATGGATGAGAAGATTCAAAGGAAGCTGGGAGTTCACAAAATCAGTTGGTAAATCCATACTGGTAAATGATGGTGACTTCCAGACTTATCCATGAGCCTCTGGAATATGACAGTTGAACGTGGAATCAGGCGGTGACTTTTAGAGAGGATATACGCTGAAAACCATCTAGGCCAGGCATGCCTCATGTCTTTGCGGACATTGAAAAGAGTCACACCATCTGTAAGTTCCCAGAGGTAGGGAATCCACTTCAGCATATTTAAAATCCGTTAAGTATCCAGGCATTGACATTCAGGTTCAGGGTGAGTAGCAGTAACCAGCACTCTTTGTAGAATATTAGAGGAGGCTGATATCCCAGTTTCCTGCCTCTAAATCCAAACAAGTTGACTATAAATCCAGTGCGAAGCATGGTGACTAGTGCCAATACTCCACCGCCATCTCTAGCGCCTATGTAGTGAAGAAGAACAGGGTTGATATAGATTAGTTATACAATCCAAACTTGGATAACAATGTATCATAATAAACTATACATATATATGATGAATAACAGTGTATCATAATTAAAAATAGAGGGAACAAAAGGGAAGAAGAAAAAAAAAGTGTAGCTAGTTCCCTAGCACTTATCGCCTACTGTAGAGTTTTGACCCACTCCAAAAGTGAGTAAGGTATCTACTCAATAGGTACATCTCTTCTTGACTGATACTGGAGCTTCCTGGGAGGTTTTCTTCACCTCCTAAATATGCAAACATCTTTTGATAGTACCGCTGTCACATCATGGAAAAAGTTCCTGAGACAATGTCCTCATGTACACAATTCATAAATCTCCTTTCCATAGTTACAAACAGCATTATGTGACTACCACTGACAAATGGCAAAAAGGCTAGCTACCCATCAGTCATCTCTTCTTTCATGTTCCTCACCATCATCATCATCATCATCATCATCATCATCATCATGTGTTTGTCCCCAATGGGGGTGAAGTTAAAAGATCTACTTCAGCAGTAACATCATGAATAGAATATACATATGATATATATGATGAATAACAGAAAAACTTGTTAGACTTTTACTAAACATGGTATGAACTCTCTAGTGGGTATTACAACATCTCAAAGTAAAAACACAAGAGCAGGTGTCATTTCCCACTCCCTTGAGATGATATATAGATATATCATACCAAATGACAATCTTATAACATCATTTATTACAGCATCAAGCAGTAACAATCATGAGCATAAAAGGTAAAATACTCATAAAAGAGAAATCATGGGAATCTTTTCCCATACACTTGAGATTATGTATATCATACCACATGAAAATCCCATAACATCATTTATGAAAAAAAGCTACAAGACAATCTCTGTGTATTTACAACCAGGTAAACAAAAGATTAACTCCTAAGTGCATGAAAAAGTCAAGCGAGAATATATATCTCTCTCTCTCTCTCTATCTAACAACCTATATTAAAGTTGTACACAAATGTGAGATAGTAATATTTCTCCATCATAAGAGCAGAAATACAAAATAAGCACTCAGGAAAAAAACACTTTATAACACAGAGACCAGTTGTGAAAAATAAGTATTTAGGAATAAAGTAAGTTCATAAAATCATCTCAGAAGAATGACGTCGGTGTTTCTGACTCTGGTGTTTTCCTCCTCTCTCTGCTTCTCCGTAGGTTTGGCTCTTGTATGTGGTGGGCTGTCGTTGTTGTTTGTCCATCAAGAATGATGATGACCATTCATTTCATCCAGTGGGGTTGAAGGTGTGGAGCCGTGGGTTCTAAGATGGCTGATAAGGCCTATTTTGGCTCGAAATGTTCTTTGACAAAATTACCTCCCCGGCGGGGAATCGAACCCCGGTCTCCCGCGTGACAGGCGGGGATACTTACAACTATACTACCGAGGAGGGCTGTCGATCTTCTCCCTCGTGGTTGGTAGCTTCAGTAGTAGCTGTAGTTTCAGGTTCTTTGTTACAGCTCGCCAGAAGGCACTCCACGTTCTTCTTCTTGCCGGCTCCGCGGTTCACATCTTGGCTGCCGCGTGTTTCTTGTTGTTGGACTTTCAACGTAACCAACCCGGTTATTTTGTTTCATTTTTATAACGTTGAACATGGTGATCTTGTAACGAGGGGGCGGGGACACTGGGGAAAAGCAAACGCCAGAAGACACACAAATGAATTATATCCCCCTCCATAAGTGTCATTCAATACGCATAAATGTAATATTGCTTGCTTGTGTTCGTTGGCTTGAGCTCCAACGCGAAGTCCTGTATGTCGGATGAAGACATCCTGTTGTCCAACATCAGTGTGATGTCATACAGGACCTGAGTTTTGCGTGAGTATCCGTTGTCCCATGTCTGGCTTATTGGTGTGCAGACTGGTGGTTCCTCGCCGTACAGGCAGACACTCTCCGACTTCGGAGGAATCGGCGATCCTACTGACTTTAGCCAGGACCCCGAAGGGACCTGTTGCCCAGGACGCTCGACGAGGACGCGTCAATAGGTCTTGGCCAGTATATAACCCGGCCCTGGTGCCTTGGAAACACCTCTGCGTCCCAAATGTAATATTAATATTCCCCGTATAGTATCAAACAAAACTTATAAATGTACCCATCCGTTACTTGCACAATTCCCTCCCCGTGGTTCATACTGGAAGTGTGCAACCAAATACACACGTTTTGATGACGTCAATGTAAACAGCCCACCGATTAATTTATCGTCTGTTCGAAGCGGATGAATGGCAGGAAACTTGCAATTGTTGAGACTTAAATTGGTGGATTCTGCAAAGTAACTATCTTTCGCTGCTAAAAGTTGCTTCTGTTCAGAAAGGTGAGTGACACATATTTATTTTGGTGTATGGAATTTTTACTAATGTGATGCTCGACCGCTGAATGAACCGACCACTCATGTGACTTGAGTTGGTGCAGAGATCAGTGAAGTGCCAAGCCTCAGTTCAGTCAGTGCTGTTTAGTTAGGTCACATTTTCACGGTTAGTCGGGCGAGTGCTGTGATTCAAATTCAGTAAGTAAATATACTGCGATAAAAACGATGTTTTCTATATCATTTATATAGGATAATGATACTTTACTTTTCCAAGATAAATCGCTGACTGGTGTCCATTTCACGAGAAGAATGAGCTGAGATGAAAGAACAACCCAAAATTGCTTTCTAATTAATTTCTTCCACTGTGAGGTGACTATTGATATTCAGATATTGATATTGATTAAACGGGAATCAAACCCTGACCATTCATTAATATTATTATATTATTGTTCAGCCTAGGCATAAGGTGTTTGTTACTTTGGTCATGTTTTATTATATTGAGTTTCTTCTTATGAGACCACCAAAACTTAAACTGGATGGAAAGACCTTGAAAATACCAAAACCAATGGTACTTCAATGGCACCCTGTGGTGTAATCTTCATTATTATTAATTATTTGATAAGTGATATTTTATTTTCAGTAACTACAATAAAGAACTAGGACATGACTGAGAGCATGATGACTTGCGACCCAGTAAACAGAGGAATTAAAATAACTAAAACTTTGCTTTATATTACTAACGTTGACAATATTAAAGTTCTTTTTAATAACCCCTTAGCAACTATATATTTATATAAACAAAGTAATTATTCCCAGTGCACTGAATAATACTGAGTGTTATTCACAGGTGCAGCTGGTCACGTGATTATTCGCAGTCGTGGTTTACTATATTATTAATTTTTGTGGTACTATTATCATGTCCTCTGTAGTATAGTGGTAAGTATCTCTGCCTGTCACTAGGGAGACCAGGGTTCGATTTCCCTCCGGCAATTTTCTTTTAAATTTTTTAATAAATTTTTAAATAAAAAATATTAAACATTACGAACTAAAATATAGAACTGAGAAACTCGAATCTTCTGAATAAAGTGTGCTGTGTGGGTGGATCTGTGGAAGCTGCAGGGGGAACAGGCCGCCGCCCCCCCCCCCCCCCCCCCCCCCCCGCGATGGTGTGATCGAGTGTCGAAATCGATGGATCCAATAGATGTCTTTGTTTAACGTGAATTTTATGTGCCATATAAAATACCGCCCCTGAATCAGCATATCGTAACTAGCATAATCACCTAATTAGGCCTTGTAGGGGATACATTTTACAATAAAAAACTTGTATTGACCATAAATACAAAAGTACAACATTATCGCAGTGATACCATCGATTTGTCGCACTGCGAATGATGCTCAGTATTATTCACAGTGCACTGGAAATAATCTCTCCTTTATATAATTGCAATCAAGGGCATTGAAGGTTAGCTGAATATGTTTATTTTTAAGACATGTAATACAAACATATTAGTATTCAAAATGCTCTCTTTAGAAACAAGGAAAGAACACGCGTAACACTCTCAGTGAGCTGAAGCAAGCTAGGAAGGATGTGGAAACAGCTGCCAGGCAGTGTGCAAATGACTATTGGATCAAATTATGTGAGTCCATTCAAAATGCAAGTGATAAGGGAAACATCAGAAGCATGTATGAAGGGATAAAAATACACTTCTGTGTATTGTTGGGAAAGTATTTGCCAGAATTGTTCTGCGCAGACTTCAAGTTCTAGGAGATCAAGTTTACCCCAAATCACAGTGTGGCTTCCGACAGAACCGGTCTACCATTGATATGATATTCTCATTGTGACAAATGAAAGAAAATGCAGTGAACAGAATCAACCACTGTTTATTGCCTTCATTGACCTCACAAAGGCATTTGATTTGGTCAGTCGTGAGGGTCTGTTCAAGGCACTAAAGAAGACTGGCTGCCCATCAACTCTTCTGTCCATTGTGGAATCGTTCCACACAGGCATGAAGGGTATAATCAAGTTTGATGGTGCAACTTCAGAAGAGTTTGAAATCAAGAGTGGAGTTAAGCAAGGTTGTGTACTAGCTCCCACCCTCTTTGGAATATACTTTTTACTTCTACTGAAATATGCCTTTCGTGGTCAGGATGGTGGTATATACATTCACTCACGCTCAGATGGCAGCCTCTACAATGCGCAGAGATTGAAGACCAAGACCAAAATTAGGAGGGTACTGATCAGAGAGTTGCTTTTTGCAGATGATGCTGCACTTACGACCCACTCTGAGGAAAACTTTCAATGTCTACTATCTGCATTCTCCAATGCTTGTTCTGAATTTGGTTTAACAATTAGCAAAAAGAAGACACAAATTATGTCACAAGGTGCACATGGGGTACCATCAATCTTTATTGACAACACCAAACTAGAGATAGTAGACCATTTTACATATCTAGGATCAGAGGTAAATAGCAAATTATCCCTAGATCAGGAAATCAACATCAGGATTGGTAAGGCAGCCTTGTCTAACAAGCCTGTGTCCTTAGTACTCTTCTTTATGGCAGTGAAGCCTTGACAACTTACTCACACCAAGAGAAACGTTTAAACAGCTTTCATATGCAGTGTCTGCGAAGAATACTTGGTATTAAGTGGCAAGACAAAATCACAAATACTGAAGTACTCAAAAGATCAGGTTGTGTGACGGCATACTGCATGCTCAGTCTTTGTAGACTTAGATGGATAGGACATGTTAGGAGGATGGATGATGGTAGAATAGCAAAAACATCTTTTTTGGTGAATTATAGATGGATAAGAGATCTCGGGGTCGGCCTCTATTATGATACAAAGATGTGTGTGAGCGGGACATGATTGATACAGGCATTGATAATGCACATTGGGAGCAAGTCGCAGCTGATCGTGTTGCATGGAGGGCAAATATCAGAAATGGAATAAAGACATTATTGCAGATAAGTCACACACCGAGCGTGTGAGACGTAAGATGGTGCATGATGGTGGAAATGACCATGTGTTCACATGCATGCACTGTTGACGAACATTTACAGCGCGAATTGGCCTTACCAGTCACATTCACCACCGCCATGGGTTGTAGTTATTATCCCTTTTTGAAGCACAATGTAACAATCATCTGTCAAGACGGCAAGGTGCTAATGATTAATGAATTTTCAAAATGGCCACCAAATGTGCATCTTCTGCCTTTCATTTCCCAATAGAGCATATGCATATCTCTCAACTAACTCATGCCAAGCCCTTTATAGGCTTAATCGTGATGGGCAGGATTTTGCAGTCAGATTTTTCTATGAGATACATGGCCAGTCTCACACCAATCCTACTTTGTCGCCTCTTGCGACATCATGGATGGTAGATTATAGTGTTACTTTTCTGTAACTTATGGGTCATGGAAATAAATGTCAGCAAATTAGCATAAACAGTGCTAAATAATACACCAGGTGTAATGACCTGCACACATGGGCACAATATATATTTTATTATCCGCAGACGTGGAATAATATGTTATAAACACAAAGACTCACAAATATACACCTGGTATAAATGGAACGATCTAGATACTAAAAGCCAAATTGATCTTATATTAACAAGAAATAACAGAAAGAGAAATATATTAGATGCAAGGGCAGTGCCCAACTTAAGTATAAACACAGACCACAAAGCAGTCATTGCCACAATAAGAACCATCAGTAGAAGAAAGCAAAGACCAGAAAAATACATGCCATGTGAATCAGTAAACTTAAAAAACCTCTAAGACGAGGCAGTGAGGGAAAATTATGAGAAAGAACTAACTTAAATCTTTGTAACATTACCTATAGAAAGAAAGACAGTGGAAGAAGAATGGGAGATGTTCAAATCAACCATTTTAAATACTGCAAAAATAACATGTGGAACCACGAAAAATACAAAACATGGATAAAGAAAATAACAAGTTGGTGGAATGCAGAAGGAAAGAAAGCTGTAAAAAACAAAAAGGAAAAATATAAAAAGTGGTCAAAGAGCAAACAGGAATGCAATTACATAGAATATAAAATAGCGAGAAGACATGTGAATAGAAAAGTAAAAGAGAGAAAAACAAAAAGACCGGGAGGAGTATGGAGAAACCCTAAGTAAAAACTACAAGGAGGCAACTAGAAACTTCCGCAAAAAGATAAGTACAATGAGAACCTTTTGACCCAACTGAAATAATTAACAGCAAAAATGGAGAACCAATAAGTGAACAAAAACAAATCCTAATAAGATGGAAACATTACTTTGAACAACTTCTCAACATCCCATCAGATGTCACAGGAATTCAAGAAACCGACACAGACGCCACCGAAGAACTAGAACCAGACAATACTGAAAGAACAAATTTTAGAAGTCATCAGATTAGCCCCATTGAACAAATCACCAGGACAAGATGAAATACCAAATGAACTAATTAAAGCAGCAAGAGAAGTAGGAACAGCATGGCTACATAGACTATTCAACCATGTTTGGGTAGAACAACAGACACCACGAAACTGGGGAAATGCCATAATTATTTAGTTTGGAAAAACAGAAGCATTTCACTGTTGAGTCATACTGGGAAGATATTTTGCAAAATTCTTGAGAAAAGATTATGAACTACTATAGAACCTCAGCTAAGCAAAAGACAACTTGGATTTAGGAAAAACAAAGGCTGCGCAGATGCCATTTTTGCTCTTAGACAACTTATAGAAAAATAGGCATTTGATAGAGTAGATAGAAACAAAACACCATAAGATCCGGAGTACGACGAGGTTGTGTCCTGTCTCCTCTCTTGGTCATAACATATATAGACAACATATGTAAAGAAACCAGCCAAACAGAGACCGCTAGAACACTGCATGATGAGAACACAGAAGATCTGCAAATCTAACCATTAGAGAACTCCTGTTTGCGGACGACCAAGCACTAATAGCAAAATCAGAAGCTGAATTACAAGACCACATGAATAGTCTAAATGAAATGTGTACGGAACATAACATGAAAATTAGCACAAGTAAAACAGAGGTAATGACGGTAACTAAAGAAGAAAAAGCAGCAACGCTTCATCTAAACGAACATCCCTTGAATCAAGTAAAGAGTTTCAAGTACCTAGAATATCATCAAATGGCAAATGTGAAGACAAGATCGAAAATAGATGCAATAAGGCAAACCAACTCATTGGACAAATGGCACCAATACTAAATAACAAACATGTACCAATAACTACTAAGAAGGCACTTTACAACACAATCTTCCTACCAACTCTATGTTACCAATGCCAAACCTGGACAATGACAGAAAAGAAAAGAAAAATCACAACAACAGAAATAAGATTCCTAAGAAGAATACTCAATGTATCAAGAAGAGATAAGATCAAAAATGAAGAAATCAGGACTAAAGTGGGGGTTATAGCTGCACTAGATTTTATTAGAAGGCAGCAAGTCAAATGGTTTGGCCGTGCAAGTAGGTTACCAACTAACAGTATACCACAACAAGCAATAATGTACAGACCAGAAGGAAGCAGAGGAAGAGGCCTACCACGTAACGATGGACGCAGGGAATAACAGTCCATGGGAATATCAATACATGTAGCCCATAAGCGGGAACTCTCCCACTGTTTATACTTCACCTCAACACCGCAAGGTATAAGAGGAACATGATGAGTTGAGATTAGTCCAGTTGCCATGATGTCTGGAAAGTTTTACCGGACACCTTAATTTTCAGTCATTTCTTAGCCTGTATCTGAAATACAGTAAATATGTTGGCTCTTGAGAAACAGGAAGCTGTCTATTGAATTATGTTTCCGGGAAGGTTAATCCGGTCAATAAACGCCCGCAGAAGTCGGATGTGTCAGTCTAAAGGTGCAGTATCGCAACTCCGCTATAAACAGGCACAACACAATCACATTTTAAAAAACACTCCGGATGAATTCAGCAGAAGAAGAAGAAGAAAAATTATGTTTAGTTTGTTTCTACCTCTGATTGTACGTAAAGATGAAACAAACCTACAATTCAAATTCCTGTTTCAATACCATGTGCCGTGACCTAATTAAAGATGTTAACCGGCTGCCAATTAACGTGAATTCATTAAAACACCCTGTGCATTAATCATTATTGCCCGTGAACTTGACAAGATGTATATTTTATCCTGTGGACTAGTGAAATGAACCTAAAGGTTACATTTCTGTTCCAATGCCATGTGCCGTGATCTATTAACAATTGAAAATGGCTGCCATTAATAATGAGTGCTAATGAATCTGCAGAAAATTCATTGTGCAAGTAATTTTTGTTTGTTTTTGTTTTGTTGCATATCCCTTGCAGGGTGTTGCAGTCAACACCAGCATTTTTCAGCTGCTGTTGATGTACTAGGCAAATTTTACGTTCAGTAGTTTGCCATTGCTTTCTGAACTACCAGCTCCCACACCAACACGTTATAACAAAACGCGACACGGTTTGCTGCACAAATCGGTCGCAGCTGCGCTTCGAACGCCCGGTAAGCGGCCCCTCGAACCACGTTCGCAAGCCTTTGGCCACGGAGACCGAGCTAGTAATACAGTGCTTTAATAAGATCGTCTTCTTCTCTTCCTCTGCTTACCTCATTGAAGTGTTGGATCTTTAATAATATGCAGATTGGATACGACTAGAGAGAATCAAAACATGAAAATGTAGTAACATTTCATGCTGTGATTGCTGCACTTTGTGACAAATTGTGTGAGAAAATTGAAAACTCCTGAAATATAAGTTCAAATTAGTAATAATTGCTGTGAAAACTTTAAAAACTACTAGCAGCTGATTTGTTGATATTACTCTCAGTAGTTGAGAACTTCAGATGCTAGTTAAAATGAGTTATAACATTTTCTTCGTCTTCTTCTTCTTCAGCATTCTGAGCCATTGAGGTTCTTTGCTGCAGATACACGCCGCTTCTTCTTTTCCACTCTCCACTTTGTGTATCCCTAATGGGCCCAAAGATGAGTCTTAAGACTTTGTTCTCAAAGGTGTGTAACAAGGCTTCGTCTCCTTTAGTTGTACTCCAGGTTTCAGAGCCATACAGCACAACTGGTCTAATCAGTGTTTTGTATATTGTGATCTTGGTGTTACGAGATAGCGCATTTGATTTTAGCAGATGTTGTAGCGCATAGTATATCTTATTTCCAGAGTTGATTCTAGCTTGTATTTCTTCCCTTATTATTTTGGAGCAGTTGAAGATTGTACCCAGGTATTTGTATGTTTCCGTTCTTTTAATGGTCATATTATCTATTTGTATGTGGCCAGAGTTTTTAGCCGTTCCTTCTCTTAAAATTACCATATATTCTGTCTTATCTTGGTTGATAACCAGCCTCATTTGTTGAGCTTTTTCCTTTAATTCAGTCAATATTTCCAATGTATTTTGTTCATTTTCCCCTATAATATCTATATCATCTGCATAACCAAGCAGTTTGGATGTTCCTCCAATAGCACATTCCTCCTTTACCTTACAACTTTCTCTAGAGCCAGATTGAATAGGAGCGGTGATAGTGCATCACCCTGTTTCAAGCCAGATGTTATTTGGAAAAGGTCTGATTTCCTGCCTTTATATGTTACTATATTATAAGTATCTTCCATGCATAGTCTGGTCATGTTGATTAACTTCCTTGGTATTCCAAATTCCTGCATAGCATTCCATAGCCTATTCCAAGGACACTATCATAAGCCTTTTTAAAATCTGCAAAAATGTTATGGAGATCTCTTTTATATTCCCAACTTTTCTCGGCTATTTGTCGTAAGATAAATATCTGATCTATTGTTGATCTGTTTTGTCTGAAACCCGTCTGGTTAGCTTATGGATAGGAGTGATATTCCTCTATAATTTTCACATTGGAACTTGTCTCCTTTCTTAAAGATAGGTATCAATAATGACTCTTTTCAGTCATGGGGTAATTATTCTGTCCTCCAGATTTTTATTATTAGTTTGTATAGCTTTAGATGTAATGCATGGCCACCTGCCTTTATAAATTCAGCAGCAATTCCATCGGCCCCTGTTGCCTTATTGTTTTTAAGTCGTGTTATTACATATAGGATTTCTTCAAACGCAGGTTCTTCAATTTGTGGTTCACATGTTAGAACTGCTTCCTGTGGGATTGTGTTACTTGGAGCTTCACAATTTAGTAATTCAACAAAGTATTCTTTCCATGTGTTACACATTTCCTCATTTGTATTTTTCTTCTCTGCTTATAAATATAAGAGATATAGTAGTTTAACATTACTTGCTTTCTTTAATTATAGTTGTCTGTTAATATAAAAGATCTATCAAAGAAAGGTTGTATTTGATTTTCTTCAGTGTCTCTTTTACTAAGTCTAGCCAACTTTTTAAAGAAATGTAACTCATATGGCATTGTTTTTGTTGTGTTTTATTTTTCCAGTTATTTTATTTATAAAAATGTTCTGCCTCCATCTATCATCAATATAAAGTCAAGGTCATAGACATGTCTGAAAACTGACTTTTTAAAAAAAAAATTGTCAGAATATTTTTTTGTCACGTCAAATTTCTTTTTTTCCACTCACTTGCTTTGAACTCAAGTGTAGTCCATACACACTACTACTAGCAGCACTGGACTGAATTTTGCGTGTGGATTAACTTTCCCTAATTGCTAGTGTTCCTCACCATCAGGCAAACCCACCCCAACTTCAGCAGTACTCGTCAAGGACAAGAAATCTACCTTAGGTAGTCTCTGTGGCGAAGTGGTCAAGCCATTTGACTCGTGCTCCGAAGGTCGTGGGTTCAATTCCGGGCCGCGTCCTTCGGTTTACGAGTTAAATGTTTCGGAGACTCCTGTGGGTCGTCGCTAGAGCTACGGAGTTCATGCTTTGTGCGACGCTTTCCGTCCTGCGGAAAGAGACCGAGCCATATGGGATAAAACCCGGTGCAATGAAGTCGACCCTGTCGACTTTTAAGCGAATTTTTTTTTAAAGAAATCTACATTTTAGTCCAGCTGTCCGGTGTAGAGGTTGAACCCCCATATCTCGGCATCAGCACACCAGATGTGTAAGAATGCTTTCTTATCCATTTGGCCATGCTAACCTCCAGTCATGTCAAGTGATAACAACAATAGAAGTAAAAAGATAAATTATTTGTTGAAATTAATCTTGTATTCTGTTTAACTTTAGTTAATTGCCAGTTATATCAATTATAAAATGGATTTTTTAATTGACTTGCGATTCCAGGTTGACCCAACCTAAAATAGGTACCAGGACATGTGCTGCGAAGTAAAATTAGCCAGCGCATTGTTGACCACATCACCCATCAAGTGTGTGTGTATATATATATATACACACACACAAGGAGCTAGCATGATATACTCAGTGTGTGTTAACACATCCTTTACTTTAAAATGCCTTATGCTTCATTTAGTTATTCTTGTCCCTCTATTGCAGCACATTTTGTGTGTTTAATTTGGTGACCTCAAATAAAATATGCTTATTTACTGAACATACTGGAGTTTACTTGTTATCGTGTTCTAGTAAAGCTTACCATCCACTTCTTGTTTTTCGTGTCATTCATTCATGTTGTTGACTGAATAATATGTTTTGCTAGCAACAGAGACAGATATTGTGTATGTAGGGCCAAGATCTCACCGGCTACATATTTTTTACTTCAAACAGGATATGTACATGTATCAGACTCCAGGTACAATCATTTGCATAGTACTCAAAAGACACAGATAACCCTTTTTGATAGTAGTAGAGACCTTCAGGGGACCATACTGTTATGCAGTATTATGTATTACACTCATAGTTTAGGTGCAGAGTTCAGTGTAACTTGATCGTACCACTGATTAGGTGACAACCTTTGTACTATGAATTAAAATACATTTGGTTTTTCCGATATCTGTCTTTGCTTATGCGTGACCTAGTGCTGGTTACTGCATGTTTTAACATCTTAAAGCACTTGGTGATTTTCACTTTTGCTGAAGTCAGGAGCACTGTGGAGTTATTTATAGCAGATATCATCATCATCCTACATGAGAATTAAGAATATAAACAGCGAAGTGCTTCTCTTGCTGCACAGTAGCTCGTTTGGTGTCTGTGAAGAAAGTTAGCTTGAAGCTGTTACATACTTGATCCTTTTGAAACTGCAGCTCATAGACAAATCATTATTAAGAGACCATCATATTGTATTCATATCTTCTATTGTCAGATTTAAGGTAATAGACACTTTTCATGTAAGATTGTTTAAATAACTTGACTTACAGCAGTATAGTAAATTTAAAAAATTTTCAATTATGTCACAGTCAAGGGAAGTAAATTTAGCTGATGTTTAATTTATTTTATTGTGGTGTGAATAATAATAATCATCATCATGTGCCATGCCGATAAGCATGGGTGGTCATGTTTTGCCATCTCACTCGATCACCAGAGTTGTGAATCAGCTCCGTGTTTTCTGTCTTGACCATGCCACGTGGCCAAGCCATCCATGTATTTACTTCTCTGCCTTCCCCTCGTTCTGTTCCCCTCGATCTTACCAATGAAAAGTTACAGACCTTTAATTTGTTTCATTGTTAACCTTTAACTATCAGCTCGACTAACCAATCTGTTTGCCTCACCTGGCAGTGTTTGGATGGCTCAAAAGATTTACTGCACACCACGTGTTGCTTTCATACATGCTTTGTGTGACTGAAATAGCAGGATTTATTTTTGCTCATAAAAAAGGAATAACACTCTTCTTCTTCTTCTTCTTCTTCTTCTTCTTCTTCTTCTTCTTCTTCTTCTTCTTCTTCTTCTTCTTCTTCTTCTTCTTCTTCTTCTTCTTCTTCTTCTTCTTCTGCTTCTTCTTCTTTCTCCTCCTCCTCCTCCTCCTCCCCCTCCTCCTCCTCAGTAGTAATTTATTAAAAAGGATCTGCGTGGTAAGAAAGCTTATTGTTTAGTATTTTCGGCATATGTTCCTGCATTATGCCAGTGGTAATTTCAGATTTTTCTGACTCCTTCCTATAGTTGTTTCCTGACCATGTCATCAGCTTTGGACTCAGATCTAGCCACTCCCTGTATGGACATAGAGCCAACAACTGACAGTGAACATGCACAGTCAGCTGAAACATCAACTGAAACTGAACAGTTTAATGCTGAAATATCTGATCAACAAGTTGAAGACGATGCATGCTGTGGGGCTCTGTCTAATGGCTCCTCCCATCTTCAAGAGGAGATACCCTCCTTAAGGAAGCGATTTTCTGTAAAGTCAGAGTCCTCAAGCATGCTTGAAAATCACTTCTGTTGTCCTGAGTCTGAAAAGGAATCTGAGGTAAGCCGACCTTTGCACATTTTGACTCATTAACATCTTATTGACATTGCGTGTCATTTTTAGCTTATTCACATTTCATTTTAATTAGTAGCCTTTGTTAAAAATGTTGATCTCTCTATTAACTACAGTCGTTCTGGCACTCTTTTTACTTAAAGGTGATTCTCTGTTTTTGTTTCTGACCATTGTTGTCCCAGTTTCCCTTTCATTAACTCCATGAACAAATTCCTAATGATGTCCTTTGCGGTAGTAGAATTGTATATGGATTTATAGTTTAAGATTGTATATTATTGACTTATTATAACTGTATGTGATCTCATGACTGCATATACTTTACACATACTCATTAGTGCCTTGATTCATTACTGCTCATTGAAAACACATATGTGTCCTGCTATTGCAATGTTTAATGTTATGGCTCTGGTATATTACTTACATTTATAAAATGGTTGCAGGATAGCATGTTAGATGAGGACCTGTCCAGCACAGATACATCTCTTTTGAATGTCCCATCCAAGTGTGCAGAACAGGCAGAAGAATTTGTTAAAAAGGTATTACAATCTGTTTTCTTCTGTATGTTGCATAGAAGTTGTAAGAAGTAACTTATAAAGTATTAAAGTAAAACCAGTTGCATGACAGATACTGTGACAGGGGTGTGAAGTTAGGCTTTTGCATATACTAGTTCACTGCACATTAGGTGGTAAGTTTGCTTCTTCACCACCTTTCCTTCGCAGGAAGGTATTATGGTTGTATAAGTTCACCAAACATATATGTGAACCCTGCCAATTAGAAATGATATGTGCCTCACAGTTTTTAAAAAAAACATTAACAATGTCTATGTGTGTGTTAGTTTTTATAGTTAAAGCATTGCTTGCATAAATTACATAAAATATTCTGCCATTTGTAGATTTATATCACTTTTCTGTGTTTTAATAATAGTATATTTGTTCTAAAATTGCATCTGAATATCTTAAGAGGCTTAAGTTTGATAGAGTGGTGAACTGCAGTGTTGGTCAACCAGATATAACATTGACAAAAATTATGTTTATATAGTATTTTAAGACCTTATGCTTAATAGCAAACTATATTTTTAAAAGTAAAAGACTGTTTCTAAACCTTATGGCATAATGGAGATATACTATGCCCATATTTTTAAACAAATCGGCACTCAATGGGTGATGTGATTAGTGTCACTCTGGCCACCTGTAATTTGCCATAAAATTTTCTGGTACCATTTTTATGATGCTGAGTCGACCCAAAGACCATATAGAATCTAAAAAATACCCTCATCTCAAGGATTTGAATTCAATTTGACTGGACCAGCAGACTTCTGCACTAGTCACTGCCCTTTAGTTAAGCAGTCTCATTGGCTTTTAGTCATGAAATCTCATTAGCCTTTAGTCAGGCAATCTCATCAGCCATTAGTCAGTCAATCTCCTTAGTCTTTAGTAAGGCAACTTCATTAGCCTTTAGTCAAGCAACATTGCTGCCCTTTAGTCAGTCTCAGTAGCCTTAGTCAGCTAGCTAATCTCACTGGCCTTTTGTCCGGCAATCACACTAATCTTTAATCAAAAGACACAACTGTAATTATATCTAATGTAAAAGCAAACCATTAATGTCTAGTTCTGTATAGAAGAGAGAATACTGGAGACAATAGATGATTCAGTAGAGATAACTGGAGTCATAATTTTCCAGCTAGAGTCAAAATTCAGCTAAACTATATCACTCTTCAAATGCACCCACAGTGCAAACATTGTTCTCACCCCAGTGAAACCAATGACCTTTACATAAAAAGCCTTGAACTTTCAAATATGAGGGGGAGAATTACTGCCATCTCCAACAGTGACAGGCGCACTGGTGAAGTTGATAGCAAACTCCACGGGTAATGTCATGAGCACAGTTGGATGCTGGTTCAATGCCTGGGCTCATCGCTTGTCACGGTGAGGGAACGCCTGGCCACTTCTTCCTCCTTGCTCTAGGAATACAAAGTGTGACGGGGCACAATCACATCACAGACACACATTTTCCTAAACTAACGGGATTATTATTGGTCCCTGGAACAGCTGTAGAGAATCTGTGCTGTCATATGCATGGCATCAGAGGATGGCTAACCTCATTAAAAAATGCCCGCTGAAGTCGGAAGTGTCGTCCTACGGGTGGCAAACTAAAAATTGACACTACGCAATTACGTCAGAGTGAAATGTCTCGTCCGAATGTCTCTCGTGCTAGGAACAGCTCTGACTACCTAGTTTCCGAATGCCGCTCTTGTTCGGAACAGCTCTGACTGGGTAGTTTTCCGAATGTCTGTTGAGCCTGGAAAAGCTCTGATGGGCGCAACGACAAGCACATGTCCGAAAACTCGCTGAGTGGATGCCGACTGCAAACCTGCCTGGTTTGTGCGGGAATGACCCGGGGAAACGAAATGACCAATATATTGAAGTGAGGATTTAAAGCAGCCATGAGCAGGACGTGACGATCTCCCTCGGTGAGCCCAGATCCAGGGCGTTATGTGTCGGCCCTGCAACTATGGAAGCAACCTTGGATGGCGGAAAATGCTATGGACTGTCCCTGCCTTCTTTTGAGGGATGACCGTTGTCTTCGACCATTCCACCTTGGCCAGCATGGTTGCAGATGGCGCCACAAAAGTGAGAGTCTCCCAGGAATGCTACCTGGTCAAAAATGCACGCTAAAGTCGATGTGTTGGCCTACGGGTTTCGGCCCAAGGGCGCATAACAGACACACCGCAATCACATCTGAAAAAACACTCCGGATGAACGAAAAGAAGAAGATATGCATGGCATTTGGCTGTCAAGAATAGGCGGTACAGCAGCATTTCATTAAACATAGACAGTATTTTTAATATGGTGGTTGTATTCTTTTAATTCATCATCATCATCAGGTTTGTCATCCATAGTTTTGTGTTGATCATTTCATCCACTGCACACTGTTCTTAGTAATTCACGTCAACATTGTAAGTCTGAAGCCTAATGTCCTTGCATGCTTGTGTGATTTAGCTTGATAAATGTTCCGTTTTGTACATTACTGGAAGTTATTGTGCTGTTGTTAGCACATTCAACTACCAGCACATAGGTCCTGGGATGGGTCTCCAGTAATGACAGAATGGAATTTTCTCTAAACAGTGCAGCTGGGGTTGATTGCAACTTCCTGTTAATGATATGTCACTAACTTTAACCTTATATTTACTTTGTACAGCAGCCTCTGTGGCGAAGAGGTTATGGGCGTAATTTGTAATCCTGCTAACTGTGTTCGTAACACAGCTGTGGGCGATTTGGAAGCAGACCGCCTTGCGTTGGTTTTCATACAATGATGTGAGCACCGGCCATTCAGAAATAGAAAACTACTGAACATAAATTTGCCAAGAAATCACAAAGAGCCAAAAAATTATAGTGTTAACTGCGATGTCATTTAAAGGGTGTGCAACTAACTAGCTTTCTTACATTGTTAAATTGTTGGGAGGGATTGTACTATTTGAGAGCCAACACAGCAGTGCATGTTATCATCTGCTTCAATGTTTGTTGTTTGACAGGTTTGGGCGGCAGGCTTGAATGTGGTCAACCACCACTCATTGCCAGATTGGCTGAAAGATAATGAATTCTTGCTCAGAGGTCATCGTGAACCAACCAACTCCTTCAGGGCCTGTTTCAAGTCTATTTTCAAAATTCACACAGAGACAGGAAACATCTGGACACATTTGTTGGGTAAATAAAACTAAACATCATCATTATGTGTGTTGCCAAGTAGCATGGGCATTATGTCTCTACACAGATGTGTTCTTGGATCGATTGTATTGGAGACACTGCTCAATGTTATCATCTTAGACCTTCAAGCATTATTTCTTGTAGTTTACCTCTGCTGGTGTCTGTCAGGTGAGTTTTGTTCATGAGTAACAGTTAATGGCCTCTTGTCCATGCAGTGTACATGCTGGTTCGTGTTTTTGTTTTTTTGTTTTCTTCCAATAGATAAAAGTCCATTCACTTACCAAGGATTTATCTCTTATCTTAGAAAAGTCACCATGACATAGAGGTTAATATGTTTTGTGCCATTGCTTGCTTTGAGATCACATATGTGCTACTACTTGGAAAACATTAGGAGAGGAGTGGGTCAGAGTGCCAGCGGAGCAGTGAGACTTGTCTTCTTCTTCTTCAGCGTTCTGAGCCTTGAGGTTCTTTGCTGCAGATACAATCCGTCTCCATTCGTCTCTCTGGTGGACCTTCTCTTGCCAGTCATTGATTCCAAGTGCTTGTAGGTCTGTATATGTATTATCTCTCCACCGCCTTCTTGGTCTACCTCGGGGTCTACGGTCATTTATTTCCTGAGTGTAAGCGAGTTTTGTTTCCCTATTATCTTCCATTCTTTCTTTATGCCCCAGCCATTGTAGTCTATTAGCCTTCATGATACCAGTGATTAGCGGGGACTTAAACAGATCATAAATGTCTTTGTTACTTCTTCTTTTCCACTCTCCACTTTGTGTATCCCTAATGGGTCCAAAGATGCGTCTTAAAATTTTGTTCTCAAAGGTTTGTAACAAGGCTTCGTCTCCTTTCGTTGTACTCCAGGTTTCAGAGCCATACAGCACAACTGGTCTGATCAGTGTTTTGTATATTGTGATTTTGGTGTTACGAGATAGCGCCTTTGATTTTAGTAGATGTTGTAGTGCATAGTATATCTTATTTCCAGAATTGATTCTAGTTTGTATTTCTTCCCTTATTATGTTGGAGCAGTTGAAGATTGTACCCAGGTATTTGTATGTTTCCGTTCTTTTAATGGTCATATTATCTATTTGTATGTGGCCAGAGTTTTTAGCCATTCCGTCTCTTGAAATTACCATATATTCTGTCTTATCTTGTACAGACTTGTACAGAGTAATAATTACATTGAGCAGGGAGTGGCCTGCAGGGGCCACGGAAGTGGAAATCCAGCAACTAATTCAGGATAATGCTCACCCGGGTGATGTGATTATCTACACAGATGGTTCGGTGTTGAGAGGTAGGAGAAGTGCCTGGGGATTCTTAGCAAAAGCTAATGGTCGATGTTAGCTGCAGGAGAGCCTGGCGTATGATACCACAACATCTAGCTTAAGAATGGAGGTGGAGGCGGTCAGTGCAGCGGCTTGCTTCGCTTCGAAGGTCACGGGTGGCAAGCATTACCTGGATCTTTTCTCTGGGGCATGCAGGTGTGCTGGGGAATAAACAGGCAGACAGATTGGCTGGCTCGGCAAAACTTGGTGGAGTATTGATGCATGACAAGGCAGGCGTGGTTGCGGCCCTGTGGGAGCATGTGTACACCTCGGAGGAGCAAATGGATCACCATAGTCTGGCAAGAATGAGGCAGCGAGGAGTGACGAGGGGATGTGGCCGACACTCGCTGCTCAGAGGAAAGGCGAGACGGACATATAATCAGATTGCTACTGGAACTATTAGTGTTGGAACTCTTCACTGGCTGCTGAGGATGGGGACGGAGCGCTTATGGGAATGCCCCAAATGCTGTGATGTCGGTTCCTAAATCAATCAATTAGTCAATCTACTACTTTTAGTGCACTGGACTAATTTTTACATGTGGATTAGCTTTCCCAATTACCCCAGTGTCGCTTAACAAAAAGCGCCTTTCGACTTCAGGCGAACCCACTCTCAGAGGTTCATGCACTTATACCAAGAAAGTGGCCTGGATTTAATCTCCCCAGTAGTATTTTCAGTGTGTCTCATAAGACTAATTATTCCAAGCTCTTAATACTTGTGGTAGCCGCGGTAGCATAGTGGCTAGATGCTCACATACCGGTCACAGAGCGGATTAAGAATTTAATTTACCTGAGCTCCCAGGTCGACCCAGCCTAAAATGGTACCAGGAAATGTCTTAGGAAGTCAAAGTAGCCGGCAGGATACTGACCACATGACCCACTGAGTGCTGATTGGTCTAACAATATGGGTCTAGCACCGTATGCCCAATGTGTCTTCAGGCAGGACAAAGGGTCTTTCCTTTACTTATCAAACACTCAGCTGCTCCTTATATTTTGGGCAGGGCATTTGAGCTCATATTGACCTCATTATTAATTTGAAATATAAATTGTGACAATAATTTTCTTTTCATATCTTTATGTACTCTTGCTATTTAATAAACTTCACTGATAATAATAATGTTCTATTTAATTTCAGGCATGATAGCATTTCTTGGCATAGCTGCATATTTTTTAACTCGGCCCTCCTTTGAGATCCAGTGGCAGGATAAAGCTGTGTTTTCGGCATTTTTCCTTGGAGCAATTCTGTGTTTAGGCTTCTCTTGGGTTTTCCACACGGTCTATTGTCACAGTGAAAGAGTGGGGAAATTCTTCCACAAGTGAGCACAATTTTGTTTTATGTAGTGACTGAGCACATTTGTTTTGTATATTCTCCTTATAATTCATTTATCACAGTTAGATCATTTTGGAAATTTGGTTTATTCTCTGTGTGAAAAACTAAAAGGCACTTTGCAGTTCATTGTCGGAGAAGATGACCAAGCAAACAAAACCCCTGCAACCTGCACACATATTATCACATAAAGCCAGTTGCTGAAATGTCAACAGATAACCATCAGCCATTTTCTGAAATTTACGCTTTGCAGCAGAGCAAATGTGGGTGCAAACAAAATGTTCTCCAAAAGACATACAAGCCATAGTGTACCACCAAGCATTTAACTCAGTAGCTGGGCAACGAAACCGGGTCCTACAAGTCAATATGTGGGGAAAATACACTAGCAAAACCATACCCAGAGACAAACAACCCTCCAGAATTTACTGACTTAGTCGCCATGTTGGCTACTTGCTGTATTTGTACTCTGGTTCATTAATGATAATTTGATTGTGTGTTATATTGCCCATATAAAACATTCACTATCTAACTGCAGGTACTTGAACATAGTTTTGTTTTGTTTTCTGTTTTGCCATGATAAGGTTGAGTCTCCAGCAGTGAGAGGAATATTTATTTTTCCAATCAGTTTAGTTTAGTTTAGTCTACGGATCAACATCATGGCATACGGGTGCAACCCATAAGTGCTCCGTTCTCCTCCTAACTCTAACCTGAGTCTGGAGAAACTCAGCTCAGTGCACGAACTCCGTAGCGCCGCCGAGGATCCTGAAATACTTTGGGTAGATTTTTAACTCGAAATTTTGCCCGGGCAGCGCCGTTAAGCTACTCTTTTTCGATTTCCAACTGCCAAGGGATTTTTTACGTGCGCAACAATACACACTGGCGTCCGATCTCACTACCCAGAGACCATGGGAAATTTATTACTAGAAGTCCACGAGAAAAAATCCCGGTATCACTGGGGCTTGAACCCGGGACCTCCAGCACTCGAGGCGGACACCATACCTCGAGACCACGCATCCCCCA
Organism: Cepaea hortensis; assembly: GCA_963921405.1. Classification (NCBI taxonomy): domain Eukaryota; kingdom Metazoa; phylum Mollusca; class Gastropoda; order Stylommatophora; family Helicidae; genus Cepaea; species Cepaea hortensis. Next base: position 92,663,116 of record OY992882.1, on the reverse strand, counting down.
ATCAATTCAGTTCTGAGGTTAACTCAGCCTTATGAAATGGGTAAAGGTAGTCCTGCAGCAGATACTGCCTCTGGGGGTGTGAAATGTTAGGCCTTGACATAGGAGGTGGGGAGTGACCAGTTCTCTTCCTCATCACCGTTCCTCCACAGACAATTCTAAGAAAATCCTGTAAATTGTCTGTTACCTTTTTTTTCTTCTTATCTCAAGCGTAGTTCATACACACTACTTCTAGTAGTGCTGAACTGAATTATGCATGTGGATTAGCTTTCCCTATCAATAGTATAACTCGCCATCAGGTGAACCCACTCTGACTTCTGAGGTACTTGTAATTTGCGTCCCCAAGTGAAGAACGATAGGTCAACATTTTAGTCCAACAGTTCGATGTAGGAGTTGAACCGGATGTTTAAAAACACACGTTCTTATCCATTCGGCCATGCCGACCTAGTAGTATCTATGCTGGAACAACAGTATCTGTACAACATCTTTGCTGGAACTACAATAGAATCTATGCTGAAACAACAGTATCTGTACACCATCTTTGCTGGAACTACAATAGAATCTATGCTGAAACAACAGTATCTGTACATCTTTGCTGGAACTACAATAGAATCTATGCTGAAACAACAGTATCTGTACACCATCTGTGCTGGAACTACAATAGAATCTATGCTGAAACAACAGTATCTGTACAACATCTTTGCTGGAACTACAAATAGTATCTATGCTGGAACAACAGTATCTGTACAACATCTTTGCTGGAACTACAATAGAATCTATGCTGAAACAACAGTATCTGTACACCATCTGTGCTGGAACTACAATAGAATCTATGCTGAAACAACAGTATCTGTACAACATCTTTGCTGGAACTACAATAGTATATAAGCTGAAACAACAGTATCTGTACACCATCTTTGCTGGAACTACAATAGAATCTATGCTGAAGCAACAGTATCTGTACAACATCTTTGCTGGAACTACAATAGTATCTATGCTGAAACAACAGTATCTATACAACATCTTTGCTGGAACTACAATAGTATCTATGCTGGAACAACAGTATCTGTACAACATCTTTGCTGGAACTACAATAGTATCTATGCTGGAACAACAGTATCTGTACAACATCTTTGCTGGAACTACAATAGTATATATGCTGGAACAACAGTACTGTACAACAGTATCTGTGCTGGAACTACAATACGTTCTTAAAGATTCAGTTACTTTTGTTCTTTTTTAAAACATGTATTTATCATTAGTTATAAACACATTCCTAATGATGTCTCATGGGAAATATTTGCCTTTCCAGGTTAGATTACTGTGGTATTGCATTGCTGACAATTGGATCCTTCGTTCCATGGCTGTATTACAGCTTCTACTGCCGCTTGGAACCTAAAGTCACCTACTTATCTCTGATTTTGTTCCTGGGCACTCTGTGCATCGGTGTGTCAATGTGGGACAAATTTGCTCAGCCTCAGTTCAGACCTTTCAGGGCAGGTGAGATAGTTATTGTATTATTCTTATAGTTTGAACAGCAGTGATAACTTAAATACTGGTGTGCTTGCTACAGTAGTGATAACTTAGAAACTGGTGTTCTTGCTACAGCAGGGATAACTTAGAAACTGGTGTACTTGCTACAGTAGTGATAACTTAGAAACTGGTGTACTTGCTACAGTAGTGATAACTTAGAAACTGGTGTGCTTGCTACAGTAGTGATAACTTAGATACTGGTGTGCTTGCTACAGTAGTGATAACTTAGATACTGGTGTGCTTGCTACAGTAGTGATAACTTAGATACTGGTGTGCTTGCTACAGTAGTGATAACTTAGAAACTGGTGTACTGGCTTCAGCCATGATAACTTAGAAACTGGTGTGCTTGCTACAGTAGTGATAACTTAGATACTGGTGTGCTTGCTACAGTAGTGATAACTTAGAAACTGGTGTACTGGCTGGCTTCAGCCATGATAACTTAGAAACTGGTGTGCTTGCTACGGCAGGGATAACTTAGAAACTGGTGTACTGGCTTCAGCCATGATAACTTAGAAACTGGTGTACTTGCTACAGTAGTGATAACTTAGAAACTGGTGTACTTGCTACAGTAGTGATAACTTAGAAACTGGTGTGCTTGCTACAGTAGTGATAACTTAGATACTGGTGTGCTTGCTACAGTAGTGATAACTTAGATACTGGTGTGCTTGCTACAGCAGGGATAACTTAGAAACTGGTGTACTGGCTTCAGCCATGATAACTTAGATACTGGTGTGCTTGCTACAGCAGGGATAACTTAGAAACTGGTGTACTGGCTTCAGCCATGATAACTTAGAAACTGGTGTACTGGCTTCAGCCATGATAACTTAGAAACTGGTGTTCTTGCTACAGTAGTGATAACTTAGAAACTGGTGTACTTGCTACAGTCATGATAACTTAGAAACTGGTATACTTGCTTCAGCCATGATAACTTAGAAACTGGTTTGCTTGCTTCAGCCATGATAACTTAGAAACTGGTGTGCTTGCTACAGCAGGGATAACTTAGAAACTGGTGTACTGGCTTCAGCCATGATAACTTAGAAACTGGTATACTTGCTTCAGCCATGATAACTTAGAAACTGGTATACTTGCTTCAGCCATGGTAACTTTGAAACTGGTTTGCTTGCTTCAGCCATGATAACATAGAAACTGGTGTGCTTGCTACAGCAGGGATAACTTAGAAACTGGTGTACTGGCTTCAGCCATGATAACTTAGAAACTGGTATACTTGCTTCAGTCATGATAACTTAGAAACTGGTATACATGCTTCAGCCATGATAACTTTGAAACTGGTTTGCTTGCTACCCAACACATTATTCTGAAGGTCAGTTCCCACTAGTTGCAGCATTAAACTTTGAAGTCAGTGCCCCCTCTAACTCAAGTGGTATCTAGTACTAATTATGGACAAGTTGAGTTGAAAACCGATATCACAACACTCTGGACATTCCCACACACACCCCATCCTCATCTTCAACAGTCAGCAAAGAGTCCAAGTACTAATGGAAGCAGTTGTGATCTGATTATGTGTCCATCTGGACTTTTCTTGGAGAACTGAGTGTCAGCCAGATCCTCTGGCCACTACCTGCTGCACAATTCTCTCTAGACTATGATGATGTATGTATTCTTTTACACTATTCACATGATCCCAGACTGCCCTGACCACATCTGCCATATCATGCACCAATAAGCAACCCAAAGATGCGGATCCAGCCAATTATTCAGCCTTTTCCTTTTTTCAACACACTATATGCCCTGGGGAAAAGATCCAATGGATGCTCCATAGCCATTACATTTATAAAAACAGAACTGTAGGGTGTTCATCATCATCATGTGCCATGCTGATAAGCATGGGTGGTCATGGTTCACTGTCTCACACGTTCATCAGGTCTGTGTTCTTGCCATTTTAATGTTGTGCCCAAGCCATCTGGTTATCTATCCCTTTGCCTTTCCCATCAGTTTTCCCAGTTGTCACTACTAAACTTTGTTTATTTGTCCTCATAAGGTGCCCACATCCAGTTCCTGTAATCAGTTTACAGTTTTCATTTGTTTCTTGAAGAACAGGCTCATTAACTTTTCTATCCATCCGTGGTATCCTTTGCATTTTTCTCAAAAACCAGATTTCAACTGCTTTTAGATGATTCTGTGAGTTATCACATCATGATTCACTAGATGTCTTGTAAAAAAGATTACTTTCCTTCTTTGCAGTGGTCATACTAGCTGTGACCACAGCCATTGTCTTCTTCTTCTTCTTCTTTTGTTCGCTTGAAATATGTCTATAACTGCAATGCTGTCTCTTGTATGAATTGAACTGTCTTTTTCAGTTCACACAGCGGTCCATAGAGTTTATCTTCCACTGTCGTCTCTCTAGGCCAGAAGGTTTGCCTAGATATGTTATATTTTGGGCAGTCTTGGAGTATGTGCTCTGCTGTCTGCGACGCCAATCCACATGTGCACATGGCTGTTTCACCAATCTTGAATTTTGTATACATGTGGTTGCGTAATCTATTGTGTCCTGTTCTGAGACGCAGAATAATGACTTGTTCTGGTCTGTCCATAACGTGGTAGTCATCTTGAGCAGGTTTTGGTGGCTTTCTGACTGATTTGATCATTCTTTTCTTTTGGTGGTATGTAACGGGCACATCAGGGTGTTCTTCTTTGGCTCCTTCCTTAGCCAATTGATCAGCTCTGTCGTTTCCGGGTACTCCACAGTGGGATGGTATCCACTGTATGGTGACCTTATGCTGACTGCTAAGTTCAGAAAGTAGTATCCTTAGTACTGGCAATTTCCCAGACAGGAGCGCCTCGAGTACTGATTTTGCATCTGTCAACAGCACCACAGGTTGTGTACCATTGCTGGTATTTAGTAATTTCTCTGTTGCTATCTTGATTGCCTCAATTTCAGCATCGTAGTTATGGCAGTACTTTCCTGTCGGTACTCTAGCTGTGTCCCTAGTATTATTTGGGTATTCTATGTACACTCCCGCTCCTCCATTTCGAACAGCATTTTGTGCTGACCCATCTGTGTAGACTCGGATCCAGAGGTCCTGTGGGTATTCTTCATCAAGGAAGCTGAGAGTGGCTGTTCTGCGCTGCACACTGTTCAGCCATTGTCTTTATAAAGAGATCCCCTGTCTAGCATTGCAAACTAGAAACAATAACCATCTGTCTGTTGGCTGCTTTCAAACTCACTACACCGCGTGCTTCTGCGGTCTCATGTTACCCTGGTTGAGGGGCTAAGCAGATGTTGCACTCCCTAAAAAATCTATACCTCTCATAAATAACTAATGATGCCAGCTTGTCTCCTATTGAAAGAACACATGAATGGGTCATGCATAATTGAATAGCCAACATGGGGGGACCTGAAGCTAGGACCATGTCTGTATGCCTTATTGCATGGTCATGTTGTCTCCTGCATTTTTTGATAATTTGACAACTTGGATCTTATCATTGCCGCAAAGTAATTATAAAGTCTTTTCTACCCACTGTCTTAAACTAATCCTATTTTTCATCTAGTACAGTGTTGACTGTAATATTAGACAGTGTGCTCTTATGTACTTGGCATATAATTTCAGGGGTGGGAGGGGAAGTTGTGCCGTGGCTAGCATGTTTTTTTTTTTTTCTCATTTCCCTCAATGTGGGAATATTTATGGGACAACTTATAGAAAAATCAATTGAATTCAATGAAACACTCTACTTAGCCTTTGTCGACCAAGAAAAGGCATTTGATAGGGTAGATAGAAACAAGCTGTGGGAAATCCTTAAACAATATGGAGTGAGTACACATCTAACAAACCTATGTAGAAGTTTATACAACAACAGTGAATGCATAGTGAGAGCAACTGGAGAACACTCAGAATCCTTCACCATAAGATCTGGAGTACGACAAGGTTGTGTCCTGTCCCCTCTCTTGTTCATAACATATATAGACAACATATGTAAAGAAACCAGCCAAGCAGAGACAGCAAGAATACCGCATGACGAGAACACAGAAGAAGAACCATCTGCAAATCTAACCATTAGAGAACTCCTGTTTGCGGACGACCAAGCACTAATAGCAAAATCAGAAGCTGAATTACAAGACCACATGAATAGTCTAAACGAAATATGTAGGGAACATAACATGAAAATTAGCACAAGCAAAACAGAGGTAATGACTATAACTAAAGAAGAACAAACAGCAACAATTCACCTAAACGAACATCCCTTGAAACAAGTAAAGAGCTTCAAGTACCTAGGAAGTATAATATCATCAAATGGCAGATCAGAAGACGAGATCGAAAATAGGTGCAATAAGGCAAATCAACTCATTGGACAAATGGCACCAATACTAAAGAACAAACATGTATCAATAACTACTAAGAAGGCACTTTACACCACAATCTTCCTACCAACTCTGTGCTACCAATGCCAAACCTGGACAATGACAGAAAAAGAGAAAAGAAAAATCACAACAACAGAAATGAGGTTTCTGAGAAGAATACTCAACGTATCAAGAAGAGATAAGATCAGAAATGAAGAAATCAGGACTAAAGTAGGGGTTAAAGCTGCTCTAGATTTTATTAGAAAGCAGCTAGTCAAATGGTTTGGCCATGCAAGTAGGCTACCAGTCAACAGTATGCCACAACAAGCAATGATGTACAGACCAGATGGAAACAGAGGAAGAGGCCGACCACGTAAACGTTGGACGGAGGGAATAACAGAATCCATGGGAATGTCGATATACGAAGCCCATAACCGGGCACTCTCACGAAGTTTATACTTCACCTCGACATCGCAAGGTACAAGAGGAACATGATGAGATGAGATGAGATGGGAATATTTATTTTATTGACCGGGGCTTCCCAGGTTGTCCTGGTTGAAAATGGAAACCAAGGAGTGTTCTGGGAAGTAAAGGTGGCCGGTGTAATATTGACTACATCATCCATCGACTGCCGATTGCGCTATTAAAACATATAAGGCTGGCATCATATACCTAACACACCGTATGGCATAGATAGGCATACTTTCCTTTTTTTTTTATGTCAGGCCTTCTACTATTACACAATTTATTTATTTTGTTGTTGTGCAGGGTTTCACTACATTTAGTTTATAATATTTTCTTTGACAATGTTTTGCAGTCTTCTTTACCACAAAGCTGTTATTTGTGTTGTTTTTTTTTAAAGACTTTGATGCTGCTATTCATCATTTTCAGCTCATTTGCACTATTCAATTACATATGTAAAGTGTGATATTAGCCTATGTAATCACAGCAAATTTACTCTATTTGTCAAAACTATCCTGTCTAAATTTGCATGATAATATTACAAGATCTGAATATTGAAGAAGGTTGGCTACTAAAGACGATAAAATAAAGAAAATTGAAATATTTTGGTCACTTAAACAGTCATGAAAGTTTGGAGAGAACAATAATGGAGGGGTATATGCCGAGGAAGAGGAAGGCCAAAGAGAAGATGGATGCATGATGTGGCAGAGGATCTCCAGATGGGTGTATCGGATGTGGGACATCTTGCTTATGACCGAGAAGCTTTTCAGAAAGTTGTTATGGGAGAGAGGTTCTGCAGAGGACATGCTACTGAATGAATGAGTGAATGGTGTTCTGCTTTGAGCAAGACCTAGTCGCAGTAACCACTGTTTGTTACTCATTGGTGGTTGAGTAGTGGTGTACTGTGGGAAATGTGGCAGCAATCCTGTACTACTATCAAATTTTATAACCTGGCCATTATGGAGGTTTTTGAATACAGTATCCAATTGCAAAGAATACCATGGACAGACAGGAAAACCAATGTCCAACAAAAGATAAATGAAAATCATAATTTGGTTAGATAAATTAGAATAGTTGTGATATTTAGTAAGCATACGTACACTTCAGTGTCTATTGAGAAAGGCAAAGCACTCACAGAAATGCACTGACTGCTGTAACATCTTCTGTTACCTAATAACCAATTCACGTTTCTTCTGCCTTTCATCTTCTAATGCTGCATAGGCCTTCAACCAGCTTATGCCAAGCCCTTTGTGGGCTTGTGCGTGTCTGTTTGGATTTTGCAGCTAATGTTTTGGATGAGGTAGCCAGTCTCATGCTAATTCTCTTTAGTCGTTAGTTAGTTAATTAGTTGGTTGGTTGGTTAGTTAAATAGTAAGTTAAGTTAGTTAGTTAGTTGACAGATCATCCTTATTGCACATCGAACCATTCAGTCCATAAGTGCTCTGATCCCCTTATCAGTAAATCCTGCAGCATGTAGCAGCTAACAACACCAGTTCGGTGTTGGTTTATTCAACCGTTATTAATAGTCTTGTCATACAATATGTATGGTAGGTTACAGTGTGACTATTCTTTGTTTCTATTATGGACCCCGGTAACACATGGGCATTCAATTTACATTTGACTGGCACCTGGCCGTCATGACAGACGATAGTTTATAAAATTGAGTTAAACCTCACCATAGCACAAAGCCTAGGCTAAATTTAGAGACCAAGTGTTGCCCAAGCTGCATGATCCCTCTCTCGGCCTGCCTAGTTTACTCCAGAGGAAAGATAATTTACATTTAAGGCTACAATAATTTAATTAACATTTAATGCAGTAATAATGTATACCTTCTGAAAGCATGTATCCTTGTTTCTGCAGGTGTCTTTGTTTGCCTAGGCCTCAGTGGGGTGATTCCAGCCATGCACTATGTGATTACGGATGGCTTCTGGCATGCTTTTAACTTTGCTGCCATGGGCTGGCTGGTCCTCATGGCTTTGTTATACATCGTTGGGGCTGTTATATATGCAGCTCGTATTCCAGAAAGAATTTTCCCAGGAAAATGCGATATTGTGGTAGGTGTTCTGCTTAATGTTAATTCATTCCTAGCTTGTTTTCTGACCAATCCACAATGTTATGTTATGTTGGCTGGTATTTTATATTAGCAGATAGGTAGAGATGTAATGATTCTACATTCCTCCTTTCAAATAGTGCTCAAGGATGAAAACAGTCAGTTAATCCTGTCTGTCAAAATGCAGAAAGATCATCTTTTTTTTTTTCTTTCAACAAAAAAAAAACAAATGCAGACAAAATTATATGCCGGCCAAAATTACAATCAGCAGTGAAGAAATTGATGGCTTACCAACAATGGGCAGACATGGGCTATTTCATTTGAATGTATTGTAAAATACATATGAATGACTGGATGCAGGTTCGACACCTGGGCTGATCGCTTACCAAATAGAGGGCAAGATTGGCCACCTATAGCTTGTTGCTCTCGAACCTATAAAATGTGATGGTGTTATCATATCACAGATACATAGCAGAAAACTTTTTTTTATGTGTGGCAACTTGGAACTGTATCATAATCATCATCAAGTGCCCTGCCAGCTGGCGTTCATGGCTCTCCACAGAACTTGGTCTTTGGTGTTCTGGATTAACTCTGTTGATGGTATTCCTCCATGCCACCGTCTCAATCCATCCAGCATCATTTCTCTTGGTCTGCCTCTGCTTTCTTCTCATCACATGACCGAAGAAAGCTGTTTGCCTCTTTCTTATTGTTGTATATAATGTTCTAGTTTCATTAGCGTGTCTCAGGCAATCATAGTTAGTTACTCTGGCAGTCCAAGGAATTCGCAACATTCGTCTCAGGAACCACATCTCTGTTGCTTCTAATTTCTTCTTTATTGGAACTATATAAACTTTATATAATTATTTTAATTCATACCTGACCAAACATCAAAATGGAACACATTGATTAATTAATAGTTTAAATACATTTGTTCATAAAGTCAAGTAAATGACTGTCACATCATATTTTAGCAAAAAACATTGGTATTTTAGCAAACAAATTTTGGGAATGCCATTTAGCTTATTTATCAGCAAGTTTGATTCCTGAGAAAAATAACTGAATATATCTAGGTCAACAGTTTGTTTGCATTTGCCAAATTTGATATATCATGTTTTCTTTCATCTTTTTCAGTTTCAAAGTCATCAGATTTTTCATGTGTGTGTCCTGGCTGCTGCGTTTGTCCACTACCATGGGATTTCTGAGATAGCTAACTATAGGTTGTCACTTGGAGAGTGTGTGGCTAAAGACTTTGAGCAGTAGTTGCTCTTGGAGCTTGTTTGTACACTACCAGTCGCACTTGGAGTCTAGGGAACTTGATGATCTCAGAGTTAGTGATAACAGTAAATGAAGCAGTGTTGTGACATGGGCTGTGTGTTGTGACCAACAAACTGTTGTATTGGTGCACCAGATTAATGTATGAATGTTGTGTGTAATGTGCAGACAAAAGTCTTGGTAAACGAGGTTAATTTATGAGTGGTGTGTGCTGACAAAGGTCTTGGTAAACCAGGTTAATTTATGAGTGTTGTGTGTAATGTGGAGACAAATGTCTTGGTAAACCAGGGCACTAAATGAAGCAGTGTTGTGACATGGGCTGTGTGTTGTGAACAACAACCTGTTGTATTGGTTCACCAGATTAATGTATGAATGTTGTGTGTAATTTGCAGACAAAAGTCTTGGTAAACTATGTTAATTTTTGAGTGTTGTGTGTAATGTGCAGACAAATGTCTTGGTAAATCAGGTTAATTTATGAGTGTTGTGTGTAATGTACAGGCAAAAGTCTTGGTAAACCAGGTTAATTTATGAGTGTTGTGTGCAGACAAAAGTCTTGGTAAACCAGGTTAATTTATGAGTGGTGTGTGCAGACAAAAGTCTTGGTAAACCAGGTTAATTTATGAGTGTTGTGTGTAATGTGCAGGCAAAAGTCTTGGTAAACCAGGTTAATTTATGAGTGTTGTGTGTAATGTACAGGCAAAAGTCTTGGTAAACCAGGTTAATTTATGAGTGTTGTGTGTAATGTACAGGCAAAAGTCTTGGTAAACCATATTGATGTATGAATGTTGTGTATAATATGCAGACAAAAGTCTTGGTAAACTAGGTTAATTTATGAGTGTTGTGTGCAGACAAAAGTCTTGGTAAACCAGGTGAATTTATGAGTGATATGTCTAATGTACAGACAAATGTCTTGGTAAACCAGGTTAATTTATGAGTGATGTGTCTAATGTACAGACAAATGTCTTAGTAAGCAAGATTAATGTATGAATGTTGTGTGTAATGTGCCGTGTGCAGACAAAAGTCTTGGTAAACCAGATTAATGTATGAATGTTGTGTGTAATGTGATGTATGCAGACGAAAGTCTTGGTAAATCAGGTTAATTAATGAGTGTTGTGTGTAATGTGCAGACAATTGCCTTGGTAAACCAAGTAAATTTATGAGTGTAGTGTGCAGACAAATATCTTAGTAAGCAAGATTAATGTATGAATGTTGTGTGTAATGTGACGTATGCAGACAATAGTCTTGGTAAACCAGATTGATGTATGAATGTTGTGTGTAATGTGCGGACAAATGTCTTCGTAAACAAGATTATGAATGTTGTGTGAAATATGGAGTTCAGCTAAAACCGTTGAAGATCTGTAAATTACAGTATGTATCTATTTATGTGTGAATAATTGCATAAGTGTGTGTTTGTGTGTATATTTTATTTGTGTGCACGTGTGCGCGCAAAAGAGTTTGCCTGTGTCTCCCCTGTGTATTTGAGAATTGTGGCTGAATTCTAACAGAATCAGTATTCTGTCAGCATTTAAGGCAGAGATATTTGGTAGGAAAACATGTTTAGTTTGGTGAATATGTCAATATAATGATAGCTTAGTGGGTGTATTGTGTAACGTTTAGGATGTTATGCCCACCATGACACGAGTGCGGCCAGACGAGGGTTCGAAGCCAGTTCTCTACATTCACTATGGGAGGAAAATTATGGCCACCTTTTCCTCGGTGCACTCAGGCCTACAAAATGTGATGGTTCTGTCACATCACATACTCACAGCAGTTTACTGCTAAGGGGCTTTTACCTTTTTTACTTAAACACTTCTTGTCCGTACTGTGCTGCACTATCGTACCACGCTTGTAAATAGGTTGTGTGTTGTAATCTCTGTGATTTTCAAATTTAGCATGTATAGATGGACCAGATTGCTTTATGACTTAGTCATACCTCCTCAAGGCAGAAAAAATCTTTTTTTTTTAACTGATCCTTGCCTCTTTGGAGTATCTCATGACAGTTTCTTACATTGTTTCAGTAAGACACCACTGAAAGCATGCACTAGCCACATGACTTGTTGAACTGTTTATGATAACTGATTTGTAGTGGGATATTTGTTATTTATGCTTAAAGATATCAACTCAAATTTTTATTGGAATGATTAGCCAGTTATCCATTAAAACAGATTTTATTACGATAGTTTTGGAACTTGCATGAAACCGTGCATTTATCAATGTCGACATTGTTGCATTTTGAACAGTGCTGCAGTATTATCTTTGACATTTCAGTCACAGGTACAGGACTATTACTAATGAAATAGACAATCTCAACTTGATATGAATCCAAAACTGTATAAATCATTGATATTAAGATGGATGGATATGTCAGGAAACTTGAAATTAGAGATGTTTGATGAAGGGGATGGAATTTTTTTCCAAACATGTGTTAACAAACTGTAATGCAATTAAAACTTACATTTTCCTGTTGTACCATCGACCCATTGGATTTACCACTTGGTTAAATATGTTACCACATTGCCTCTTTCTTCTCCACCATAACAAGTAATGCAGAACAAAAATACAATGGTGCAAGTACCCTTGTGATTGCGAGGATTTCTCCTAGGATTGGCCGGAAGACAAAACAACTTTAAATGCAGGAATAAGGAACTGCAGCAAGGTAAATCACCAGGGGAATAGAGTCCCAGATGATGTGGTAGACAAGGAGAGACATGAGGGTTACACAAGTTCTGACATTAATTTGTGCTTTTATGCTGGATCAGAAACAAGCAGTTTGTCAGAAAGACTAATTTCTGACTTTGAAGGGGAAATAAGTGCTTGGACTAGAGTTTCTCTGATTTATCCAGTATATCAATGGAGATATGTCAGAGGTACAGCAGAAAGATGTTAATGGTTGTATGTGTAATTTCCAAATGGATTATCACCACGGTGTCTGTAGGTTTGGGTTTCTGAAGGTTAAAAGTCAGTTGCATATCCTTTACAGGACCTCGCAGTCAACCCCAGCATTTTTTGGCTGTTTGTGATTTTTTGGCAAGTTTACTTTCAGTAGTTTGTCATTGTTTTCTGAAGGACTGGCTACATACCATTGTATGAAAACCAACGCAATGCGGTCTGCTACCAAATCACCTACAGCTGTGAGCATGGTATGCTGGATTACGAATTACATCCCTAATCCCTTCTCCATAGACAAGGTACCTTGTGAAAAGGGATTATGTTGTAGAAGATACCACGTGAAAGATAGCTTGCAAAGCTTATGTGGAGGTGGGAATGAGGTTCCAACACTTGGTAATTCATATGAAACTCAAGAAGAACCAAATTAAGTTAACCAAACAATTTAGGAGAGTTGATCATATCCCATGGGAGACCCATCAGAGCTAAATGGGTTCATGACTCCATTCAGAAGCAGAACAAATGGAACAATCTAACTGCTGAAGACATATTCTAGCTCAAGATAGATACACTTAAGAGTTTGTCCGTGTACAGATTTAAAGATCACATACATGAAGTAATGATTGCTGTGTTATGAATCACTTGTACCTGTACCAGATTATTTCACAACAATTTATTTCCCATGTGTGGTAATTTATTGGCGAGTTTTGTTATCATTCCGTAACCTCAGTGTATTGATTATGAAAAATTACATTACAACTAAGAAAAGCTGGGGAAATGTGGTAAAATAATTGGTACCAGGATACATCTGGTGAAGTAAAGGCAGTCGGTAGAATATTGACCACATCACTTTAGAACCATTATGATTTATTTTCTTTAAATGGGGCAAGCACCATATACCTAATTCACCTCTATATTTAACCAATTCACCTCAATTCCTCTATATATCTTCTATGATATATCACCACAAAGATAAGGGTTTGTGGTTCACATTTGCCAGTCCTAGTACATCAGCAGCAGCTGAAAAATGCTGGTGTTGGCTGCAACGTCCTGCAAGGGATATGCAAAAAAAAAATTTTAATTGGGGGGGGGGGGGGGAAGTTTTGAATTTTGTACCAAAAATATCATCTGGCCAGTGCTGTGTTTGTGTAGTGTGCCCTTGGTCTTCCTCAAGCTCTACTGCTATTCTTTTATTGTAGGCACAAAGTGGTATTAAAAAATTGGTCTTCATTTTAGCAAGATGTTTAAACCACTTTTTTAACAATTTTAATGTAGACGTGTAACGCGAGAATTGCTTGTTGATTTAGTTGCTCAAGCATATATGCTTTCGTCTCTAGAGATAGATAGATAGACGCAATGGTGTATTCAGTATTTACAAGGATTTTGTATCATCTAATTTCTTCTTTTTTCATTATATAGTTGTAAAACAACTATTTTCAAACATCAAAATGTAATATTTTTATATATGTCTGCAGTGTTTATGCAATGCAAAGCTGAGTTGGTCTTACAAATTGTCTACCTCTTTTTCACTGTTCTTTCAATGAAAGTGTGTTACAGCTAGCTAGGCACCTGGTTATCTGAGGTTAGTACACCATACTTCAGCAAGCATTTGTGTAAGGTCCCATTCAAGGTCATAGTAAATGGGTTTCTTTTCCTAATAATCTTGCCAGGGCAAAGACTTTTTTGTGCTTGATAAACTTTGAACTCAGACGTTGTCCATACACACTACTTCTAGTAGTGCTGGACTGAATTTTGCGTGTAGATTAGCTTTCTCTATTAACAGTGTCCCTCACCATCAGGCGTACCCACTCCAATTTCAGAGGTACTTGTAATTTATGTCCCCAAGTAAAGGACGATATGTGAACATTTTTGTCCAGTGTAGGGGTTGAATCCCTTAGCTCGGCATCAGCATACCTGATGTTTAAGAACACATGTTTTTATCTATTCAGCCATGCTGGCCTTCCGGGCAGAGACTTAACACCCACAACTTGCACACCAAATCTCTTTGATTTTAAAACCATTTTCAGAAAGGCTGGACATTTGTCTGATCTCACCACCCAAGAGATCAAGAGAATGTGTGATATCATTAGAAACCAGTGGTTCTTTTAACACTGTTTGGGTGTTAAACCCGGTAACCTCTTAGTCTGAGACAGACACCATAACCTCAGCCATATTCCACCAGTTTTACTAATCTAAAACAGAGCTTTTATATCAAATTGTTCATCACAAAGACCTTTCTATGACTGATGTTTTTCTTCATCATCATCATCATCAACAGAGCCTCTTAAAAACAGTGTGTGTTTCCAATATTTGTTTTTCCCTCAGTGATGTCCTTCAATTTTACATCTGCAGCTTCTTCGAGATGTGTAAATGGGAGTTCCTTGCTCTTGTGTCATGTTCTTGTACAGTTTGTGTTGGATTCTTTTTGCTAGATTTCATTCCTTCATCTTGACCTAGCCATACAGGCCTGTGTGATTTTATGTTGTGTTTACCTTTATTGGTTATTGGTCTTGCACAAGAAAGATAACAAGGCTGTTATATCACTACAGTGATGTTATTTATTTCTTGTTAGGAATTCCAGACATATTTATTGTGTGTGTAGTAATTAAGTCAAATAATAGTAGTACTGTTATATATCTTGACATCCCAGCTAAGAAGAGGAAAGAATACATTCATACATTGGGCTAATATAGTTCCTGTTGAAACTTTTCTATTCCACAAGGTATTCTTGCATTTGTAGGTTGCATTTAATACATATAGGCATAGTGAGTTGAATATGGTGTGTTGCTATATTTGTGTAATATAAGATGGCTTCGAGAAGTTGAAAATTGGCTTGTAAATAGCTTCATTTTTTTTGGCCTTTTATGGGAATATTTTTTTTTTGTTGTATATAAGCTATCATGATACCTGTGTTACCATTGTTACTGTCTGTGGTGGAGCGTAAAATTTACAGAAACTTACATTCCAAATCTTGAAAGGAAAACCTTATTTTGGGTATTTCAGTTCTTCTGTCTTTAAATCATTTAGATTAATTACATATTTTCTTTGTCTCAGTCATATTAAAACAGTGCATTTCTGCTTGCAAATAGAGTTTGTCATAGCTTTCTTTTATTGTCATGTTTGAATCCCCTTCGAGATTAGGTTTTATTTTTACTGACCTGACTCCCAGGTCAATTTAAATTGAAATGGGCACCTGAAAATTTGCTGGAAAGTAAAGACGATATTGTTTGATATTGATAACATCAACCCACTGAGTGCCAAGTGGCCTAAAAACATCACGCCAGCACCATATACCCATTACACATCATAATGTAAAAAGGGATCTTTTATTCTGTTTCTCCCAGCACCTATCCTGTGATGAAAGGCAGAGTAAAGAAGCAAATTCCCCATATCCACGCCTACATAAGTAGTTGTAAGTGTTTATAAGTCCTTGGTAATATTTTTTTTTTTTTCGCGTTTCCATCCTGTTTCAGGATATTGCGGTCAACACCAGCATCTTTCAGCTGTATGGTGATTCCTAGGCTAGATTACGCTCATCAGCACGCCACGACTTTCTGAGCGACCGGCTCCATACTCTCATAAGTCACTAGCGTGACTCGAACCAGCTGCTAACCCCTCAGCCAGGGAGCCGGCTTGGTAGTATGATTAGACTTCTAGATGGTTGCTGGGATTTTGTGGCTAAAGTATTTCTATGGGATGGGAAAGCCAAGCCCAATCCACATGCACGGTAGGTAACGGCTACTTTTGCTTAGCTTCCCATAAGGGTCCTGATAACACATGGGCAGAAACCTCCGGAGTCACTGAAAGAATGACAGAATCACCATTGCAGAGCTCAAGGAGAGAGCTAAACAAATAATGGTGAATTAAGAGTTGAGGAAAAGATGCTGACACTGCAAACAACATACACTGAGAAAACCGGAGAATAGTACAACTGGAAAGTTCTTTTCTGTAACCTACACACAAATGAAATAGAGAAAGATCTAAAAACATAGAGATTAGAATTAGAAACAAATTAATAATATGGGGGTGGATATGAGTAAGTTGCATATCCTTTACAGGACGTAGCAGTCAACCCCAGCATTTTTTGGCTGTTCATGGTTCCTGGGCAAGTTTACGTTCAGTAGTTTGCCATTGCTTTCTGAAAGGCCAGCACTCATACCATTTTATAAAAACCCAAAGCACGACAGTCAGCTTCCAAATCGCCGGCAGCTGTGTTTCGAACGTGGTATGCAGGATTACGAATTGTGTCCGTGACCCTTTTGTTACAGAGCCGATTGGATATGAACAGAGCTGCAAAAGATAGGACAGCTGGGACTGATGTTTGCCTACTTTGCTACCTAAATAGGTGACATATTCCAAATGTTGAAGTGAAGTTTCACCTAAGGAGATTGGGTTGTTACTTGCTGGGTTTGGTCTCTTTATCTTTGACAAAGTACTGATTGTATTGAACAACCATTACCCTTCCCTGGGGGTCTCTATAGTGAAGTGGTTGAGCCGCCCGCCTCGCGCTCCGCGAGTCATATGTTTGTTACTAAACTCACTCATACAGTTCACAGGTGCAGTTTTCACGGAAACTCCTGGGTGTCAGCCCTGGGGATGTGGAGTTTTGGCAGGCTACTCTACGGAAACAGACCTGGCCATTTGGGATAAAGCCTGGTGCAATGAAGTTGATCCTGTCCCCTTAAACACCCTCTTTTAAAAACCAAAACCCATCATATCAAAATATTAGTCCAGCGCTGTATCCACCAATAATGCATAATGGCATGTAAACAGATATACATTATCTTTTACAAGAGTTTTACATTATATACCAGGCATCTGGTCAGCGGATGTTCTGTAATGATCAAGGTAATGCCATAAGAGTTACTGTCTTTGGAGTATGAAGTTGCAGGCATTCACACATATTTGGTCACATCACTGTGAGATAGAATGACTCTACTCTTCTCCCCCCCCCCCCCCCTCCCCCCCATTTTAGGAAGCTAGGTTGGGCCTGGAGCCTCATAAAGACGGAAGAAAATCCCTCATCAATTTTGGCTTTTTAGAATTTGAAATAGTATTTAACTTCTATTCTATTCAGCATTTCATAGGTAGGCTGTGTTTATGGTGTTATTTGTGTGTACTTATTGCATCTATAGATAAAGCATAAATGTGCATGTATACACACACTTGTATTGAAGCCACACTGCTGTGTTGGTAAGTCATTGCAATATAACAACACTTCTAGAACTGTATAAACTCAGTACAGTAATAAACCTTACACATAATAAATAAACATTTAGTCTGAATTATTGCGTTAGGCCTTTACTGTTGGTGCAGTGGTTGCTGTATATTCATAGATCAGTATTATTACACCTTGTATGCTTTCATCTGTTGTTTTATTGATTTGTATAGAATATATTCCTTAATGGGAACTGTGTAGTTGATGTTTAGTATTTTCCATACATGCACTTGAAAACATTCATTGGAAAACACTTTTGAAAAGTGAAAAGTATCCACCGGCATAACTGGTTAATTTAAGTTGTAAAACATGTACTACACTTTGTCAAAACCACATTACCAGTTAACAATGTGCCAGGTTTTCTTGCATTTGTGTTCCAACTAATGGTGTTTTAAAATTTCTCCTGTCTTTTTAATACCAAATTCTTATTCCACATGGTTGTACAGTACTGTGTAAATAAAGTTAACAAAGAGACTTTCCTCCAAGCACTGATTATTGGTTGTTTGTGTTTTGCTGTCTGTTGTTTAAATACAGTAGGTATTTTTTATCTCCTTATCTGATTGTTTAGACCAGTGATTCTCAACTTGCACCTGATCCCCCCCCAGAATAAGTAAGTACAAGTGAATAACCTTTAAACATATCTTTAGATACATTGGGCGCATGCTGCTTGGTCCATGTTTGTATAGACCCATCGTCACTCAATGAGTGATGTAGCCAGTATTATGATGTTGGCCGTTTTACTTCTCAATCATCCCCAGGGTACTTTGCCATTTCTAAGAGGGGACCAACAGACGTTGTGAAGAGAGATTCACCCACACTCAACTATTAGGTATATGACCAGTCATTAAATGTGTTGCCTGATGCAGGGCTTATACTGTGGCTGGACATTGGATTTCTGTATGACTTTCATTTGACAACTGGAAAGCTACAGGCAGGGGCAGACAGACAAATTATGCTATATCACCTGGAACAATGACATGAAGAGATTATCCTCAACAGAATTGATCCAGAACACCGAGGTCTGTTGAGATACGCATCTCGTGTGAGTGTTGTTCGTTTAGCTGCTGAAATTACTTTTATGTGGTTCAGCTTATATTTAGTTGCATGTCCTCTGCATAATGTTGCTGTCAACCCCAACATTTACTTTCAATAATTTGCCATTGCTTTCTACGACCGCTGCCACGTGCCATTGAAATCAAAGCAAGGCAATCTGTTTCCAAATTGCCCATGGCTGATTTTGAATCCTCGAATTGCGATACTGCGTTTCACTTACCCCTAAGCCACAGCTACAGTTTTTGTTTTGTTTTTTTTTTTAAATTTTTGCGCTTGCTCACTTTGAACTCAAGTGTAGTCCATACACATTACTTCTAGTAGTGCTGGACTGAATTTTGTGTGTGGATTAGCTTTTCATATTAACAGTATCCCTCGCCATCAGGTGAACCCACTCCAACTTCAGAGGTACTTGTAATGTACGTCCCCCAAGTCAGTCAAGGACCACAGGTCAACATTTTAGTGCAGCTGTCCGGTGTAGGGGTTGAATCCCTTACCTCGGCATCAGCACACCAGATTTTTAAGAACACGCGTTCATAATCATTCGACCATGCTGACCTACCAGTATGGATGTTATATTACCTGTTTACTGGCAAACTGTAGTTATGACGAGAACTGCGGAGGTAAATAATCATAGCGGGTCATGATCATAATTTGAAAATCCCTGCTCAACACTTATCCCTGCATACGTGATTTATACATGAGTTCCTCATTAAACTATTTCTTATCTTGGCATTGATAACATGGTAACAGTATTTTGACAGACACAACGAAAATAATCCAGTAATTTGACAGACACCACGGGAATAATCCAGTAATTTGACAATCTTCTGCTCCTTATATGATAAAGTCTCTCGATCGTTTACCAGTTCCCCTGCTTCATGCCCCAAGTGTCTGTATTATCCTGGGTCCGTCATGTTGGAAACCCCTGCGTCGTCCAGAAACTATACCTTTCATAGCGATATTTCTCAGCCACTGCGACATTTTATATATGGCAAAAATATTCCAGTTTCCCAGACATCATGCTGTTGAAGAGGCAGATTGGTGTTCAGAATTTCAGGACGTCGTCTTTGTCTGTGATATTCTAAGAACTTTTCTATAGCATGTAAGCTTGAAAGCCCTGGTTTTTTAATTTTTTTTTGGGGGGATTGGGGGGGGGGGGGGGGGGGTTGGTGATTAATGGTGTTTGACTCAAATACGTGTGTCGCCACCTGAAAGCATACGAGGGCGAGTCAATAAGTAAGTCACACAGTTCTGTGGGATGGCAGGTAAATGTAGTTGGTGTTTTCTACAGGTATCATTATTAGGTAACAGCAACATCGAACTTTATATTCCTGTTCATCAGGTGGCGCTAGGTGTCGAATGCGCAGCACATAAACAAAATGGCAACTGTACTTATAGTGTACAACCAAAGAGCAACGTGCTGTTGTGCGTTTTTTGTAGGCAAAAGGACTGCCTGCAAAGGACAGTCATAAGGAAATGCTGACAAATGTTTGTCCCATAAAGCGGTGCATGGCTGGGTAGAAAGATTTTCTCAAGGATGCTCTAAAATTGTTGATGAAATCCGATCTGGTCATCCTGTTGAGATTGCAACAGAAGCATCCGTGCAGCGGGTAGAGGAGATGGTTAGAGATGACAGGCGAGTAATGATAGACTCTGAACATGGTTCAGCATAATATTTGATCGATTGAAATTTCCAGGACTGCTGACTAGAGGAGTGGTGCTTCTTCTTGACAATGCCAGACAACATACGGCTCGATTAGCTCAGGAGAAAATTAACCAACTAAGGTGGGAAGTTCTGGAACATCCACCTTACAGCCCCAACTTAGCCCCTAGCAATTTCCACCTTTTTGGTCCACTGAAAACCCACCTTGGCTGGAGACATTTAATGAATGATGCCGAAGTTGAATGTGAAGTGAAAATGTGGTTTAGAAAACAGAGCACACAGTTCTATGCACCCGGTTTGATAAAACGATGGGATAAGTGCATCAATGTTGGTGAAAATTATTTTGAGAAATAAGGGACAATGTATGTATAAAAATAAACTGGTTTCAAGTTGTTATCATATTTAGTTATGTTTCTACGGCCATTTGTGACTTACTTATTGACTTCCCCTCATATATGAACGTATTAGACTTTGAGGTTCTGTTATCGTTATTGACTTGTGGTTCTGTTCATCTTATTTCTCCCATTGTGCAGCTGCTGTGACCTTCTGGGGCTGAAAATTCAAAGCGCTTGCAAACAGTAAACAAGAAATGGAAGAAATGTGTCCATGTATACCAATAACCAAGTTTTTATTGACCATTAAAATAAGAAATTACATTGTATTACAACACATATTACATAGTAGCTTTGTGTTCTCAGTAATACACGTGCAATTATATTGTTTACAATCATCATTACAGTACAGGCGTTCGTTCACACTGATCAGGCAGTCATCTTCTCCATGCACATGCCGTACTTCATGTCAAGTGAGGATTCGCCCATACACATCATGTCTGAAACACAAGAACAACATAGTTAGCGTGCGTGTATGTACTGGGTTTCCATGAAGTCTTGTGTGCAGTCAGAAACACAAGAACAACATAGTTAGCGGGTGTGTATGTACTGGATTTCATGTCAAGTGAGGAGTCGCCCATACACATCATGTCTAAAACACAAGAACAACGTAGTTAGCATGCGTGTATGTACTGAATTTCATGTCAAGTGAGGAGTCGCCCATACACATCATGTCTGAAACACAAGAACAACATAGTTAGCGTGCGTGTATGTACTGGATTTCATGTCAAGTGAGGAGTCGCCCATACACATCATGTCTAAAACACAAGAACAACATAGTTAGCGGGTGTGTATGTACTGGATTTTCATGAAGTCTTGTGTGCAGTCTGAAACACAAGAACAACTTAGTTAGCGGGTGTGTATGTACTGGATTTTCATGAAGTCTTGTGTGCAGTCTGAAACACAAGAACAACATAGTTAGCGTGTGTGTGTGTGTACTGGATTTCATGTCAAGTGAGGAGTCGCCCATACACATCATGTCTAAAACACAAGAACAACGTAGTTAGCGTGTGTGTATGTACTGGATTTTAATGAAGTCTGTGTGCAGTCTAAAACATTAATTAATCACTTTAGACTAGAGGACAAAATTCAAGACTGGCAAATCAGCCGTGTGCACATGTGGTTTGGCACCGCAGACAGCAGATCACATGCTCCAAGACTGCCCAAAACATGACATATCTGGCTTCTGGTTTTGAGAAACACCAGTGGAGGATAAACTCTTTACACCAATGATGAACTAAGAAAGACAGTTAACTTCATACAGTGAGTTGCAAATATAGACACATTTCAAGCGAACGAAAGAAGAAGAACTATTTCCCATGGTATTTCCTGGTACCCATTTTAAGCCAGGTGAACTCAGGAAATAAATGACCGTAGACCCCGAGGTAGACCAAGAAGACGGTGGAGAGATAATATATATACAAACCTACAAGCACTTGGAATCAACGACTGGCAAGAGAAGGTCAAGCAGAGAGACGAATGGAGACGGATTGTATCTGCAGCAAAGAACCTCAATGGCTCGGAACGCTGAAGAAGAAGAAGAAGAACTTGAGAGCCCAGGTCATTTTGTAGGGTTGGCTGGTGTAAATGGCCGGGTACAAATGATGTCTCCATTCTACGGTTGTGGGTTTAGACGGGTGATGTGGTGTAGCTAGAGAAGAGACTTCGTTAGGGGGGATCTAGCTGGCTGCTCATTGTTTCTTAACTGATGAAGTACCATCGGATGATTAATCGTCCTATGAGACTTCCCGTATATGCCATGGGTTTATATAATTGCTGAAATGTTATTGCGTTATAATACATGTCTGTTACCATATCAGCAATGTTTAAGTCTGTAAATTTCTAACTGTAACACACCCCCTTCTTCCCATTTTCCGCCATTCATTTTTGTTTGGTCCAGACCCACTCTTTGTTCGGCACACAATCTGTTATGAGAACGATTTTTTTTTTTTTTTTGGGTGTCCCTTAAAACTTTCAACGTTTATATTGTCTAATGCGTTTTCTATTCCCTACTTCTTTTCTCTCCTTCGGTAATTGAAGATCAGTACCTGTATACGTATTTCAACAAACAACAGAAAGTGGAAAGGGCCAGCTTTACAAGTGTCAGAATGTTATGGTCGTGTTCTTCACAGACTTTCCGAACCTTTCTACTGCTGTAAATGAAAATCAGTGTCGCACATGGCTCTTGACACTGAAGATTAGTATAACTGAACCAACTAATTTAGGCCCGTTAGTTATCATTTGCCGGCTTCGTGGCTTAGAGGTTATGACTTTTCTCCGTAATCTCGTATACTCTCGTCGGTAACGTGATGACGGTGATAATCAGCAGTGGTTCGAATCGCATCGGTAACTTACGGGGTATGTGAGCCGGCCGCTCAGAAAGCAATGGCAAACTACTGAGCGTAATCTTGCCAAGAAATCAACATACAGCTGAAAGATGCTGGTGTTGACAGCGATGTCCTGTATAAGGATATGCAACAACAAAAAAATTACTAGAATGTCTATCAGTTGTCAAGTATTCTTTGCCCACATTGTCAAAGAACATTTCGAACCAAACTAGGAATAGGCCATACCAGCCATCTTAGAACTCACGGCTCCAAACTTTTAACCCCAATGGATGAAATTAATGGCCATCATCATTCTTGATGGACAAACACCACCATTGCACTGGACTGATGTTCGCTTGATGGTTAGCTCTACCTATTACCAGTGTCCCTCGCCATCAGGCGAACCCACTCCGACTTCTGAGGTACTTGTAATTTACGTCCCCCCCCCCCCAAGTCAAGGACGAGAAGCCAACATTTTAATCTTCTTCTTCTTCTTCTTCTTCTTCTTCTTCTTCTTCTTCTTCTTCTTCTTCTTCTTCTTCTTCTTCTTCTTCTTCTTCTTCTTCTTCTTCTTCTTCTTCTTCCTCTTCCTCTTCTTCTTCTTCTTCTTCTTCTTCTTGCGTTTTTTTTCGGATCTGATTGCGTTGTGCCTGTTTACAGCGGAGCTACGTACTTGCGCCGTTAGGCCGACACATCCGACTTCTGCGGGCATTTGTTGACCGGATTAACCTTCCCGGGGGACATTTTAATCCAGCTGAGCGCTACCTCGGCATCAGCACACCGGAAGTTTAAGAGCGAGCTTTTTTTATCCATTCGGCCACGCTGGTCACTATCCTGTTCTGTTACATTTTAATGTCGCCTCTTGTAAAGCTGTGGTGTCTAAGTGAAGTAAACGAGAAGGACACTTTTCTATGTCTGTGGGATATTGGGAATATAGCATTATAGGCAGCGCCCCATATATTTATAGGCCAATCTCCACTCTGTGGGTGACGTGATCAATATAATTCCGAACGCTTTTACTTCCCAGAATACTTCTTGGGGTCCATTTTTTTAGCTATTTCTTTCGTGGAATGCTTATTCGTCTTAAGCGACTTCACGTGTCTACCATGGACGTATATAGAATATAGAGTAGTTTTCGTCTTAAGCGACTTCCCGTATCTGCCATTGACGCATATAGAGTAGTTTCCCCTTTACAACCCCTGTAATTTGATACATAATAGTATAATACAACATGTCTGCTACCATGTTACGCTACCTAGCTGCTGAGCTACCGTGGCTAGCGGGTCTAGATATAAATAAATTATTTGCACCACAGACGTGAACATTCCGGAATAAGAATAATTCGTTGTATTATATTCAAGGATGATAGTACTTTTGTTTGCGATTCGAAATTTAGCCACGAAGGCCAGTTGCAAAAATAAATTCTTCTACAATACGAGCTACTAAACTATTAATTATGCATGTGTGCCTTTGCATAGAGATCTCATTTTGCTATAACCGTTTAGCAGTAGCTGAAACTGTTTGGTACACTGCATTCATTTATTTTAAAATCTTAACAATCTTTAGAGGAATAGTGACAATGTGTTTATTTATTCTTCTTTTATTTTCTCCCAGCAAGTTCTGCGAAAAATAGCAAACACATTTCAAAATAAGTTGTAAATACATAACTAGTTAGTTTTTGTTGCGTATCCCTTACGGGACGTTGCAGTCAACACCAGCATTTTCATGCTGCTGTTGATATACTAGGCAAGTGTTACGTTCAGTAGTTTGCCATTGCTTTCTGAACGACCCGCCCCTATACCTTTTTCGAAAAAAACCAGCACCGCCGTGTTTCGAACCCGGGTATACGGGCTCACAAACCGCGTTCGCAAGCCCTTAGCCACAGAAACCGGTAATACATAACTACACGAAACAAAAAAATATGTGAGCTTGGCAGTGCGAGACATCACAGTCTATGCCGTGACCAGGATTCGAACCTGGGTTGTCGCGGCCACAACGCGAAGTACTAACCACTATACGATCACGGCCAGGACGCTCACGGTTAGGTCAGAGAAAAACTAAAGTGATGTCCGCGCGGGAGTTGTCGTTCTTGGCACAGTGTTTGCTTGACCTTTCAGAGATACAAAATGCCGACTGCTGAACTGTTTGACCTTGGGGCGGGAAAGGGGAGGGGGCGGGGGTTGAAGGGAGATGACTATTACAGCCTTCGGCAGGACGTTGTCATGTACCATGGTCCGTCATCAAGTACTGATCTTATATCTAACGAACAACTCAGTACCATGTCCTTTTACATGACGTCGCAATCAACCCCAAAATTCTTTGCTGTTTGTGATTTACAAGACAAGTTAACGCTTAGTCATTTGCTTTTGCTTTATGAACGACCCACGCTCATCATATCATTGTATAAAAATCAGCGTCAAACGGCCTGCTTCCGCATCGCATGCAGCAGCTGGTTCGAACTCTGCACGCGGGATTGCTAATCTCGTTCACAACACTTTCGCCACAGTGTATCTAAATAAACTAATATTAATAATGAGTTATAGTTATTATCACCAAGTGCCTTGCCGACTGGCGTGGGTGATCATGCTTCTCCACAAATTGCCTAAGAATATCGTAGACTAAGGGTGGGGAGGGAGAGAGAGAGAGAGAGAGAGAGAGAGAGAGAGAGAGAGAGAGAGAGAGAGAGAGAGAGAGAGAATACCGATACTTTATAAGATCTTAACAGGAAAGAAACCGGACTCATAACTTGTATATATTTAGAAATCTAAAATACTTTGGCCACATTAATCATTAAGCGTCACAGATGCTTGGAGACAATACAATAGAGAAGGAAGGCGTGGCCGCTGGGAGAAGAGCCAGCGGTCGATCAGCATGGAGATGGACACAGAACATTGTAGACATCGTGGGCTTGAGGGTGCATGAGGCGCGCAAACGCAAGAGATCCAGAGACTGTTCGGCGCGCAACATTTTGACAGTTGAAATTACCTATGACTGACCTTAGTTGCTAAATTATTTTTTTTTTTTAAACTAAATTATTTTCACACAAAATGGTGCTTGCATCTTAGAAGTTAACAACACTCACTGTTCGATTTTTTGTTTTGTTTTTTGTTTTTTTGTTTTTTTGTTATTTTTTTTTTTAAATTATCATATTTGATGTTCAAATAAATATTATTTATGTCATCCGGTATTCGACCTTGCGCTGTGGCTAGATATGGCTGTTGTACTGTAATGTTTCCCACTCTATTGTTAGACCTTTACAATTCGTTGTATAATGTGTGTTTTTTCTGTAATTGTTTAAAAAAAAATTTTTTTTTTTTAGCATATCCTTTACAGGATTTAGCTGTCAACACCAGCATCTTTCAGCTGTATGTTGACAGCTAAGTCTTGGCAAGATTACGCTCAGTAGTTTGCCATTGCTTTCTGAGCGGCCGGCTCACATACCCCGTAAGTTACCGATGCGTTTCGAACCACTGCTGATTTGAATACATAAAATTGAGAGAAACATTGCCGAGATCTACAGGTGTAGACCTTAGTACAGCTGTGAGCTTTTTTTTTTTTTTTTTTTTTGACTTCGGATAAAGACTGATCATCGCAAGACAAGGACAGAGACATTAAAATTAGGAACATGGAACGTCAGGACGTTAAACAACGACGGAAAATTAGAGAACATAACACAAGAAATTCAAAGAGAAAAAATTAATATATTAGGTATGTGCGAAACGAGATGGACAGGAGCAGGCATCAAGATACATAAAGATTTTAAGATTATTTATTCTGGAGGTGAGGATCGACATAGGGGAGTGGCAATAATTTTGGACCGGAAAACATCAACGTCTGTTCAGGGATATTGGGCCGTGTCGGACAGAGTTCTACTAGTTAAATTGAGTGGCAGACCTTTTAACATAAATGTTATTCAAGTATATGCCCCAACAGGAGAGTCCAGTGAAGATAGTGTAGAGGAATTTTATAATGACATAGAGTCTGCCTTAAAGAAATGTAAAAATTCAGAAATAAACATCATAATAGGGGACTTCAATGCAAAAGTAGGAAATCAAGGGGATAGATACACAGTAGGAAACTATGGTTTAGGAGAGAGAAATGAAAGAGGATACAGACTAGTAGAGTGGGCAAAAGAACAGGAAATGATTGTAGGAAACACCTGGTTCAAGCAACACCCTAGAAGATTATGGACCTGGAGGAGTCCTGATAGCAGGATTAGAAACCAGATTGACTACATTCTCATTAGCAGAAGATTTAGAAACGCGCTAACAGTAGCAAAAACAGTTCCCAGTGCTGATTGTTATAGTGACCACAGACTACTCACAGGAACATTGAGGATAAAGTTGAAGAAAGTCAAGTATACAACAGGGAACACTAAATATGATTTGTGTACATTGAGTAATGACAAGGAAATACAAAACAAATTCAACATAGAAGTACAGAACAGATTTGAAATATTGTCTGATCTAGAGATCCTATTCCAGGATGTGGATGATCAATGGGAAATGTTAAAGAATTCAATCAATGTGGCTGCAGAAAAAACTATTCCAAAATTAAAGAAGGTGGGTCGTAAGAAATGGATGACAGAGGAAATTTTACACTTAATGGAAACAAGAAGACTCAACAAAAATAATCCTGCCAAGTATGAAGAAATTCACAGACAAGTCAGAATATTATGTAGGAAGGCAAAAGAATCATGGCTTGAGGAAAAGTGCTTAGAAATTGAAAAACAACACAACAGTCAAAATACCAAATTAGTGCACAAAAGAGTTCAGGAACTTACTAATAAAAGAACAAGTACATCAACAGGCTGTCTAAAAACTAAAGATGGCAAAGTCATAATAGAAAAAGATCAGATTCTACATGTATGGACAGATTATGTGAAAGACCTGTATAATGATAACAGAGAGGAACAGTATGCTATTAGATTTAATAATGTCCCAATGACCCCAAGAGCTATGCCGACAGTAGCACAGCTACTGGTAGGGCCACCCATGTCGGACAGGTCAAGGGAGAGGGACCAGACGAAGAGACACACAAACCTGCTGCCTTGTAGGTAGACTGGGGACAGTCAAAGGCTAGGGAAAGCATCCCGAATAAATGCTTGTCGAAATCGGATGTACTGAGCCACAGGCTTGACAAAGCAGTGCAACGTAAAACCTGCTGCCTTGTAGGTAGACTGGGGACAGTCAAAGGCTAGGGAAAGCATCCCGAATAAATGCTTGTCGAAATCGGATGTACTGAGCCACAGGCTTGACAAAGCAGTGCAACGTAACTTAATTCATGATGTTACAAATCAAAATTAATCGTTATGGTGCTAATCCCGTGAAGTCCCATCAGGCGGCGATAGTGCCGGGCCCCCTGCCTCGAGGGGGTCCACCCATGA
The DNA here is from genome assembly GCA_963921405.1 of Cepaea hortensis. Classification (NCBI taxonomy): domain Eukaryota; kingdom Metazoa; phylum Mollusca; class Gastropoda; order Stylommatophora; family Helicidae; genus Cepaea; species Cepaea hortensis. The sequence goes on along the minus strand of OY992882.1, from coordinate 92,634,580 downwards.
CTACTGGTGGTCACCTTCCCCTGTGCTGTGGAGTCAAGGCACAGAGGAGTAGGTTAAGAGCTATTGACCAAATACCCCGGACACTCAACATACTACAGTGGAATGCCGAAGGAGTTTACAAGAAGAAAGACTCCCTAATACAGCGTCTTCATAAAGATAGAGTAGATGTGGCATGCATTCAAGAGACACACCTCAACGCCAATCACAAATTCTCAGTCAGAGGATATCAGGCCACACGTTTCGACCGCGAAGGACACAAAGGAGGAGTTCTAATACTTACACGAAATACAATACCTTGCAGCGAAGTATCTGTGATCTCTGACAACCAAACGGAAATTATAGGTGTTGATATAATGATAAAGGACGTGAAAATAAGAATCTACAATCTGTACAGCCCAGCAGATAAGGACCTTACACTCTCAAACATGAAAATAACTGACACAAACTGCATTATTGTCGGAGACTTTAATAGCCGTTCAGAAAGATGGGGATACCCAGATACTGACAAAAGAGGAGAAGAATTGGAGGACTGGGAAATAGACTCAAATCTCCATCTACTCAACAAAGCGGATGACACACCGAGCTTCTACTCCAGAAGATGGCTTACCACTTCTACTCCAGACTTAGCTTTCTGCACAGGAGACATCCTCCACAAAATTGATCGCCATGTGCTGGACCAATTAGCAGGTAGTGACCACAGACCAATCAAGCTTGTAATGAATATGGAGTATGTTCCACAGGAGCAAAAGCCCTTGCCCCGCTGGAATTACAAACGAGCAGATTGGGACAGATTTGCCATACTAACAGACAAATATTGTGAAAACATAAATACACGATATGGCAACATAAAGCAAATGGTGGAAAGTCTAAACAGAGCGATAATACAGGCAGCCACTGAGTCCATTCCAAGAGGAGCGAGGAAAAATTACAAACCATACTGGACTGAAGTATAATATCATCAAATGGCAGATCAGAAGACGAGATCGAAAATAGGTGCAATAAGGCAAATCAACTCATTGGACAAATGGCACCAATACTAAAGAACAAACATGTATCAATAACTACTAAGAAAGCACTTTACAACACAATCTTCCTACCAACTCTGTGCTACCAATGCCAAACCTGGACAATGACAGAAAAAGAGAAAAGAAAAATCACAACAACAGAAATGAGGTTCCTGAGAAGAATACTCAACGTATCAAGAAGAGATAAGATCAGAAATGAAGAAATCAGGACTAAAGTGGGGGTTAAAGCTGCTCTAGATTTTATTAGAAAGCAGCAAGTCAAATGGTTTGGCCATGCAAGTAGGCTACCAGTCAACAGCATGCCACAACAGGCAATGACGTACAGACCAGATGGAAACAGAGGAAGAGGCCGACCACGTAAACGCTGGACGGAGGGAATAACAGAATCCATGGGAATGTCGATATACGAAGCCCATAACCGGGCACTCTCACGAAGTTTATACTTCACCTCGACACCGCAAGGTACAAGAGGAACATGATGAGATGATGAGATGAGATGATGAGAGATGATGAGACATGATGAGATGAGATACTGGACTGAAGAACTACAAACTTTGGAGGACAAAGTTGAAGGTGCCAGGAAGACAGCAGAGAGAGAACAAACAATTGAAGCGAACATCTCTCTCAAAGCCATCTCAGCAAAATATAAAAGAACAGTAAATCAAACAACAAGAGATTGTTGGAGGGAAAAAACAGAAAACCTTAATTTTGACAGGGATGGAAACAAACTATGGAAACTAGTGAAAGCCATGAACAATGAAGGATCTAGCAACAAACAAATAACAATTAAACAAGGAAATGCCTTGCTTACAGGAAAAAAGGCTGCAAATGCACTAATGGAACACTATGCAAATGCAAACCACATTGATATTACAACCGAACAGAAGAAAGCAATCAAAGATAAACAGATACATCATACAAATACAGAGACAGCAGCAGAATATATGATGGCAAATCTAACAATGGAAGAAATGGAACAGGCAATGAATACCCTAAAAAAGAAGAAATCACCAGGAAAGGATGGAATCACAAATGAAATGCTAATAGGACTAGGCACTAAGGCAAAAAAGAAACTACTAGCAGTCCTAAATTACAGCTGGAAGAGGGGAATAGTCCCACAGGCATGGAAAGAAGCTATACTAATATCAATCCCAAAGAAAGGAAAAGACCTGGAAGAACCAAATGGCTATCGACCTATCAGTCTCTTAGCTGTGTAGGAAAATTAATGGAACGCATTATCAATGGCAGGCTAACATGGCATCTGGAAGAAAACAAACTCTTAACACCACACCAAGCAGGATTCAGAAAGTACAGATCCACTGAAGATCAAATAACCTATATAGCTCAGGAAATAGAGGATGCCTTCCAAGAGAAAAAGCACACACTAGCAGTCTGGATAGATTTAGAAAAAGCATTTGATAAAGTATGGAAGGAAGGACTGAAAGTAAAACTGCGAAACATGCATGTTTGTGGAAAAATGTATAAATGGATCAGCCACTACCTTGAGAACAGAACTGCCAGGACAAAAGTACAAGGACAAACCAGCAAAATGATGCTGTTGGAGCAAGGTGTCCCCCAAGGAGGAGTTCTTTCACCAACATTATTCCTAGCATATATAAACGACATCACAGAAAATTTTCCAGCCAGAGTACACACATCATCCTTTGCAGATGACCTAGCCATATGGACATCTGAAGAATATATTAGTACAGCTAACAGCAGAATACAGCAAGCCTTATTAGCACTAGAGGACTGGTCAAAATCATGGCTAGTGAAGATAAGTGAGGAGAAAACAACATGCACAGTGTTCTCCCTCTCAAATAAAACTCAGCAACCTAAGCTGGTATTGAATGGAAAAATATTGCGCCATGAAGAAAATCCAAACTATCTCGGAGTCACCTTTGATCGTCGCCTGACATGGAAAACACAGGTTGAGAAAAATCGAACAAGAGCAAGGCAAAGAATGGCAATCATGAAAAAGCTTGCTGGTACAACGTGGGGAGCAGATGAGAAAGTTCTCAAGAAGTTATATACTGAACGGGTGAGACCAGTACTGGAATATGGCATTGCAGCTTGGGCAACAGCAGCTAAGTCAAACTTTAACAAAATAAGTAGAGTCCAAAATCAAGGAATGCGAATCATAACTGGAAGCCTGAAGACAACGCCTATTAATGAACTTGAAAAGATCACTTGTTTACAACCAATGCAGGATAGAAGAGATAGCAGAGCCCAGCAACAAGCAGAAAAATTTAGAAGATTGACAGACCACCCTATGTATAAAAGGTTTAGTGGTTTTGGAAAGGGACGACTGAAGCGTAGCAACTTTGTAGAAACTGCAAAACGAAAAATTAGGGCAGATCCCATACTTAACATATCAACAGTCAAACCTATTTACAATGCAGACAAGTTCCCAGCTTGGAGACAGCAGCAACTGCCTGAGATGATAGAAAACATTCCTGGTATTGAGAAAAAGAATACTCAGCATGAAACCGAAAGAAGAGAAATAACCCTAAACTACATAAAAGAACATTACCCAAGCAGCAATTGGACCCATGCATATACAGATGGATCAGCCAAAAATTCAATAGAGAATGGAGGAGGAGGAATTCTCCTAAATTTAAAAAATGGAGTGAAAAAAACACATTCAGTGGCAACTGGAAAGTTTTCAAGTAACTTCAAAGCGGAGGTAGAGGCTCTGAAAACTGCAGCAGAAATGCTCTTGATGGAGGAAAATAAAGAGAAGCAAATAGCTATCTTCACAGATGCAAAGTCAGCTATCTCAATACTGAAGAGCAATAACAGCACAGAAATAGCTGACCTAAGAGCAGCACTCCATGGTCTATGCCAGAAATCCAAAAAAGTTGTAATACAGTGGATCCCATCACATTGCAGTATACCTGGAAATGAAGAGGCTGACAGACTGGCAAAAGAGGGCGGACGACTACCACAGCCTGACATAGACATAACCTATAATTAGGCAAAGAGGTTTATAAAAAGCACCTATAGAACCAAATGGGAATCAGAGCATCCAGGCCACCAGAAGGATGATGCATATTACAAACTCGACAGAAGAGAACAAGTAGCAATCTACAGACTCCGCACAGGACATAACAGGCTGAAATACCACTTGTTCAATAAACTAAAGATAGGAGATACCGATGAATGTAATTGTCGAACTGGAAAAATGACAGCAAAACATTTGCTACAGGATTGCCCAATATATGCAGAACAGAGAAAGATATTTTGGCCCACACCTGCTTCATTTGAGGACAAGCTCTATGGAGATATCAACAAGCTCAAGTTGACCGTAGCTTACTTTAACTACATACAGGTTGACATTTAAAGGTGTATGAAGAAGTATTCAGACTGCCACACTTCATACCACAGGTATGTCGGTTACAAAAGCCTCCCAGAGGCATGAAATGGAATATTGCTGGATAGGAGATCCATTACGTGGAAAGTCCGAATCAAAAGCTCACTGTGTGGGCTTTAAAAAAAGGTGGAAAAAGTGTCCTAGTGGCACGAAATGGAATATTGCTCGGATAGCAAATCCATTGTGCGGAAAGTCCGAATCGAAAGCTCACTGTGTGGATGTCATCTGCACACTGCATTCTTCTGGTTTCCGGTAGAACAGCCTATGGTGAACGGAAGGCCCAATATACGGAAGTGAGGCTAAGCAGCCATGTGCAGGACGTGACGATTCCTTGGGTGAGCCCAGTACCAGAGCGCTGTGTGTTGGCTCTGCAATTATGGAAGCCTCCTTGGATGGCGGGGAATGCCCATGGTCTGCCCCTGCCTTCCCTTGAGGGCTGACCAGGATGTCTATGGCTGTTCTATATGGGCCAGCTGGGATGGGAGATAACACCACAACAGTAAGAGTCAAACGTCCTAAGAAACCCCCGGGAAGGTTAACCCGGTCAACAAATGCCTGCAGAAGTCGGATGTGTCGGCCTAACGGCGCAAGAACGCAGCTCTGCTGTAAACAGGCACAACGCAATCACATCCAAAAAAAAAAAAACTCCGGATGAACGAAGAAGAAGAAGAAGAAGATTTAATAATGAAGGACCAGCAATATTAAAGATGGAGGTTCAAAATGTTCTTAAGCATATGAAAGCTGGCAAGGCCCCCGGTGCAGATAACATCACAACAGAAATGATTAGAGCTCTAGAAGAATTTGGACTAGAGCAAGTCACTAGACTGCTGAACACATTATATGATACTGGAGATATACCATCTGAATTATGTAATTCTGTATTTATTGCAATCCCAAAGAAATCAGGAGCCTTAGAATGTGATCAACATAGAACAATTAGTATAATGAGTCACATCACAAAGATTTTGTTACGAATTATCATGCAAAGAGTGAGGAAGAAAATACAACCTGAAATAAGGGAAGAACAATGTGGTTTTGTAGAAGGAAAGGGTACAGTAAATGCTGTGTATATGCTGCGAACAGTTATTGAACGTGTTTTAGAAGTAAACAAGGATATACATCTTTGCTTTATTGATTACACAAAGGCTTTTGATAGAGTTAGACATGTCAACATTGTGGATATGCTTGCAGATCTACAAATTGATGGCAAAGACATTAGACTTATAAAAAACATATATTGGAAACAACAAGCTGCCATAAGGATTGATAATGAAGTAGGACAATACGAACCTATTAAGAGAGGTGTTAGGCAGGGATGTGTAATGTCTCCAGATCTTTTTTCCCTATACAGTGAAAATATTTTCAGAAATGTAGAAGACCTAAATGGAATCAGCATTGGAGGACGAAACATAAATAACATTAGATATCCAGATGATACAGTATTGATTGCAGACAATGCACAGAATCTGCAACAATTAGTAGACGCTGTGGTTGTACACAGTGAGCAGCTGGGGTTGGAATTAAATTGTAGGAAGACACAGGTTATGGTCGTCACTAGGAAGAACGAAGTACCACAATGTAATATACAAGTAAATGGGAATATTCTTCAACAAGTGAATCGGTTCAATTATCTCGGAACAGTCATAACATCTGATGGCAGATGCCTTGAAGAGATTAGAACAAGAATCGCCATTGCGAAAGTAGCCTTTAGCAAGATGAAAAACATTCTGACCAATAAAATGATGTCAATTGAAACGAGAAAAAGAGTGTTGAGGGGATACATAGAGCCTGTTCTTTTGTATGGATGTGAAACTTGGACAATGTGCAGTCAAGCAGAAAAACATCTGATGGCTGCAGAAATGTGGTTTCTGAGGAAAATGCAAAGAATACCATGGACAGACAGAAAAACCAATGAACAAGTACTACAAGAGACAAACGAAAATCGTAGATTGATTAGAGAAATTAGACGTAGACAGTCAAAATTTTTTGGACATGTTATGAGAAGAAATGGACTGGAGAACTTACTGACAGCTGGCAAGATCGAAGGGAACAGACCAAGAGGAAGACCGAGAGGAAAATACCTGGATGGCTTGGCCACATGGCATGGACGAGACAGGAACACTGAGCTGATCCACGACTCTGGTGATCGAGTGAAATGGCGAATCATGACCGCCCACGCATTTCGGCATGGCATATGATTGATTGATTGATATGAGCATGACAAATTAAGAATAGTGAGTTGTATTAAATTATGTAATGTTACGATTATTTGCGATGCGTATTACGCGACGACGGTCTTCTTCCAATAATTTCTGCAATGTCGTTCAGTAAGTGTAGAAGACGATGCTGCCATCTCATTTTAATGTAACTGTTTTAGGTGAGTCTAGTTCATGTGTATTATAACGTGTTGGTATGGGAGCCGGTCGTTGACAACGCAATGGCAAACTACTGAACGTAAAACTTGCCTAGCTGAACAACGCTGGTGTTGACTGCAATGATCTGCAAGGGATATGCAACAACAACAAACAGTTCATGCATTTTGTAATATTGAAACAATTCCTTCTGCTGAAAATCAACCAACGCACTTTGTAAAAACCTACTTATAGTATAATTACTTTTGAGAAAAAAAAAAATTGTGAGCTTGGCAGTGCGAGACATCACAGTCTATGCCGTGACCAGGATTCGAACCTGGGTTGTCGCGGCCACAACGCGAAGTACTAACCACTATACGATCACGGCCAGGACGCCCACGGTTTGATTAACCCGAAAATAGAGTGATGTCCGCACGGGAGTTGTCGTTCTTGGCACAGTGTTTGCTTGACCTTTTAAAGATATGGCACAATGCCGACTGCTGAACTATTTGACCTTGGAGATGGGGGATGGGATGACTAGTACAGCCTTCGGCAGGACGTTGTCATCTACCATGCACCGTCATCAAGTACTGACCTATTATCTAACGAACAATTCTGAATCAGGTCCTTTTATTTACATGACGTCGCCATCAACCCCAAAATATTTTTTTGCTGCTTATGATTTACAAGACAAGTTAACGCTTGGTCATTTGGCATTTGCTTCATTTAGTCATGAGCTTCCACATCGCATGTAGCAGCTGGTTCGAACTATGCACGCCGGATTGCTAATCGCGTTCACAACAATTTCGCCCCAGTGTATCTAACTAAACTAATAATGAGTTATTATCACCAAGTGCCTTGCCTCCTGGCTTGGGCGATCATGCTTCTCCACGGGTTCCAAATGTTGCTGTATGTAGCCGAGGCGCGGTGTTGGGGTGAGCGACCAACATTGCTCAAATACCTCAATGGCTCGTGAATACATAACCTATGCAGCAAAAGTCCAACTCCTGGCCTTCACGTGGCGGACCTGTTTAAACTAACAGGAGAAGGGGCGACGGCGAGTCTCTGGCGCCGGAAAATAACCAGTATGCTCTAGATGTGTATGCACGTACATGCATGCGCAGACAGGTGTGTGCGCGCGTACACATCTACACTCGAGTGAGACCACAGTCTGCCCTAGCAAAGAAAGGTGCTGAAGACGGAGGCAACCAACCAAGAGGCGCACCACAGAAATCAGGATGCCACGCAATCACGCAAAATGGAATATGTCGACTACTGCTAATCGTTATGGTGCTCGCCCTGCTTTGGACCCCCAGGCAGGTGCAGTGCCGGGCCCTATGTCTCGAAAGGGTCCAACCCCAACTACTGGAGGTCCTTCTCAGATGTCCTGTGGAGCCAGGAGACATGAGAATAGGACGACTGGCCATACTAAACGAAGACTTAAAATAATGCACTGGAATGCAGAGGGAGTCAGCAACAAAAAAATAGAATTAGAAAAAATCTTGGACCAAGAAAAAGTAAGCATATGTTGCTTGCAAGAAACTCACCTCAATGAAAATATAGCCTTCAAAATCAGAGGCTACCAGTGTTACCGATCTGACCGAAAGAACAGGCGAAAAGGTGGGATACTGACCCTTGTAAGAAATAACATCATGGCTTCCCAAATCAAAGTCTACATGGAAGGGGCTGAGTATCAGACACTTAAACTTAAGACAGGTAATACAGATCTACATCTGATCAATTACTACTGTCCAAGTGACCGCCCACAGGCACTGGACACTCTACCACTAAAAGAAAAAATGATTGTGTGTGGCGATTTCAACAGCCACTCGCAGAGCTGGGACTATGATCACATGGACCAGAGAGGAGAGAGACTGGAAGACTGGCAAGATGAAAATAGATTCATGTTGATTAACAAGCCGTCCGACCCACATACTTTCTACTCGAGATCATGGCACTCTACAACTACACCTGACCTGGCTTTTCATTCACCAGACCTGGAGTGGAACATTACACGAACTGTTGGGAAACAACTTGGTGGCAGTCTTTCTAACCGTAGAAAATGAGCTTATAAGTGAAAGCAGCACCCTCTCGAGGTGGAACTACAAGAAAGCAGACTGGGCAATGTACAAGCATCGCACCAGCATACTGGTTAGAAACCTGAACACCGAGAAAGACATAAATAAAGCAGTTGAAGAGTTTGGGAAATGCATACTACAGGCAGCGCGAGAAACAGTACCAAGAGGAGCCCGTAAACAATATAAACCCTACTGGAGTAGTGAACTGGAACAGTTGCATAATGATGTTGAAGTGTGTAGAAAGCAAGCAGAGGCCACACCCAGCCAAGAGCACCACAATAAATTCCAGCATGCAAAAGCCAAATTTCAAAGGGCCAAGCTGCAGGCTAGACGGAAAAGCTGGCAGGAGAAAACGGAGTCTCTCAACTTTGAAAGAGACACAAGGAAATTGTGGAAGCTAATAAAACAGCTTAATGACGAGGGCACAGGGAGAAACGCAAAAATTGCACTACATAAAGATGGAAAAATCTTAACAAGAAAGCAAGCAGCTGACCATTTTGCGGACTCGTTCGCACAAGATAGCAATATCAAAATTAGTCCAGAGAAACAACAAGAGATTCGAGAGAAACGACAACATACAGGACAGAAGGAAATAGTACATGAGGTTCTGGAGGCACCCATCACAATCAGCGAACTGGAGCTAGCCATATCAAAACTGAAAATGAGAAAGTCACCAGGAGCTGATGGTATCTCCAATGAAATGATCAGGAACCTAGGAACAGAGGCCAAAACAAAGCTGTTGCAGATCTTCAATAACAGATGGACCTTAGGCAGTGTTCCACATGCCTGGAGAGAAGCAATCATGATACCCCTCCTAAAATCAGGGAAAGATGGTTCCATTGCCTCTAGCTACAGACCAATTAGCCTCACCAGCTGTCTCTGCAAAACACTGGAGTGCATCATCAATCACAGACTGCAGTGGTACATTGAAAGTAAAAACATCCTTGTGCCACAGCAGGCTGGCTTTAGGCAGTGCTACTCTACGGAAGATCAGACAACCTACCTCTCTCAAGAAATTGAGGATGCATTCCAAGAGAAGAAGCTGGTGCTTGCGGCATGGATAGATCTGAAGAAAGCCTTTGACAAAGTCTGGAAAGAAGGTCTGATGAAGAAACTGAGAAACTGCAAAGTCAATGGAAGAATGTACAAATGGGTGAAAGCATACTTGCACAACAGAAGAGCCCGAGTACAGATAGACGGACTCAAGAGCAAGAAAGTACTACTGCGTCACGGTGTCCCCCAGGGCGGAGTCTTGTCCCCCACACTTGTTCTAATCTTCATCAATGATCTTGTTGCTCACCTACCGCATGGAATTAAAGCGGCAATGTACGCCGATGACCTGGTTCTATGGAGCACAAATGAATATGCATCAGTGGCCACCAGATTGCTACAAAGAGCTGTAGATACATTTGCTGCATGGGCAAATAGATGGTGTGTCAGCATAAACACTGACAAGTGCAGCACCACCTTATTTACCCTCTCTCCAAAACAAAAGGCAGGGATCATCCAGATAAATGGAACACCCCTAAGAGAAGATAAAGAACCAACATACCTTGGAGTAACATTTGATGGCAAGCTGACATGGAGAAAGCACATCAACAAAGCAGTAGCAAAAGCCAGAAGGAAAATAGCCATCCTGAGAAAGCTAAGTGGAACCACATGGGGAGCCAGTACGAAAATACTTAGCAAAGTTTACCAACAGAGCATACGACCACACCTGGAATATGGGTCAACTGCGTGGTGTTCAGCATCAAATACCACACTACAAGAGCTGGACAAGGTGCAAAATCAAGCACTTAGAGTCACCACAGGAGGGATGAGATCAACCCCTATAGTGGAAATGGAGAAGATGGGGAGGACACAGGCACTGAGTGAGCGCAGAGATACGAAAACGCTAATACAAGCAGAAAAGTTCCTCAGCTTGCCAGGCCACCCTATGAAGAACAGATTTGAAAACCTAGCTATGGGGCGGTTGAAAAGAAGTAGTTTTATCCACCAGGCCAAACGACTCTGCAGAGAAACCACTGATCTGCCCACAGTTGGTATCCCCCTAACAACTATTCCAGAGCGAACTCCATGGAAAGATGAGCATAGACTATCATTACAAATCCAGACAAAAGTGAGAGGAATATTTGACAAGGAAGAACAGAACAGTGTGCAGCGCAGAACAGCCACTCTCAGCTTCCTTGATGAAGAATACCCACAGGACCTCTGGATCCGAGTCTACACAGATGGGTCAGCACAAAATGCTGTTCGAAATGGAGGAGCGGGAGTGTACATAGAATACCCAAATAATACTAGGGACACAGCCAGAGTACCGACAGGAAAGTACTGCCATAACTATGATGCCGAAATTGAGGCAATCAAGATAGCAACAGAGAAATTACTAAATAACAGCAATGGTACACAACCTGTGGTGCTACTAACAGATGCAAAATCAGTACTCGAGGCGCTCCTCTCTGGGAAATTGCCAGTACTAAGGACACTACTTTCTGAACTTAGCAGTCAGCATAAAGTCACCATACAGTGGATACCATCCCACTGTGGAGTACCCGGAAACGACAGAGCTGATCAATTGGCTAAGGAAGGAGCCAAAGAGGAACAGCCTGATGTGCCCGTTACATACCACCAAAAGAAAAGAATGATCAAATCAGTCAGAAAGCCACCAAAACCTGCTCAAGATGACTACCACATTATGGACAGACCAGAACAAGTCATTATTCTGCGCCTCAGAACAGGACACAATAGATTACGCAACCACATGTATACAAAATTCAAGATTGGTGAAACAGCCATGTGCACATGTGGATTGGCGTCGCAGACAGCAGAGCACATACTCCAAGACTGCCCAAAATATAACATATCTAGGCAAACCTTCTGGCCTAGAGAGACGACGGTGGAAGATAAACTCTATGGACCACTGTGTGAACTGAAAAAAAACAGTTCAATTCATGCAAGAGACGACATTGCAGATATAGACATATTTCAAGCGAACGAAAGAAGAAGAAAATCAGTTTCGAAAATCGCTATTAATGTAATTAATTTACAATTGCAACTGTTCTTCATAACCAGTTACTTAAGTTAAGATGCCAGTTTATCAATGTCTGGGCACAAATCTGTCGTGCCCAGTGTCATAAGCGCAGCTAGGTTACTGTCAGTGAATCTAGAACGTTGCTTGTTTTTTTTTTATAACAGTCATTGCGGAAAATGACTGCTCGAGGCCTCGCGTGCCACTTTCTGACAGCTAGCGGGCCACAAGTGGCCCGCGGGCCGTGGTTTGGGAACCTCTGCTCTATACGATCTTAACATGAAAGAAACCGGACTCATAAATTGTTTGTGTTTAGACATCTAAAATGCTTTGGCCACGTTAAGCGTCACAGAGGTTTGGAGAGAATAATTATAAATTATGGAAGGCCTGGCTGCTGGGAGAAGAGCCAGCGGTCGATTAGCATGGAGATGGACACAGGACATCGTAGACATCGTGGGCTTGAGGGTGCATGAGGCGGGTAAACGCAAGAGATCCAGAGACTGTCCAGTGCAGCAACATTATGATAGTTGAAATTGCTGACAAATGACCCACGTTGAAAACATGTTTAAGAAACCTAACGTGCTAGCATCCTATAATTCATTAAATTATTAAACAAAACTTACCGTTCATATTTGAGGTGCAAATAACTATTATTTATTTGAGATTCGGTGTTCGCCATGTGTCGAGCTCACAACCACCGCCCCCCGCTGCCAAAACCGAACAAAGACCACTCCATGATAAGCGGCTACAGAATCATTACGATGCAGAATACTGTTGGCAAGCTACTGGAGAAAATTGTAGCACACAGACTTGCTTGGGACTTGGAACAGCTCGGCTGCTTCCCGCCCACACTTGGAGGATACAGACGCAACAAAGAGTCATGGCTGAATGCGGCGGTCTTTGCTCAAGATGTTTACGAAGGATTTCAGATCAGAGAAGAGACATGTGCGGCCGCCATAGACTTAGAGGACGCATATAACAGAGTATCTTTCGAGCACTTGATGCAAACCCTCCTCAGACTGAAAGTGCACCCTCACCTTGTACGATGGATAGCTGCAGTTCTACTCCAAAGGAAGGTGGTGCTAAGATGTGGGAGTTGGTCTTCTGAGCCGATAACGATATGTCCAGGATTGCCGCAGGGTTCACCACTGTCACCAATACTATTCAACGTGTATACGGTGCCGATCACTGAACAACGGTTGGATGGGAGGGGTAGGACTCTATCATTCGTTGACGACATCCTCGTGTATCGACAGGGTCGAGATAGACAGGCGGTTGCCAACTATATGCAGGGCGAACTAGATCGAATCTCCTCATGGTGTGCTGATGCCGACGCCCTTGTCAACCCTGCAAAGGCAACGGTTACATGGTTCTCACTAAACAACCATATTGTGAAAACAGACCTGCCGGCAGTAAGAATGGATGGGAGCATTCTGAGTAGAACCCAGTCAATGACATATCTTGGCGTGAGGCTTGATCGTAGCCTGTCCTTCAGAGATCATGTCGATTATGTCATAACGAAGGCTCGAAAAGGTTTGGCAGCAATGAGAGTCATGGCGACTGCCAATATCGAGCAAAGACTGCTATTACTTCTGTTCCAAGGACTTGTGCTTTCACGCATCGAGTATGCCCTGGCCATCCTCACTGTCAGCCCTACACAGATTGGAAGACTTGAAAAGGTACAAAACGAAGCCATGCGCATCATTTTGGGCTGCATGAGAGACACCAGCTGTGTAGCAATGAGATACCTCCTTGACTTCCCGACAATGGAACACAGGATCAAGATCTGGAGAGCTCGTGCATACGTAAAAATAAGTGCAGATGAGCAGCACCCTCTGCATGACGCTGTATTCAGAGAAAAGGGTGACAGGCTAAAGAGGGGCAAATCATGGATGGGTCGGGCGGAAGATGTCGTCGGACAGGTCTGCAGTCTTACCAGTATCAACCCCGGCAAGGAATGGGTGCCGGTGCCTCCAGCTTTTAAATGTACCTTCTCCTGCATTATCACACTCGACAGACGGTGCAGAGAGCAGAACCCTGCCGCTGTCAATGCAGAGGTTAACGCGCTCATCTATGATCACTCAGATAGCCCCGAAGTGCTCATCTATACAGATGGATCTGTTGTAAAGCAGCAGAGAAGTGCGTGGGCATTTACAGCCCGTTCAGCGGGCCGAACCGTTCAAGAATCCAGTGGTGCCCACTCTATGACCACGAGCAGCATGACGATGGAGGTGATGGCAGTTACACAGGCTTTCATATGGCTGGAATCACAGCATTATACCAACGTGTGTGTACTAAGTGATTCAATGAGCATGATTCAGAAGGTCGAAGCTGGATTTGTACGTAGACAGTGGACTGAGTCGCTGCGGAAGTCTGTTGTCCGCAAAGTCACCTTCATCTTCGTCCCGGGACATGCGGGAGTCGAGGGAAATGAACGAGCTGATAAATTGGCTGGCTCTGCACCCCCTGTAGATGGCCAGCCCATGGATCGTGCCGATGTTATTAACGCCCTTAAAGATATGGCGAGAACAGAGGATTTTGACGCCAGTGATTCCACATCGCTTTCCAGGATGAAAGACCTGGGAGTAAGAATCGGCACAGCCAGACGCGAGAGGTACATCGGGAAAACAAAGCGCCCCGTCAACCAACACAGAACTGGCACTATTAGCCACCGGACGCTGATGCATATGCTGGGGGGAGGATCTGAGCACCTATGGACATGTCCGGAGTGCAACGAAGATACCCCAACTGATAACTAACTAACTAACTAATCTGCTGTTATTTTTTTTCCCAGACGGAATCTATTGTGAAATTTAGTATACACACTAGACCAGTCTCAATTCAAGCTGTTACACCAACTTAGAGCACAATACCGAGGTCTGCATGTGTGGTACTTAGTTTAGCATTGTAGTTTTGGGCTCATTTTGACCTCAGACATGAGAATCAACGATTGAGAATAGGTGTATTAAATTCTAGGCTGTTAGTAGTTTTGTTTGCGAAGCGGGTTTAGCGACGATGGTCTCTTGCCAATAATTTCTGCAACGCTTAGTATGTGTAGACGACTATCCTGCCATCTCAATTTCCTACAACTGTTTTAGGTGAGTCTGATTTGTTGTACTTAATTGATTTTGAAACAATTACTTCTGCTGAAAATTAACCAACGCACTTTAAAACGATTTGTAAAGAATAAGATCTAGTTAAATCGTGATTCGCTGGGCTGGTCACTTTACTCGCATGCCAGATCACAGGCTCCCTAAACGATTTTTTTACGGCGAGCTGCGTTGTGGTAAACGCTGCCAAGGCGGCCAGAGGAAACGCTTTAAAGACACGCTGAAAATCTCACTGAATGCTTTTGGAATTCATCATGACACCTGGGAGACTGCAGCCAGAGACCGAAATTCGTGGCGTGCATCATTACACAAGGGTGCAGTCATGTGTGAGGCAACCAGGACTGCAAGAGCTGTGAAGAAAAGGCATGACAGAAAAACCACTGCTGGAAATCCTCTTCAGGATTCTTCGTCCACATTGTCAAAGAACATTTCGAGCCAAAATAAGCCTTATCAGCCATCTTAGAACTCACGGCTCCATACTTTAAACCCAACTGGGTGAAATGAATGGACATCATCATTCTTGATGGACAAGAAACAACACATTGTAGTTATTTTTGAAAATTAACAAAAAAATGTGAGCTTGGCAGTGCGAGACATCACAGTCTATGCCGTGACCAGGATTCGAACCTGGGTTGTCGCGACCACAACGCGAAGTACTAACCACTATACGATCACGGCCAGGACGCCCACGGTTTGGTTAACCCGAAAATAGAGTGATGTCCGCGCGGGAGTTGTCGTTCTTGGCACAGTGTTTGCTTGACCTTTTAAAGAAATGGCACAATGCCGCCTGCTGAACTGTTTGACCTTGGAGATGGGGGATGGGATGACTAGTACAGCCTTCGGCAGAACGTTGTCATGTACCATGCACCGTCATCAAGTACTGACGTAATATTTAACGAACAATTCAGAATCAGGTCCTTTTATTTACATGACGTCGCCATCAACCCCAACATTTTTTTGCTGCTTATGATTTACAAGACAAGTTAACGCTTGGTCATTTGGCATTTGCTTCATTTAGTCATGAGCTTCCACATCGCATGCAGCAGCTGGTTCGAACTATGCACGCCGGATTGCTAATCTCGTTCACAACAATTTCGCCCCAGTGTATCTAACTAAACTAATCATGAGTTATTATCACCAAGTGCCTTGCCGACTGGCTTGGGCGATCATGCTTCTCCACAAATTGCCTTAGAATATCGTAGACCAAGAAAGGCGGAAGGGGGGGGGGGGGTGATGTGATGTGATGTGATGGCCCAAGCTTTCCAAGCAGAGGGTCATATCTACTATTTTCGGTAGTTAAGCGGGCCACAGCGTTATAAAATTATAAAAGTCGTGCAATATCATTCTTACCTTTATTAACTTAAATTTTAAATCAGTTTCGAAAATCGCTATTAATGTAATTAATTTGCAATTGCAACTGTTCTTCATAAACAGTTACTTAAGTTAAGATGCCAGTTTATCAATGTCTGGGCACAAATCTGTCGTGCCCAGTGTCATAAGCGCAGCTAGGTTACTGTCAGTGAGTCTAGAACGTTGCTTGTTTTTTTAGAACAGTCATTGCGGAAAATGACTGCTCGAGGCCTCGCGTGCCACTTTCTGACAGCTGGCGGGCCACAAGTGGCCCGCGGGCCGTGGTTTGGGAACCTCTGCTCTATACGATCTTAACATGAAAGAAACCGGACTCATAAATTGTTTGTGTTTAGACATCTAAAATGCTTTGGCCACGTTAAGCGTCACAGAGGTTTGGAGATAATAATTATAAATTATGGAAGGCCTGGCTGCTGGGAGAAGAGCCAGCGGTCGATCAGCATGGAGATGGACACAGGACATCGTAGACATCGTGGGCTTGAGGGTGCATGAGGCGGGTAAACGCAAGAGATCCAGAGACTGTCCAGTGCAGCAACATTATGATAGTTGAAATTGCTGACAAATGACCCACGTTGAAAACATGTTTAAGAAACCTAACGTGCTAGCATCCTAGAATTCATTAAATTATTAAACAAAACTTACCGTTCATATTTGAGGTGCAAATAACTATTATTTATTTGCGATTCGGTGTTCGCCATGTGTCGAGCTCACAACTACCGCCCCCCCCCCCCCCCCCGAAATTACAATGGCTTCATATAGTTAGACATTTTCAATTCGTTGTATAATCTGCTGTTATTTTTTTCCCCAGCCGGAATCTATTGTGAAATTTAGTATACACACTAGACCAGTCTCAATTCAAACTGTTACATCAACTTAGAGCACAATACCGAGGTCTGCATGTGTGGTACTTAGTTTAGCATTGTAGTTTTGGGCTCATTTTGACCTCAGACATGAGAATCAACGATTGAGAATAGGTGTATTAAATTCTAGGCTGTTAGTAGTTTTGTTTGCGAAGCGGGTTTAGCGACGATGGTCTCTTGCCAATAATTTCTGCAACGCTTAGTATGTGTAGACGACTATCCTGCCATCTCAATTTCCTACAACTGTTTTAGGTGAGTCTGATTTGTTGTACTTAATTGATTTTTAAACAATTACTTCTGCTGAAAATTAACCAACGCACTTTAAAACGATTTGTAAAGAATAAGATCTAGTTAAATCGTGATTCGCTGGGCTGGTCACTTTACTCGCATGCCAGATCACAGGCTCCCTAAACGATTTTTTTTTACGGCGAGCTGCGTTGTGGTAAACGCTGCCAAGGCGGCCAGAGGAAACGCTTTAAAGACACGCTGAAAATCTCACTGAATGCTTTTGGAATTCATCATGACACCTGGGAGACTGCAGCCAGAGACCGAAATTCGTGGCGTGCATCATTACGCAAAGGTGCAGTCATATGTGAGGCAACCAGGACTGCAAGAGCTGTGAAGAAAAGGCATGACAGAAAAACCACTGCTGGAAATCCTCTTCAGGATTCTTTGTCCACATTGTCAAAGAACATTTCGAGCCAAAGTAAGCCTTATCAGCCATCTTAGAACTCACGGCTCCATACTTTAAACCCAACTGGATGAAATGAATGGTCATCATCATTCTTGATGGACAAGAAACAACACATTGTAGTTATTTTTGAAAATTAACAAAAAAATGTGAGCTTGGCAGTGCGAGACATCACAGTCTATGCCGTGACCAGGATTCGAACCTGGGTTGTCGCGGCCACAACGCGAAGTACTAACCACTATACGATCACGGCCAGTACACTCACGTTTTCTTCAGTCAGAAGATAAGAGTAATGTCCTAATCTCCGGGCAGGAGTTGTCGTTCTTGGTCTACAGTGTTTGCTTGACCTTTCAAAGATATGGGATAGTGAAGACAGACAGAACTGTGTTTAACCTCTGGTGGGGTGGGGCGCTGTCTAGGATCACCTTGCAACAGCTTTCGGTGTGCCATTATCACGTACAAGAAGAACTCTCATCACGTACTGACCTGTTATCTAACTAAACAGTTAGTTGCATGTTCTTCTACAATGAATGAATCACCAAAACATCGAGAAGTAGACCAGGGGCTTTACTAGAAGGTGATTACAAGTTTACAGAATAGACATTGCAGCTAAAGCTAAAGCCTTCGTCAGTACAGAATAAACAAACACAAAACGACACAACTACATGAAAAACACTACATAAAAATATAATGATAAATATAAAGTACCTTATCTGTATCGTTGTGGGCTGGCTACGTCTTTCAAATGACCAGCGTGTATGATTTACATTCAGTCAAATTTGTTCTTTTGCAGTCAGCCCCAGCAATCACATGTTTGGTAGTTATTGATGTACTAGGCCAGTTTTCGTTCTGTAGTTTACCATTGCTGTTCTGAACAACCGACGCTCACACTATTCTATTAAAATTAGCTCAAGGTGGTCTGCTTCACAGTTCACCTTTCAAAACATTATGTGTGTGCCTTGCAGGATGTGGCCATCAAACCCAGGTTGATGTTCTAGGCAGGTTTAAGTTCAGTAGTTTGCCATTGATTTCTGAATGAGAAGTCAACGTTTAAGTACAAGTGACCGGTGTAGGATTTAACTCACTGCCCCGCTATCAACGCACAGAAAGATCGATCGCTCTCAACCTTTCTGGACGCTGACCGAGCATGACACAAACATATCTATCCACTACTAACGTAATTCATGAATGAATAAACACACCAAAAATCTGTTGAAGACGATTACCACCTTTTGGACAGACCAGAACAAATAAATATTCTGCACCTCAGAACAGGACACAATAGATTACGTAAACACGTGTATACACAATTCAAGATTGGTGAATCAGCCATGTGCACATGTCTATTGGCACCGCAAATAGCATAACAGATACTCCAAAACTGCCCAAAATACAACATATCGAGGCAAACATCTGGTCTAGAGAAACAATGGTGAAAGATAAACTCCGTAGACCACTGAATTAACCAAAAACGACAGTTAAATTTATACAAGACACAACATTGCAGTTATAGACAAATTTCAAGTGAACGAAAGAAGAAGAACAAGAAACACATTGTATTGTTCGGCGCTGATAGAAGTAGAAGATAGTAGTAGAGATTTGAAAACACTATACACTACTAACACTGCAGTGTCTTCCCGCCGCCAGTACTTACCACCCATACACATACACGCGTCGCTTGCCATGCCCATGCGGTCGCATTTCTCGCCCATGATGGCTTTAGTGTGACATCTCATTGCTTTGTCCATCATCATCATGCAGCACCCGTCCTCACAGTCCATGTCGGTCATACAGACTTCACCCATTTTCATCGACAGGGCGCAGATCTGTAGAAACAAGTATATTGTTGTTACGTTCGTTGTAGAATACTCAATGTATCAAGAATAGAGAAAATCAGAAATGAAGAAATCAGAACTAAAGTGTGGGTTATAGCAGCGCTAGATTTTATTAGAAGGCAGCAAGTAAAATGGTTTGGCCATGTAACTAGGTTACCAGATAACAGTATACCGCAACAAGCAATAATGTGTAGATCAAACGGATGCAGAAGAGGAGGTCGACCACGTAATTGATGGACAGAGGGAATAGCAGAGTCCATGGGAATCCCGATACATGAAGCCCATAATCGGGAACTCTCCCGCTGTTTATACTTCACCTCGACACCGCAAGGTACAAAAGGAACGAGATGCGGTGATTTATTTAATATGAGTTCGTTATACAGGTAGTAACCGGCTCCGTGACTAAGGTCTTACGGAAACGCTCCAAACACAGATGTGACCGATTTGGCAGCAGACCGCGTTGCATTGGGTTTTAACGAGTTGGTGTGAGAGCCCGTCGTTCAGAAAGCAATGGCAAACTACTGAACGTAAACTTGCCAAGACATCAACAACAGCAGTAAAATACTGGTGTTGACAGCGATGTCCTGTAAATAGGATGTGCAAAAAAGAAAAACAATACAAGTAGTCTGTCTGTCTGTCTGTCTGTCTGTCTGTCTGTCTGTCTGTCTGTCTGTCTGTCTGTCTGTCTGTCTGTCTAATATTTACCTACTTGTCTATCACAACTATCTTTCAGTATGTCCGTCTGTCTATCCATCTATTCGTCCACCTATCTTCCTATTTATTTACCTATCCTAACTTGTCTGCCTGTCTGTCTGTCTGACGGTCGGTCGGTCTGTCTGTCTGTCTACTTGCCTACCTTTCTCATACATGTCTGTTCTCTGTCTGTCTACCTATATATCTGCCTTTCTACCTGTCGGTCTGTCTGTCTGTATATACAAGGGGGCTTCAAAAATTAAAACCTTAAAAGTGTGATGATAGAAATTACAATAACCATGCCATTGTCTTGTAAGCTGGCAAAATTGTTTTTAAGAATGTCAAGAGTGTTTAGCGCGTGACATCGCGATGTAGACGAACACGGTGACGTCATAAGGACAGTTTAAAGATGGTCGCCTCTCTTTTGACATGCACCAAAGAGGAGCAGCGTTCTGTTATCAATTTTTTGATTAGTGAAAGAGTGAAACCTATAGAAATTCATCGGCAAATAAAGGTCCAGCATGGTGATACATGCCTGTCAGTACAGCAGGTGTATGAGTGGAGTAGGAAGTTTCAAAACAGCGTAACTACTGTGACAGACTGTTCACGACCGAGTCAAGCACACCGAATAGTGACTCCAGAGTAGATTTTTCTACAGGAATCTAAGCACGTTATCGGCGCTAGAGGGCGTGCATTGAACGCAGTGGTGACTACATCGAAAAATGATACATTTGTTCTTTACTTTTTCAGAATATATTAACACCCCCCCCCCCCCCCCAAAAAAAAAAAAAAAATTATTAAGGTTTTCATTTGAAGCCATCTCGTATATCCTGTTTCTCATTTCCTACAAAGAGATTAGTATTCTAGTTAAACTTCCTGAATCCACGCGGCATACATTCGAGTATTTTTAAGATAGAATACAATAGCATTTATTTATTTATTTATTTCTGGCCTAGAGAGACAACAGTGGAAGATAAACTCTATGGACCGCTGAATGAACTAAAAAAGACTGTTGGATTCATACAAGAGACAACATTGCAGTTATAGGCTTATTTCAGGCGAACGGAAGAAGAAGAAGATGAAATAGAATACACAGCATTTATTTCATGAAATACGGCTTACAACTAGAGCTGCGAGAATGCACAGAGTTTTCATTGTGGCTTTCACTAGTCTGCTAGCTCGGAAGTTGTGATTGTTGATATTCTTGAGATCGCTGTTTTCTGGTTGATAAATACAACACTGGTGTTTAAATAGCTTTAGTCTGATCTATTTTTCTTTTACTGCAGCTATCTGTAGACCCTTATCATTAACTGTTGTGTTTTTTAGGTGGCAAATATTTTGTTTACACAACTATTTGTGTGACCTTGTAATGCATTTTTTTCCTTCAAAAATCGCAACGTGACATTATTTCCACTCACACAAAAAATTACGCCTAATTAATGGAAATTGATAATGTTGCATGCCCTTTGTGGGATGTGGAGATCAACCACAGACTGCTTATCTTGTAATTTAACGTTAAAAACAATGTATTCTCTTGGTGAATCTATAGACAGAAGCCACAAACATTAGGTTGTACGATTTACCGCCTGGCATATTTTTCAGCATCTCGTCATATGGCCAAGCTATCCGGATATTTACTTATCTGCCTTTCTATTGTTCTTTCCTCCTGAATCTTGCCAGATATCACCAAGTTCTCCAATTTATTTCTAATCATAATCTATAATCAATTTATGGTTTTCATTTGTTTCTTGTAAGACTTGGTCATTGGTTTTTCTATCTGTCCATGGCATTCTTTGCAATTTCTTCAGTAACAACATTTCCACATCCATTAGATTTTTTCAGCTTGTCTGCTCATTGTCCACGCTTCATATCCAGAAATCGCGATGGAACGCAATTACGCTATGAGATATGACAGTTACTGCAAAACGTTATGGTGCTCGTCCTGCTTTGGACCCCTAGGTACGTGCAGTGCCGTGCCCTGTGCCTCGAAAGGGCCCAACCTAAACGACTGGAGGTCCTTCTCAGATGTCCTGTGGAGCCAGGGGACACTAGAATAGAGCCTCTAGCATAACCAAACTAAGACTAAGAATAATGCACTAGAATGCGGGGAGTCAGCAGCAGCAGCAACAACAACAACAACAACAACAACAACAACAACAACAACAACAACAACAACAACAACAACAACAACAAACTAGAAAACATTTTGGTCCAAGAAAAAGTAAGCGAATGTTGCTTGCAAGAAACTAAACTCAATGACAATATAGCCTTCAAAATCAGAGGCCACCAGTGGTTACCGATCTGACAGAAAGGACAGGCTAAAATGTGGGATACTGACCCTTGTAAAAAAAAAAAACAACAACAACAACAACAACGTCACTGCCTCCCAAGTTGAAGTTTACATGGAATTGGCTGAGTATCAGACACTTAAACTTAAGACAGGCAATACAGACCTACATCTGATCAATTAGTACTGTCCAAGTGACCGCCCACAAGCACTGGACACACTACCATTAAAGGGGAAAAAATGATTGTGTGTGGCGATTTCAACAGCCACTCGCAGAGATAGGGCTATGATCACATAGACCAGAGAGGAGAGAGACTGGAAAACTAGCAGGGTGAGAATAGATTCATCTTGAGTAACACTCCTTTTGACCCACATACCTTCCACTCGAGATCAAGTCTTACTACAACTACACCTGACCTGGCTCATCACTCAGCAGACCTGGAGTGGAACATCACACGAATTGTTAGAAAACAACTTGATGGCAGTGACCATCGGCCAGTCTTTCTAACTGTAGAAAATGAGCCTGTAAGTGAAAGCAGCACCCTGTTGAGGTGGAACTACAAGAAAGCAGACTGGACAACGCACAAGCATCGCACCAGCTTACTGGTTATAATCCTGAACACTGAGAAAGACATAAATAAATTAGTTGAAGAGTTTGGTAAATGCATACTACAGGCAGCACGAGAAACAGCACCAAGCGGAGCTCGAAAACAATATAAGCCGTACTGGAGTAGTGAAATGGAACAGTTGTATAATAATGTGGAAGTGTATAGAAACCAAGCAGAGGCCAAACCCAGCCAAGAGCACCACAATAAATACCAGCAAGCAACATTCAAATTTCAAATGGCCAAGCTGCAGGCTAGACGGAAAAGCTGACAGGAGAATACAAAGTCACTGAACTTTTGAAATAGACACATGGAAGTTGTGGAAACTAATAAATCAACTTAACGTTGAGGACACATGGAGAAACTCAAACATTGCACTACGTAAAGATGGAAACGTCTTAACAGGAAAACAAGCAGCTGACCATTTTGCGGACTCATTCGCGCAAGATAACAACATCGAAATTAATCCTTAGAAATAACAAGAGATTCGAGAGAAATGGCAACATACAGGACAGAATGAAATAGTACATGAGGTTATGGAGGCACCTATCACAATCGGCGAACTGGAGCTAGCTATATCAAAACTGAAAATGAGAAAGTCACCAGGAGCTGATGGTATCTCCAATGAAATGATCAGGAACCTAGGAACAGAAGCCAAAGCAAAGCTGTTGCAGATCTTCAATAACAGCTGGACATTAGGCAGCGTTCCACAAACCTGGAGAGAGGCAATCATGATACTACTCTTAAAATCAGGGAAAGACAGTTCCAATGCCTCCAGATACAGACCAATTAGTCTCACCAGCTATTTCTGCAAAACAATGGAGCGCATCATCAATCACAGACTGCAGTGGTACATTTAAAGTGAAAATATCCTTGTGCCACTGCAAGCTGGCTTTAGGCAGTGCTATTATGCGGAAGATCAGACAACCTACCTCTCTCAAGAAATTGAGGATGCATTCCAAGAGAAGAAACTGGTGCTTGCGGCATGGATAGAACTGAAGAAAGCCTTTGACAAAGTCTGGAAAGAAGTTGTGATGAAGAAACAGAGAAACTGTAAAGTTAATGGAAGAATGTACAAATGGGCGAAAGCATACTTGCATAACAGAAGACCCCGAATACAGATAGACGGACACAAGAGCAAGAAAGTACTACTGCGTCACGGTTCCCCAGGGCGGTGTCTTGTCCCTTACACTTTTCCTAATCTTCATTTATGATCTTTTATTACTAATCTACCACATGGAATTAAAGCGGCAATGTACGCTGATAATCTGGTTCTAAGGAGCACAGACGAACATGCATCAATGGCCACCAAATTGCTACAAAGAGCTGTAGATGCATTTGTTCCATGGGCAAATAGATGGTGTGTCAGCATAAACACTGACACCACTCTATTTACCCTCACTCCAAAACAAAAGGCAGAAATCATACAGATAAAGAACCAACATACCTTGGAGTAACTTTTGATGACAGGCTGACATGGAGATAGCACATCAACAAAGCAATAGTAAAAACCAGAAGGAAAATAGCCATTCTGAGAAAACTAAGTGGAACCATGGGGGAGCAAGTGGGAAAATACTTAGCAACGTTTATTAACAGGGCATAGGATCATACATGGAATACGGGTCGACCGCGAGGTGTTCAGCATCAAGAACCACACTACAAGTGGACAAGGTGCAAAATCAAGCACTTAGAGTCATCACAGGAGGGGTGAAATTAACCCTTATAGTGGAGATGGAGAAGATGGTGAGGACACAAGCACTAAGAGAGCGCAGAAATAAATAAAATTCTAACACAGGCAGAAAAGTTCCTTAGCTTGCCAAGCCACTCTGTGAAGAACAGATTTGAAAACCTATATATGGGGCGGTTGAAAAGAAGCAGTGTTATCCATCAGTCCAAACGACTCTGCAGAGAAACCACCGATCCTGTCACAGTTGGTATCTTCCCCCCCCCCCCTGAAAATTATTCCAGAGCGAACTCCATGGAGAGAGGAACATAGACTATCACTACAAATCCAGACAAAAGTGAGAGGAATATATGACAAGGAAGAACAGAACAGTGTACAGCGCAGAACAGACACTCTCAGCTTCCTTGATGACGAATACCCACAGGTCCTCTGGATCCGAGTCTACACAGAGGGTCAGCACAAAATGCTGTTCGAAATGGAGGAGAGGGAGTATACACTGAATACCCAAATAATACTAGGGACACGGCCAGAGTTCCAACAGGAAAATACTGCCATAACTATGATGCTGAAATTGAGGCAATCAAGATAGCAACAGAGAAATCACTAAATACCAGCCATGGTACACAACTTGTGGTGCAGTTGACAGATGCAAAATCAGTACCCGAGGCGCTCCTGTCTGGGAAATTGCCAGTACTAAGGACACTACTTTCTGAACTTAGCAGTCAGCATAAGGTCACCATGTAGTAGATACCATCCCACTGTGGAGTCACAGCAGAACAACATGCCGCAGCAAGACAGTGATCTGTCGATTCTGCGCCGAGCACCATGCATTCAAGGAATATCCGCTGGCTAAACTGGACTAGGACTTCTGAATGCCCAACAACAACAGAAAGTGTGCCAATTGCCTTGGCAAGCATGGAGCAAGATACCCGGACTGCCCTTACTTCCAACGACACAGACATGTCTTAAAGATCGCCATTACCACAAAAACACCATATAAGGAAGCAATGCGGAGGTGCGAGGCAGCCACGTGCATCTCACAAGCTGAAAGATCTCAACTGCAAAACCAGATCGACGAGCTGAAGGAACAAGTCAAGGTGCTGCTGACACCGACACCAACCAGCGACAACGAACAACTGCTGTCTGACATGAAGAAAATCCAGCACAGCATCAAGCAAGAGGTAGAACGCATGGCACAGATTAAAAAAAGATAATGAACAAATCCTAATAACATTAAAGACCGAACGAGAACTACTGAAAGCCGAAAGGGAACAATTCCAAAACAAACAAGCAGAAATCATGCAAAAGACCGCAGAGAAGCCGCAAGCTGGAGCCAAGCCAAAGACCAGTGAAAAACCTCAAGATGAAGCCAGCAACCCATTCTCATTGACGAATAAGTTCAAGGGGAAACCAGTCTTCAACCGGAAATATGACTCAAGCCTAGTCAGCTTAGAAGCGAAAATCGATAATCCTGTAGAAAAACGCAGATGACCTGCCTATATCCTAGACTCGACCGAAGAAGATATGGAGACGGCTGCTAACTTGCTCACACGTGGGCTACAGAAAAAGGAAACAAAAGCAAGCAAACCAAAGGATGAGTCCTTATAAGGACTGGTCCTATCAAAACAGACGAGCCAGAAGCCAACACTGAACAAAGAAATCGTCAGAGGAGACTGACACAAAGGAAAACTGGCCGGCCACCCCCCAGCTAAGTTACAGGCATAACCTCTTCAACTTTGATAAGCCCGCTAACACTGGCGCAGGAAACGAGACAACCCCTCACCATGAACCACTGCAATTATAAAACCAAGCCACGGAGGCTAGTTCAACGTTGGTGGAAAGAGTGAGTGAGTGAGTGAGTGAGTGAGTGAGTGTGTGTGTGTGTTTTTTTTTGTTTGTTTGTTTGTTTGTTTGTTTGTTTGTTTGTTTGTTTTTTTTTTTTTTTGGGGGGGGGGGGGGGGGGTTCTCTACACATCGGAATGGGAATCCGTCTCCTTGTTTTGTATCAGTGCTTATCCAAAGACTCATCATCAAATAGCGACAGATTGCAAAACTTGAAAAACTTAAATCTCGCCGTGTGGAATTGTCATCTCATAGCTATGTAATACTAGAACATTGTTCGTCTGCAGAACAGGCGTGCCCACTAGAGGGCAGAACCTGGCGAAGAACGACTGCCAATACCAGAAGGGTGAGCTACGTCTTTTCTAGTGTTCTTTAGGCTAAGCCGAGTTTGAGTTAAAAACCGACATCACAGCACTCGGGGCATTCCCGCACGCGCTTCGTCCTCATCTTTAAGAACCAGCAAAGTGAAAACACAAAATC
Organism: Cepaea hortensis; assembly: GCA_963921405.1. Lineage (NCBI taxonomy): Eukaryota > Metazoa > Mollusca > Gastropoda > Stylommatophora > Helicidae > Cepaea > Cepaea hortensis. The sequence goes on along the minus strand of OY992882.1, from coordinate 92,607,270 downwards.
AAGCGGTCGCGGAGGAGAAAGTAATGGCCTTGTTTTTTTTTGTTTCTTCAAAATTCACCTGTGATGTCATAATTTATACGCATGAATCTTGTGTGCGAATCATGCTGCTATCATGGACGTCACAGCTCAGATTGGAAGCCGAATTGATAAGGTAAAGCTTGAGAGCAATGGATTTGTGGTTTCTGAGACGAATGTTGCAAATCACAAGGACTGCCAGACCAAAGAAATTTACAACGAGTGCACGGAAAATGCTAATGAAATCAGAACAATCTATCAAATATAAGAGGCAAACAGTGTTATTGTGTCACAAGTGAGACGAGAGGCGTCGATGAACATCGTGACGTCTGGAAAAATTAGCGGTAGAATTGGCAGGAGCAAACAGAGAGAGAGGTGATCTGGATGGACTGGGGACGATAGCGCAGAGAAATATTGTCAATAGAAGTTGAAGAGCTGATCCAGAACACCACAGACGGAGATCTGTGGACATGTATTAACGCGTGCGCAGCAAGTTGACAGGGCATCATGATCTTGAGGTCAAACACATTGCCGTCAGATACAAGTACCTTATCTTTGAAAGGTCATAAAAAGTAATTACTGCACGTGAAAGGCGAAAAGCACTGCGTGGACTTCAAGGTATTTTCTAGTTGAAAAGATCGTGAGCGTCCTGGCCGTGATCGTATAGTGGTTAGTACTTCGCGTTGTGGCCGCGACAACCCAGGTTCGAATCCTGGTCACGGCATAGACTGTGATGTCTCGCACTGCCAAGCTCACATATTTTTTTAAAACTCGTTTAGAATGATTTAAATTTTTAAAGAAGATGGATGTGAATGATGCTGATAAGGTGTACAAGCTGCAAGTACGGGATGATAGCTATTTAGATAATAACACAATTAACAATGATAGTAATGATAATGCAGCTAATGTATGATCTAAGCTAGGTAAAATAAGAACAAATATGTGTTCTTTCCAAGAAGAAGAAATTATGTTAATTCTATGTTGCAAATTGAGAGAGAGAGAGAGAGAGCGCGCGCGCACGAGAGCGAGCGAGCGAGCGAGAGAGAGAGAGAGAGCACGAGAGCGAGCGAGCGAGCGAGAGAGAGAGAGAGAGAGAGAGAGAGAGAGGAACAAATATGCTTGAGGCTATTCAAGTATTCCCACAAAACACGACGTAAAAATTGAAGTTTTTGGCTAAACAAAATATATCTATGAGAGAGGTCGCTTAACAAAAAAGTCGCTTAAAATATGAGAGTGGGGTTCTAAACAAAAACACTTTACCAGAAACAAAATAACAGAGAGAAGAATAAATGCAGCATTCAGTAAAAGACATTTTCAATATTTACACAGATGGGTTAAAGGAAAAAAAGACAATAAGTCGGGTATAGGATTGTATTCCACAGTGGAAAAGTAAGAGACACTTCACGTTACCCAACATTCTGTCAATTTTTACTGCAGAAATGACTGCGATACTAAAAGCTTTCGAAATAGTATAAATATTCTTCATAGTTGGCTATCTTAACTGATTCACTTTCAACAGTCCTAGCTTTAAAATATACAAGGATCTATAGGAAATCGGATACATGATACGCGAGACGCATTTGTCCTTGCCATTTTACAGTTATACTGACGCGGATGCTAATTTGTGATTTTATGGATATTTACACAATTCAGGAGTATATGGCAATGAAGTGTAGGTCATTGAAGCGGAGACAAGCTAGAAGCCTAGAACGGCCCTTGTAACAGAACCTTCATCTGCAGTGAATATTCCATCATACTGTCCGAAATATTTCCTGGTCCGTATACGATAGGGTGTATTTTTAATGACTGTGCAGTGCTTGAAAATATTGCCGGTCCGAGTTTTGTATTTACAACTCTGTGAAGCTCATGCAACATAATAGGTAAATACAAAACCTGGACCGGCAATATTTTCAAGCAATGCTCAGTCATTAAAAATACACCCTATAGGACTATAGGTTATCTCTGGCATCACAAACTACCAAACATGGCCCCACGACGATGAACAAAGGAGTGGTCTTTATCATCTGTCATGGACGAATTTTCATTTTTTTTTTAAATGTTGCATTCCCTTACAGGACGTTGCAGTCAGCACCACATTTTTTTAGCTGCTGTAGTTACAGCTCGTCAAATTTATTGCCACTTTTAGAGTCAGATTTGTGCACTTGAAAGTGAAATATGACGCGTGTGAGATTACGTGTATGAAATATGACATGTATGAGATTGCTTGCATGAGGTGTGACTTATAGCTGACATCACCATGAAGCGAGAGCGTTGGTGTGATCGTTTGGGGGTTATGCTGATAATGTCATAAGAGCGACCGGAGGAGGCTTATAGCCTGCGTTCGTCGTCCGCTAAGAGAGAGGAAATGGCCAAATATTCATTCGTGGATTAAGGCCTACAAGCCGATGGTCCTAATACTTGCATAATCCACAGAAGATTCCTGCTTCGGAAGTTGTTTTTTATTTATTTATTTTTTGGTTTATAACATAACCAAGGAGTGCAAACTGTCACGAATATTTCACTGTAGGATCATCTGAAGACCATCAAAGGTTTCAGGAAAAGCACAGCCAGTTGACATGACACCGTGTGCGTCTGAAGGAGGCTAGAAGGTGACGATCATGAAGTGACAAAGATCACGGAGATCATGATGATGATACTGATGATGGTGGGGGTAGTGATGATGGTGGTGGTGGTGGTTGTGACGATGATCAAGGTAGTGACATCGATCAAGGTGATGATGATGTCGACGAGGACGACGACGATGATGATAAAAATGATAATAATAATTTTTCTTTTTTTAAAAATTTAATTGCACGTCCTTTATATAACTTTGCAATCAACTACGGGATTTATTAGCTTTTGTGTTTTACTAGGCAATGATAGTTCAGTAGTTTGTCAGTGCTTCCTGAACGGCTAATGCCAGATACCATTGAAATAACAGAAAACGATATGCTTCCAAATCGCCCGCAGCTGATTTCGAACTCTCGACTCCATATGTAGGGGAATTATGAAACTGCGAGTCTCACTACCCCCTAAACTATAATTCGGATTTCATGATGATGATGATGATGATGATGATGATGGTTGATGATGATGATGATGATGATGATGATGATGATGATGATGATGATATTAAATATCTATACAACAAAACAAAACTGTAGGTAATTCAATAAATAGTGTGGACATTTTGAACATTTTCACTTAGATTAAAACTACGTCGATTTCCACCAGCTATGTTTTTTTTTTTTCCACATCGATAGTGTTTTGTGGTTCAAGGACTACAATTTAAAGTTTTTATCGTTGATTTTAATGACGCATCTTTACGGTCACTATCAACATTTGTAAAATGCTGATTTAGGAGTTTCATAAAGACAGCAGCTCGCTGTGCATGCGGTTGAGGTGCTGTTTTGCACTATGTTCACACCAGGCAGATGGATGCGTCACATCCATCCAGTCACACTGGATGCGCGTGAATCATAGGTACTGGATACAAACAAGCAGAAAGAAACTGAAGGACGAGGAGACGTGGTTTCTACGCAGAATGCCAAGAGTCCCAAGGACGGTACTGCAACAGGCCAGTTCACAACGACATTTGATAATAGAAATAGGGACAAGACAATCGCCATTTTTTGGCCATGTTATTAGACGAAAGAAGGTTGTGACAGCCTTGAGACAGACAGAAGGACAGATAAACAGCTAGACAGACAGACAGATAGGCAGATAGACAGATGGGCGGGTGGGCGGGCGGACAGAGAGATAGATAGAAGGTTGTATAGACAGCGTTTGGCACAAGGCGAAAGTGATGGATGGTTTGATAGAGTGGCGCGGAAGATGATCAGTGATCAAGCTTGTCAGGAACACAGAGGACAGTTGTTTGTGGAGCCTCATGATCGCCTGCTCCGCTCGGCACAACACAAGATGATGATGATGAAGATTGATATATGCTGATTATAAAACTAGAGAAAAGTCGTCGTTTTACATTGCTGAGAAAAACATGAATGAGGAGTTGGCAGAAAGCAAAGTATCAGTTTGCATGCCTTGTGGCCTATTGATGTTAGTTTAGTTAGTTTAGTCGTCGGATCAACATCACGGCACACGGGTTTAACCCATAAGTGCTCCGTTTTCCTCCTAACTCAAACCTGAGTCTGGAGAAACTCAGCTCAACGCACGAACTCCATTGCATCGGATCCTGAAATACTTTGGGTAGATTTTTAACTCGAAATTTTGCCCGGGCAGCGCCGTTAGGCTACTCTTTTTCGATTTCCAACTGCCAAGGTATTTTTTACGTGCGCAACAATACACACTGGCGTCCGATCTCACTACCTAGAGACCAGGGGACATTTTATGTGGCCTATTGATATTTGGTACCAGCCACATATTTTATAAAGCAATGGACATTTGATGGGTGTCGGTCGCCTTGGTTTTATAAAGCAATGGACATTTGATGGGTGTCGGTCGCCTTGGTTTTCCAGCACACTTTCTGGTACACATTTAAGCCTGGGTCGAATTGGCAGCCCAAGTAAATTTGTTAAAATCCGCCTTGGTTTTTTTTTTTTTTTTTTTTTTTTTTTCCCGCGTTTCCATCCTGTTTCAGGATATTGCGGTCAACACCAGCATCTTTCAGCTGTATGTTGATTCCTAGGCTAGATTACGCTCATCAGCACGCCACGACTTTCTGAGCGACCGGCTCCATACTCTCATAAGATTCGAAAACATAATCATCGTGCAAGCCGGTTAATTTATTTAAAAAGATAATGAAAAATATGTGGGCACTGAACATACTTCAAATATAAGGCATTTTTCACAACTAAAATATCCAATTTCCCTTCCTAAAAATGTTGCAAAGTATATTAGCAGCACTCTTGAGAAATGTGATTGCCTGCCAATTGCTACACATGTAAACACATATATACACAGACGGAGAGAGAGTGAGACATACAGACAGACAGGCAGGCAGACAGGCAGGCAGACAGAGACCATTCATTTCATCCAGTGGGGTTGAAAGTATGGAGCAATTATTTTTAAGATGACTGATAAGGCCTATTTTGGCTCGAAATGTTCTGTGACAATGTGGGCAAAGAATACTTGACGTTCCAGGAGGGGGATCTCTTGCAGTGGTTTTTTCTGTCCAGCCTTTTCTTCACAGCTCTTGCAGTCCTGGCTGCTTCACAAGTGACTGCACCCTTGCGTAATGATGTACGCCACGAATTTCGGACAGACAGACACAGAAAGATAGAGATTAAGAGAGAGAGAGAGAGAGAGAGAGAGAGAGAGAGAGAGAGAGAGAGAGAGAGAGAGAGAGAGAGAGAGAGGCAAACTATATATCTCTGACGTTCTTATTGCCAAATAATCGTATTTCGGTGCCAGACATAATTTCCTAAATTCGGTAAACGTATTAATTATTACACTATTCACTGGTAGCAACATAACTGCGTTGCTTACTAGTCGATTTCACTCTAGGTTCTGTGGTGTTTACTATTGTATTCAGAATAAATGTGTCGAAACTGCGTCTTCAAATTATTCAGAAATTAGGTAACCACGCTATTTCACTAGTGACCCTAATTTGCAAAATAGGATTCTATCGACAGCCGGTAATATAAAATTGTCCCCCAAATAACGAAAAACGAAACGTAAAGCACTCTTAAGACGTCTTGAGGGGGTGGGGTGTTGTTTATTGGACATTTAGTGCTAGCGCCTTATTTATAGACCAATCGGCACTGGATAAGACACATGGTCAATATAACGCAGCCCGCCTTTACTTTCCATATTTTCTGGTATCCATTTTATACTGGATCGATCCAGGAGACCAGGTCAATTTTAAAAAGCCGCTTATGAAGATTTGCCAGGTTCCCTGGCGAAGGTGTTTACGACTTTCTCCGTAATCCCGTATATTCACGTGAGAAACAGAGCTGCGCGAGATTCGGCAGCGGATCGCGTCGGGTTGGTTACTTACAGGGTATGTGAGCCAGTCGCTCAGAAAACAATGGCTAATTATGAGCGTAATCTTGCCAAGAACATCATCAACAGCTGAAAAATTTGGAGAAGATATATTAACCAAAATGTTAAATGATATTTAGAGCAGTGGATATTTACCGAGCGATATGCTGAAATCTGTATTTATAGCTATACCAAAAAGACCAGGAGCAATTGAATGTGAAGATTTTCGTACAACTAACCTCACAAACCATATCACTAAGCTTCTACTCAGAATCATTATGAGAAGAACCAGAAAGAAAAGAAAAATGGAAATTAGTGAAGAACAGTATGGATTTGTGGAGGGAAAGGGCACAAACAATGCAATGCAATATACAGTATACATTACGGACACTAACAGAAAGGTCAACAGGGAAACAGAAAGACATATATTTGTGCTTCAAAGATTATACTAAGACATTTGATAAAGTAAAACATGATGAAATGATTAAAATGTTAGAAGATATCAACATTGATGGGAAATATTTAAGAATAATAACAATAAAGAATATTTACTGGAACCAAGTAGCAGCAATTAAAATGGGAAATAAAGAGGGTAGTTAGGAACAGATAAAGCTAGGAGTATGACAGGGGTGTGTCTTGTCACCAAATCTCTTCTCCTTATATAGCGAAGTAATGAGAGAGATCAAAGAGATTCCAGGAATACTAGTTGGAGGTTATAATATAAATAATACACGCTATGCAGATGACACAGTATTGTTGGCGGAAAATGCAACAGACCTACAACAATTGTTGGACATTGTAGTAACAGAGAGTGCACAGAAAGGACTCTCCTTGAGTATCAATAAAACAGTGACAATGGTGATATCAAAGAAAATGGGGACACCAAAATGTGGCATAGAAATAGAAGGGGAAATTCTTAACCAAGTGGATAACTGTAAATACCTAGGGGCATTTATAACATCAGATGGAAGATGCACAACAGAGATTAGGAGCAGAACAAGGCAAGCAAAAGCCGCATTTCAGAAAATGAAGAGTATCGTGTGCAATAAGTCACCATCACTGAATGTAAGAGAGTGCTGAAATGCTATGTAGAACCAGTTTTGCTGTATGGCAGTGAATCTTGGAATGTAAATGAACAAATTAAGAAGAAATTAGAAGCAACAGAGATGTGGTTCCTGAGACGAATGTTGCGAATTCCTTGGACTGCCAGAGTAACTAACGACTGCCTGATACAGGCTAATGAAACTAGAACATTATATACAACAATAAGGAAGAGACAAACATCTTTCTTAGGTCATGTGATGAGAAGAGAGGCATTGGAGAACATTGTGGAAAGATCGAGGGGAAGAGAGGCAGAGGCAGACCAAGAGAAATGACGATGGACGGATTGAGATGGTAGCATGGAGGAATATCATCAGCAAAGTTAATCCAGAACACCAACGACGAGATCTGTGGAAAGCCATGAACGCTTACGCCAGCTGGCAGGGCACTTGATGATGATGTTGACTGCAACGTCCTGTAAGGGATATGCAACTGTTTAAAAAAAATGAAGATTGGAACAGATGACCATGGGCCGACAGACCAGCATGATAGCGCCTGTATTACCGCAGCTTCTGTAACAAATAGGGAAGCACCAAATTCTACACAGATACAACTATCTTGAACCTGAGGAATTAAGGCCGCCTGGCTAGTGCAGTCACCACAAACTATGCAGGTTAGAGTTTTGTTTTTGCCACCAACAGAAAAAAACTCCACACCTTACAGAGGATTCGAACCTGGGTCACCCAAGGGTGAATCCGGAATTCTAGCCACTGGGTCAGCCGCTCCTCAACTATGTAACTTGTATGTTAAAATTGGATCTATGTAACCCATATGTTAAAACTGGATCTAAATACCGATATGTTAAAATTGGATCTATGTAACCCATATGTTAAAACCATAACTATATAACCCATATGTTAAAATTGGATGTATGTAACCAATGTTAAAACTGGATCTATGTACCCCATATGTTAAAAACTGGATCTATGTACCCCATATGTTAAAAACTGGATCTATGTAACCAATATGTTAAAACTGGATCTATGTAACTCATATTTAAAACTTTATATATGTTAAAACTGGATTTTGGTAACCCATATGTTAAAACTGGATCTATTATCTCATATGTTAAAACTGGACATACGAGGGTAAGTTAATAACTAAGACACAATGGCTGTAGAAAAATAACTAATTATCATAACAACTTGAAACATATGTTAAAATTGGATGTATGTAACCCATGTTAAAACTGGATCTATGTACCCCATATGTTAAAAACTGGATCTATGTAACCAATATGTTAAAACTGGATCTATGTAACTCATATTTAAAACTTGATATATGTTAAAACTGGATTTTGGTAACCCATATGTTAAAACTGGATCTATTAACTCATATGTTAAAACTGGACATACGCGGGTAAGTTAATAGGTAAGACACAAATGGCTGTAGAAAATTAACTAACTATGATAACAACTTGAAACCAGTTTATTTTTATACATACATTATCCCTTTATTTCTCAACATAATTTCCACCAACATTGATGCACTTATCCCATCGCTTCATCAGTTCTCCCAAACCGACCACATAGAACTGCGTGCTCCGTTTTCAAAACCACGTTTTCACTTCACATTCAACTTCGGCGTCATTCGCGAAATGTCTCCTGCCAAGGTGGGTTTCCTGTTTATGCTGATAAATGTTTGTCCCGTAAAGTGGTGCATAACTGGGAAGAAAACGTTACGAGGGAGAGTCAATAAGTAAGTCACACAGTTCTGTGGGATGGTAGGTAAATAAGAACAGGGCACGCTTTTCTATGCAGCCAGTTTGGGAGGAATGATAAAACGATGGGATAAGTGCATCAATGTTGGTGGAAATTATGTTGACAAATAAAGGGACAATGTATGTATAAAAATAAACTGGTTTCAAGTTGTTGTCATATTTAGTTATTTTTCTACAGTCATTTGTGACTTACTTATTAACTTACCCTCGTATGTTATCCATATGTTAAAACTGAATCGATGTAACCCAAATGTTAAAACTGGATCTATGTAACTCATATGTTAAAACTGGATCTATGTAACCCATGTTAAAACTGGATCTATGTAACCCAAATGTTAAAACTGGATCTATGTAACTCATTTGTTAAAATTGGATTCATGTCACCCATATGTTAAGACTGGATCCATGTCACCCATGTGTTAAAATTTTATTTCTTTAATTATTTATTTATTTTGTGCACGCTCGCTTTGAACTCAAGTGTAGTCCATACACACTACTACTAGTGGTGCTGGACTGAATTTCGCATGTGGTTAGCTTTCCCTATTAACAGTGTCCCTCACCATTAGACAAACCCACTCCAACTTCTGAGGTACTTGTAATTAACGTCTCCAAGTCAAGGACGATATGTCAACATTTCAGTCTAAACTGTCTGGTGTAAAGGTTGAACCACTTACCTCGGCATGTTTAAGAACACGCATTCTTATCCATTTGGCCATGCTGACCTACATAACATGCAAAAGCCAGCCCAGTGGCTAAGAGGTTATGGAAGCAATTCGAAATCCTGCATACCACGTTCGAAACAGAGCTGTCAGCGATTTGGAAGCAGCAGACTGCCTTGTGTTGGATTTATTACAATGGTATGAGTGCCCATAGTTCAAAAAGCAATGGCAAGTTACTGAACGTAAACTTGCCAAGAAATCACAAACAGCGAAATAATGCTGGGGTTGACTGTGACATCCTGTAAAGGAAATGCAAATGCAACTAACCTTTAACAAGCAAAGATACTTTTTTCTAACCTCCAATAACAGGCATCAATTGCAAAAGATGCTCTTCACTTTATAAACTGCAGTTTGTGTGTGTCCTATTTTGTTCTTTATCTCTATGATATAACTTCTATTCGATGATATGCATGCACCTAGATACTTGAATTTCTGTACTTGCACCACATTAATGCCATTGACTGTAACTGCACATTTAGGCATGATCCATTCATTTAATATTACCATGACTTCTGTCTTCCTGTTATTCAAGCTGAGGCCCACTTATTCACTTTCTTCAACTACTGCATCTATTATTTTCTGTAGTTCTGCCTGATTTTTTAATAAAATATTATCATCAGCATAATGTAAGTCATTCATATCATGACCACCAACCACATTCCCAGGCATATTTTATATAGATCTCATGATTCATCAATATAAGTTATTATTAATTAATGCTCCTGTCATGTGATTTCATTCACTACATCTCTGATTAAATTTGCTAATAACAGAAAAGCTGTATCTACATGCTGGAGATGTCCATTCTTCTTCAAGATCAATATTCATGAGTTCACTTGCTCTTTTTAGCACGTGCTTTAGTGTAATTACTCGGCTCTGTGGCGAAGGGGTTACCAATGCAATTCGTAATCCTGTATACCGTGCCCAAAACACAGCTGCGGGCGATTTGGAAGCAGACTGCCTTGCGTTTGTTTCCATACAATGGCATGAGTGCAGGTCATTCAGAAAGCAATGGCAAACTATTGAATCACAAACAGCCCAAAAATGCTGGAGTTGAATACATCCTGTAAAGGATATGCAAGTAACTTTTTTATAGTGTAATCACTAGGAGATTCTCCGGGTCATACACCCTCATGCCCAAGAAATCTGCAGTATTGCGTGTCCATCTTCATGTCGGTCATCCCTTGCCTCACTATAGTCAGATGAGGGTTCAATGCTGAGACTCATTGTCCGCTAAGTGAGGAAAAGACTGGCCACTTATTCCTCCATGCATTCAGACCTACAGAATGTGACAGTCCTGGCACATTAGACACCACGAGCGGGTTCCTGCTCTGGGACTTGTTTTTTGTTATTTTTCACATGATTGATTGATTTAGGAATCGACATCACAGCATTCGGGGCATTCCCATAAGCGCTCCGTTCCCATCCTCAGCAGCCAGCGAAGAGTTCCAACACCAATAGTATCAGTAGCAATCTGATTATATGTCCGTCTCGCCTTTCCTCTGAGCGTCGAGCGTCGGCCAGATCCCCTCGTCACTCCTAGCTGTCTCATTCTTGCCAGACCATGGTAATCCATTTGCTCCTCCGAGGTGTACACATGCTCCCACAAGGTTGCAACCACATCTGCCTGGTCATGCACCAATACTCCACCAAGTTCTGCAGAGCCAGCCAATCTGTCCACCTGTTCATTTCCCAGTACACTGGCACACATGCCACACATTCCACATGTTCATTTCACAGGGTACAAGTTGTGAATGCTTAAGGAGGTCAGCATGGCCGAATGGATAAGAATGCTCATTCTTAAACATCTGGTCTGTTGATGCCAAGGTAGTGGTAGTGGGTAGGTAGTGGTCCTAGACCAGTCAGTTAGACTAAAATGTTGACTTCTCGTCCTTGACTTGGGGGACGTAAATTACAAGTATTTCTGAAGTCTGAGTGGGTTCATCTGATGGCGAGGGACACTGGTAGTAGAGAAAGCTAATACACACACAAAATTCAGCCATATGCAACTAGAAGTAGTGTGTTTGGACTGCATGAGTTCAAAGCTAGCAGCACAAAAGAAAAATTAAAAAATGAATGCTTAGAAAATGTCAACAGTAGTGTAGGTTGAGATCCTATTGAGACAATGAATACACACTCAACATTTAGAACTCACAAAGAAAATAACTGACAATATCAAGTGATCCTGTTATGACGCAACGAATACACAATCTACATTTACACTTCACAAAGAAAACAAAAGACAAGATAAATACATTCACAGTTGAGAAGGCAGTGGTGTTTATTACATAGCTGCTGATAAAATATAGCAACTACATGCATACAGAAAATGATACTTAGAATATGGCAGAATAGAAAATAGCTGGGTTGGAGGTAGGACAGAATAAAGTGACAGAAGAAGACAGAAGTCTGCATATGTATGTGACAAGTATAGTATACAGGACCAGATTTATATCTTATATACAGTCATGTTTAAAAGTTTGAGTCTTCTGACAAGCGGCTTTCATCCCGCATCTTCTTAAATCTGAGGCAGTAAAGAACGTACAAACAATCTAAGGATATCTTGTACACACTAGCTAAAAGAGTTCTTCATTAAAAGGGCAAGAACCTTTGTTAATCCTCTCTGCACCAGATGGATATGACAAGAACCTTTGCAAGTCGTCTCTGCACCAGATGGATATGACATCAACCTTTGCCAGTCATCTCTGCACCAGATGGATATGACATCAACCTTTGCCAGTCATCTCTGCACCAGATGGATATGACATCAACCTTTGCCAGTCATCTCTGCACCAGATGGATATGACAAGAACGTTTGCTAGTCATCTCTGCACCAGATGGATATGACATCAACCTTTGCCAGTCGTCTCTGCACCAGATGGATATATCTCTGCCGGCTGGCTCATGTTCATGAAAAATACACTGGCTGAATTTCCCATTTTTAAAAAATAAATCTAGAATAAATGCACAGATGAAGCTACTCCATTTATGCTAGAACAAGAACAAAGGTTTTTTATACATTGCTTCTTTCGTTGTCTTTCCTCTTTCAACTACTAGAGTAAGCAGAATTTCAAATATGATTTTACAAGAAAACATGGTACCAGGAGACTATTTATTATACATCAATAAAGTACGATTAGCACCTTGTGAATGCAGATACCGTCATCATCCAGCACCTCTCCAGCTGGCGTGGGCAATCATGCTTCTCTAGAAATTGTTATCTCCGACGGCATGAATCAAATAGTGTGTCGACCCCCTTTCAAATGCAGATATACCACACACAAAGAATAACGCAGGTAACTAACTTTGCTATCTATATAAATGAAGAAATATCATGCTTAAATACTCTATATGGACCATCGAGGTAATTAAACAAGACTGAAGTTTATACAAGAGACAACAATGCAGATATAGACAATAAATTTCAAGAGAACAAAAGAAGAAGAGGAAGCTTAAGCACTCATAGATGAGCAAGACAAGCTGTTCTTCCTGACATCTAATAAATCTAGGAAAACAAATGAGCATGCTAGAACTTCTTGTAAGCTGAAAGTCATACCATGGGAAATACTGTCATTTGGGTGTAAAGTGAAAGGCCTTCAAATGTGATATGTCATGGAGCAAAGTGAAGTGATTAATTCCCCACCCATCTGGTACATATTTTATGAGGTTGTGTAAGCTTTGTAAAGCAACAGTAAAGGAAAGGACCCCTTTTCATGCCATGAGCTGTATGGATACATAATGCCACTGCCTTGTTTTTAGCCAATCAACACTTGATGGATAATGTGATCACTACATGCCAGTTACCTCCCCTTCCTGGCACCCATTTTAGGGGTTGGGTCAACCTGGGCAGCCCTGGTCAATAAAAAAATATCCCAGCCTTGAAGGTGATTCAAACACATGACCACTGGGTTGGCAGGCAAGCATGCTAGCCACTGCCCTACAGCTGCTCCCTGTGATGTTCATTCACCATGCAATAGATCCTTTGCAGAACATTGCCCTCACCATGGCTCAATAATAAGTTTCTAGATCTCTTGCAATTTTTCCTGCCCGATGCCAAATGTGTCTGCAATAGCCTGTGTCCATCTGCATGTAGTTCAAGCCCTGCCACTTCATCCAGGAACCATGCCTTCCATCACTGTTCTTTCCAAGTTACTTTAGCAAATATTTTGGGGGCATCGGCTCTCTTGAACTCAAACTTAGTCCATACACATGCTACTACTTCTAGTGCACTGGACTGGTTTTTGCATGTGGCTTAGCTTTCGCTATTACCAGTGTCACACCAACCAGGCAAACTCACTCCTACTTCTGAGGTACTTCTAATTTATGTCCCCAATTAAGGATGAGAAGTAAATATTTTATTCCAACTGACAGGTGTAGGGGTTGAATCAACTACCTCAGCATCAGCACACCTGAAGTTTAAGAGTGGTTGCTCTTATCCATTCGGCCATGCTGACCTCCCTCTGTAATGATTAATATGGATGCTCATTACCAGTTCCTTTATCTATCTGTTACCAGAGTGAGCAACTGACATCAATGGAGCTTTACAACAACCACCACCATGATACTATGACTTCCTAGACTATATAAGGAATTAAAGATAACGACAAGTTCTTCACTAACAGGATCTGATAAGTGATACAACATAAAAACTGAACTGTACTGACTCTTCAAGAAAGTATGCAATTTATTCCTTCTACTAAAACATGTACAGTACGAGATAGTTTTTGCAAAACAGACTGTACAGAACAACTACTATATCAGATCTACTACTAAGACATTAAATTAAAATGGATATGGTACCAGATAGCAATGAAGCATTCTGAAGCTTGATTTTAAATGCAGGTAGACACTAGGTACATGTATGTCTTTATAAACAATATCACTAAATTAGCACCAGCTTCTCACTCTACCAACAACAAAAAAACATACATTGCCAGCTAGTTTCTTTGTTGTGTTGGTGCATAATATAAACAGCAACTTCTCTACCATCTGGACCAATCAAGCATTAGAACATAAATTCTACCAGCTGGTTTTGAGACATCATATTCCAACCTGATTGTAAGTGCCAGCAGAAACAGCGAACATTAATTTGATTATAAATAGTAAACCTGACATATAGCTGCCTATTCTATTTTTAAAAAAAACATGTACTGAACCAGTTAGGTTTTTAAAATATTAATATATATATATACCATTTTTTTTAAACGCCCGGAAGCTGGAGACTGCTATGGGTCTCTGATGTGATAAGGTCATTACATATTGTAGGCCTGAATGCATGGAGGAATAGGAGGCCAGTCATTTATTCTCTTCATGGGCGACAAACATGGGTGCAGAACCCTCATCTGACTGCGCTCAAGACACGATCAGCGTAGCCTTCTGATTACACCAACCTCCCCGCTCAATAAAGAATAATTACTCTACAACTGATAATTCTGGAGTTGACTAAAGAACAATTATTCTAAAACTGATGAGTGCCAGGCATTTATTAAACCACACATTTACCAACCGGCCATAAGACAACATAGTCACTATATACTTTCATTTCTTCATCAACTGTATTATCAATAAAACAATACTACTGACTAGAAATATTTCAATGTTAAAACTGACCTGCCCAACTAAGCATACAGTTATTACATTCTGCGTGTAATTCATTCATCAATTTATAATGACAAATACTATAAAAAGACTTTAGCTTGCAAAGACAAGGGAATTCCTAATTCATTTAAGTCAATTTCATTCCAGCGGTCTTTTATAACATCACAAACCACTTCCCAAGATAGCTCTAATAAATTACCAACAGCAACTCGAACAGATAGTATTCGCTTTGTCCGCACCACATCGCCACCGTAGCTGGTTACTCCTCCAAATATTACTATGCATCCTTTGCTCTATATAAGTAAATAAAAAATATAAACATTTTTGTTTGTGCTGTATAAGTGTATACAAACAGTACAAAACAATATAAAGGTTACTGCTTGTACATTAAAAAACAACACATGAAAATATAAAAGTTACTGCTTGATTTATATTTGTACATAAAAAAACCACACAATAGAAAATATAAGGGTTATTATGTGTTTTATATATTCACCAAAACAAATAGTACAAGAAAATATATGGGATAATGCTTGTTTTTCTTTCTCTCTCTCTCTCTTTCTCTCTCTCTCTCACACACACACACACACAGAGAGAGAGAGAGAGAGAGAGAGAGAGAGAGAGAGAGAGAGAGAGAGAGAGAGAGAGAGCCCAAAATAATAAGCATACTTGTGTTTTATATAAGTACAGAAAAAATAGCACAAGAACACATAATAGTTGTAGTGAAATTTACAATTAAGACCATTCTTCTTCTACTGCTGCCTTTCATCGTCTAACGGAGCATAAGCGCTCAAGTAACACACAATCACGTCCAAAAAAAAACTCTGGATGAACGCAGCAGAAGAAGGAGAAGAATTTAATGTCTTCTATACTAGAAAGTTATTTAACATCCTTCATTCCTAGAAAGTTGTTAATAACTTTCTGTCCTAGAAAGTTATTTAAAATTATTCTGTCTTAAAATGTTGTTAGTGGAATCATACACCTATTGGACATACATCACTGAGATAACAAACAGAATAGGACAAGCAAATACTTCATTCTATCAAATTAAGAACATTTTGTGCAATAATTCATTGTCCTTTTTTGACAGCCAAAATGAGCAATTTGGACATTTTGAGGGAAGCTGAGCCACAAAGACAACTTATCACAAACATCAGAAAGAAGCAGCCATCGTTTTGTTGGCCACATTATAAGAAGACAAAAACTGGAACACAGCGTGACAACCGGAAAAATTTGCAGAAAGAGAGATCGATGGAGACCGCGTGAGAATATTCTTGACAGTCTTGTGTCATGGCAAGGTAGGAAGTCAACACAAGAATTGATCCGTGCTGTCGGACATCACAATTTGTGGAGAGGCATGATCGCCCAAGCCTGCCGGCATGAAACTGGACGATGATGACTTAGGTAGTAATGTACACCATCAAAGGGCAGCAGCATCAGCAGAAGACATGGTCAAACTAAGCAAGCTTGTGATATTCCATGAACCCAATTACAACTTTGTCATTCACCCTTTATTCCCATTGGGTTATAATCCCCCAATCAGCTCACTCCAAGCCCTCCTGTTCTTAGCTATCCCATGTAACACCATCTAAGCCCCCCCCCTCCCCCCATTCTTAGCTATCCCACGTAACACCATCCAAGTCCCCCAACCATCTCACCCCAAGCCCTCCTGTTCTTAGCTACCCCACGTAACACCATCCAAGTCCCCCAACCATCTCACCCCAAGTCCTCCTGTTCTTAGCTATCCCACGTAACACCATCCAAGTCCCCCAACCATCTCACCCCAAGTCCTCCTGTTCTTAGCTATCCCACGTAACACCATCCAAGTCCCCCAACCATCTCACCCCAAGTCCTCCTGTTTTTAGCTATCCCACGTAACACCATCCAAGTCAGCCAGCCTCATTCCAAGCCCTCCTGTTCTTAGCTATCCCATGTAACACCATCCAAGTCCCCCAATCAGCTCACCCCAAGCTCTCCTGTTCTTAGCTATCCCACGTAACACCATCCAAGCCCTCCTATTCTTAGCTATCCCAAGTCCCCCAACCAGCTCACTCTAAGCTCTCCTGTTCTTAGCTATCCCATGTTACACCATCTAATCCCCCAACCAGCTCACCCCAAGCTCTCCTGTTCTTAGCTATCCCACGTAACACCATCCAAGTCCCCCAACCATCTCACCCCAAGTCCTCCTGTTCTTAGCTATCCCACGTAACACCATCCAAGTCCCCCAACCATCTCACCCCAAGTCCTCCTGTTCTTAGCTATCCCACGTAACACCATCCAAGTCCCCCAACCATCTCACCCAAAGTCCTCCTGTTCTTAGCTATCCCAAGTTCCCCAACCAACTCACCCCAAGCCCTCCTGTTCTTAGCTATCCCAAGTTCCCCAACCAACTCACCCCAAGCCCTCCTGTTCTTAGCTATCCCAAGTCCCCCAACCAACTCACCCCAAGCCCTCCTGTTCTTAGCTATCCCATGTAACACCTTCCATATCCTCCCTATATTATTTATTTCTGTTTCAACCAGTCTTGTCCATGTGTTGTTAGGTCCTCCTCTATTTCTTTTGTCCCGTGGATTCCAGACAAAGGCCTTGCTAGTTATCCTAGTCTTAGGTTTGCTCAATGTATGTCCTATCCAGTGCCTTTTCTTCATCTCTTGGTAATTATAACTTAACAAAATGAACAAACACACAATTATATTTCCCTGCAATACTCACTGGTAAAAAGTCGGCTGAATGAAAGTATAAGGGAGCTGATAGCATTGTGGAGTATTTAAACCAGGTGGCTTCTGTCAGCGAAAACTTCCAGATGTCATCATATAGAGTCATCTCATTGGTTGCTGATGTCCCACTGACTCCTCCCACTAGGAACACATCTGTTAATTAGGTGTATATGGGATTAACATGAACAATGGTTAAGGCCAAAGTGAGTTAAGATATCGATAACTACAATATATAACAGCAAATCTAGAATTTTTGATACTCACCAATTAAAAGCTGTCAGTAGTCAGAAAAAAGATCGTAAAAGTGTTAAATAGAACCTATACTGTTGTAGGCATATGAATCTGCAGACAAGTGAGAAACATCTAATGGCAGTAAAAATGTGGTTTCTGAGAAAAATGCAAAGAATACCTTGGACTGACAGAAAAACAAATGAGACAGTTCTTCAAGAAATAAATGAGAACAATATATTGATTAGAAAAATTAAATGTAGACAAGATTTTTTAGGGCATGTTATGAGTAGTACATTTAAAAACTTACTGACGACTGGCAGATTTGATGGGAAAATAGCAAGGGGAAGAAAAGAAAGATATATAAATACATGGATGTGGATACTTGGCCACATAGCATAATGAGAACAAGAACACATACCTGATCCAAGACTAGCGATCGTGTGAGATGGTGAACTGTGACCTCCCATGTCTATGTGCATGGCACATGAAAATGATGACTATTACTGGGGGTCATCAATTACCATCATCATCATGTGCCATACCGATAAGCATGGGCAGTCATGTTTCGCCATCTCACTCAATCACCATCAAACTGCTTGCACTAGCAGTTGCCATGTTCTACTGCTCCGTAAAGGCCAGGTTTTATTATTATTTTGAACCTTCATCTTCTTCCTTGCCAAGCCATCCTATCGTTTGCTATCTCTTGCAGTTCCCTACATGTTCTATTCATATTATTCATCTTCTTCATTTTCTCTTCTTAACGTACGAGGGAGCTTCAAATGAAAACCTTAATATTTTTTTTTTTTTTTTTGGTGAATATATTCTGAAAAGGTAATGAACAAATGTATAATTTTTTCGATGTAGTCACCACTGTGTTCAATGAAAGTCATCCAGCGCTGATAAAGTGCTTGGATTCCTGTAGACAAATCGACTCTGGGGTCACTACTCGGTGTACCTGTCCCAGTCGTGAACAGTCTGTCACAGAAGTCACGCCGTTTTGAAACTTCTACTACGCTCATACACTTGCTCGACTGACAGGCATGCATCACCATACTGGATCTTTACTTGTTGATGAATTTCTATAGGTTTCACCCCTTCACTGATCAAAAAACGGATAACAGAACACTGCTCCTCTTTGGTGCAGTTCAAAAATGGGGCGGCCATCTTTAAACTGCCTTTATGACTCCATAATGATGTCATGTGCTTAACACTCCTGACACCCTTAACAACAATACTGACAAGTTACAAGACAATGGCACGGTTACTGTAATTTTTATGACAAGTTACAAGACAATGGCACGGTTACTGTAATTTTTATGACAAGTTACAAGACAATGGCACGGTTATTGTAATTTCTATGACAAGTTACCAGACAATGGCACGGTTACTGTAATTTTTATGACAAGTTACAAGACAATGGCACGGTTACTGTAATTTCTATCACACTTTTCATGTTTTCATTTCAAGCCACCGGACACTGATGCATACTTTTTTTTTTTTTTGGTTCTCTCTCGCTTAGAACTCAATCGTAGTCCATACACACTACTTCCAGTAGTGCTGGACTAAATTTTGCGTATGGATTAGCTTTTCTATTAACAGTGTCCCTCGACATCAGGCAAACTCACTCTGACTTCAGAGGTACTTGTAATTTACGTCCCAAAGTCAAGGACGACAGGTCAACATTTTAGTCCAACTGCCTGGTGTAGGGGTTGAACCCCTAACCTCAGCATCAGCACACCAGATGTTTAAGAACATGCGGTCTTATCCATTCGGCCATGCTGACCTACACTGATACATATGTTGGGAGTAGTCTGAACACCTATGGATATGTCCGAAGTGCAAGGATGACAACCCAACAGATAACTAACTTCCTTCTCTACTACAGGTTTCTGAATTCAGCATACTGCTGTTCATCTTTATGTGACAAAGACTTTGAAATTGAACAGGAAGTAGTATCAAAGTGTAATTATGACACAGAATTCAGTGCCATTTATATAATGTTATTTTCAGCACTCGCAATTATTAAAACGAAGTAGTAGTGAAAAATCCTTTTACATGCCTTAAGGTGCACTGGGCTATGTGCTCTCTGACCACAACATTGATAGGTAAGTACACTTGTTATTATCTTCCAACAATTATAACTGGAAAACACAGATGAAACTCAACCTGTTTATTATGCCTACAACTCCAAATGGTATAGTACATTCATGACAAAGATTAGGTTTTAGAAGAAAGCTAACATATGAGCACAAGTTTCAAGTTGAAAATGGTATGAAATTGAAAACCAACCTTGTAGAAGAAGACCTGAGCAAGCCGAACATGAACACAACAATAATAGATGGTGAATGGCATGATGGAACTTGTTCATTATGGTTCATGATCCTTGGTGAGTTGAACATGGCAAGCTGAACAAGCTGACAAACAAGCAACAAAAGAAGAAGAAAACAATTCTGACAATCATACCATTTTTATACTGGCAGCAACTGTGGCACTTTCGAGACTTTGGATGGCCTGAAAAACACGTGGGACATATTAAATGTCAACACAATTGTTAAACATAACCAAAAACAATTTATCTCCATAATGACAGTTTGCTGTATTGCATCTCCATAATGAAAGTTTGCTGTAGTTATCTCCATAATGAAAGTTTGCTGTAATGTATCTCCATAATGAAAGTTTGCTGTAATGTATCTCTATAATGAAAGTTTGCTGTAATGTATCTCTATAATGAAAGATTGCTGTATTGTATCTCCATAATGACAGTTTGCTGTAATGTATCTCCATAATGAAAGTTTGCTGTAATGTATCTCCATAATGAAAGTTTGCTGTATTGTATCTCCATAATGACAGTTTGCTGTAATGTATCTCTATAATGAAAGTTTGCTGTAATGTATCTCTATAATGAAAGTTTGCTGTATTGTATCTCCATAATGAAAGTTTGCTGTAATGTATCTCCATAATGAAAGTTTGCTGTAATGTATCTCTATAATGAAAGTTTGCTGTATTGTATCTCCATAATGAAAGTTTGCTGTAATGTATCTCCATAATGACAGTTTGCTGTAATGTATCTCCATAATGAAAGTTTGCTGTAATGTATCTCCATAATGAAAGTTTGCTGTAATTATCTCCATAATGAAAGTTTGCTGTAATGTATCTCCATAATGAAAGTTTGCTGTATTGTATCTCCATAATGAAAGTTTGCTGTAATGTATCTCCATAATGAAAGTTTGCTGTAATGTATCTCCGTAATGAAAGTTTGCTGTAATGTATCTCCATAATGAAAGTTTGCTGTAATGTATCTCCATAATGAAAGTTTGCTGTAATGTATCTCCATAATGAAAGTTTGCTGTAGTTATCTCCATAATGAAAGTTTGCTGTATTGTATCTCCATAATGAAAGTTTTCTGTATTGTATCTCCATAATGAAAGTTTGCTGTAGTTATCTCTATAATGAAAGTTTGCTGTAATGTATCTCTATAATGAAAGTTTGCTGTATTGTATCTCCATAATGAAAGTTTGCTGTAATTATCTCCATAATGAAAGTTTGCTGTAATGTATCTCTATAATGAAAGTTTGCTGTAATGTATCTCCATAATGAAAGTTTGCTGTAATTATCTCCATAATGAAAGTTTGCTGTATTGTATCTCCATAATGAAAGTTTGCTGTAATGTATCTCCATAATGAAAGTTTGCTGTATTGTATCTCCATAATGAAAGTTTGCTGTAATGTATCTCCATAATGAAAGTTTGCTGTAATGTATCTCTATAATGAAAGTTTGCTGTATTGTATCTCCATAATGAAAGTTTGCTGTAATGTATCTCTATAATGAAAGTTTGCTGTATTGTATCTCCATAATGAAAGTTTGCTGTAATGTATCTCTATAATGAAAGTTTGCTGTAATGTATCTCTATAATGAAAGTTTGCTGTAATGTATCTCTATAATGAAAGTTTGCTGTATTGTATCTCCATAATGAAAGTTTGCTGTATTGTATCTCCATAATGAAAGTTTGCTGTAATGTATCTCTATAATGAAAGTTTGCTGTAATGTATCTCCATAATGAAAGTTTGCTGTATTGTATCTCCATAATGAAAGTTTGCTGTAATTATCTCCATAATGAAAGTTTGCTGTAATGTATCTCCATAATGAAAGTTTGCTGTAATGTATCTCTATAATGAAAGTTTGCTGTATTGTATCTCCATAATGAAAGTTTGCTGTATTGTATCTCCATAATGAAAGTTTGCTGTAATGTATCTCTATAATGAAAGTTTGCTGTAATGTATCTCTATAATGAAAGTTTGCTGTAATGTATCTCCATAATGAAAGTTTGCTGTATTGTATCTCCATAATGAAAGTTTGCTGTATTGTATCTCCATAATGAAAGTTTGCTGTAATGTATCTCTATAATGAAAGTTTGCTGTAATGTATCTCCATAATGAAAGTTTGCTGTATTGTATCTCCATAATGAAAGTTTGCTGTAATGTATCTCCATAATGAAAGTTTGCTGTAATTATCTCCATAATGAAAGTTTGCTGTAATGTATCTCTATAATGAAAGTTTGCTGTATTGTATCTCCATAATGAAAGTTTGCTGTAATGTATCTCTATAATGAAAGTTTGCTGTAATGTATCTCCATAATGAAAGTTTGCTGTAATGTATCTCTATAATGAAAGTTTGCTGTATTGTATCTCCATAATGAAAGTTTGCTGTAATTATCTCCATAATGAAAGTTTGCTGTAATGTGCCTCCATAATGAAAGTTTGCTGTAATGTATCTCTATAATGAAAGTTTGCTGTAATGTATCTCCATAATGAAAGTTTGCTGTAATTATCTCCATAATGAAAGTTTGCTGTAATGTACCTCCATAATGAAAGTATTTTGTAATGTATCTCCATAATGAAAGTTTGCTGTAATGTATCTCCATAATGAAAGTTTGCTGTAATGTATCTCCATAATGACAGTTTGCTGTAATGTATCCTCATAATGACAGTTTGCTGTAATGTATCTCCATAATGAAAGTTTGCTGTAATGTATCTCCATAATGAAAGTTTGTTGTAATGTATCTCCATAATGAAAGTTTGTTTAATTATCTCCATAATGAAAGTTTGCATTACGGAATGTTGTTTGACAATTTCTGTCTCTGGCAATATGTGTAACTTGCCGCTGTTCATCCATCTCTAGATGTTACATTCTCTGTGATGGATCAATATGCTCTGTCTCTAGTGACACACGTAACGTACACCCATCTCAAGCTGTTACATTCTCTGTAATGTATTAACACGCTGTCTCTAGTGTCACATGCATCTTACTGCTGTTCACCATAATGAACAGCCATAACAGTCTTCCTTTTACTAGACTACTTCAGCTTGTGCCTCCAGTATGATGTGTTGCAAAAATATCATTTTTACATTATGGTCAAAGAATTCAACACGTTATGTGACAGTTTAAAAATTGTAGGAATTGTCAGTTTACTAGCCTTTATCAGAACATAAGTCAATATCCTGCAAATTGCACCAGAGTGAGCTAAGTACTCCACACAGAGATACAAACCATGTGTACAGTTTACTAACCATGCTGTGGATCAGGAAATGTCTTCAGTGTGCCCCACTCACAAGCCGTAATATCAAACGTATGAATCTGGGGGATGACATCATATAGTTAGTTGTATATCTTTTACAGGACGTCACAGTCAACATCAGCATTTTTTGGCCGTTTGTGATTTCTTGGCAAGTTTACATTCAATAGTCTACCATTGCTTTATGAATGACCAGTACCCATACCATTGTATGAAAGCCAATGCAAGGCAGTCTGCTGTCAAATCGCCTGCAGCTGTGTTTCGAACGCAGTATTCAGGATTACAAATTGCTCTCGTAAGCCCCTCGCCACACAGCCGACATCATACAACACTGGACAAAAAGTGTAAAGAGGACAAACATTCAAGAGCACCAATTGTGAAAAGTTTCTTTATTTAATGTGTGAGTGTGACTGATGATGGGCTGGAAACTTCCTATAGGCATAGATAACATTTAATAGATGTTATTTCATTATGTCTGAATAGGCCAGAAATTTCCAATACACTAATAAACAATCTGTGAAGTCAAGGTAATTGTCAGCCAAAGGTTTGTGAAGTGATATAAGTCCACATGTACTAAAACATGGCATTATGAGGTGCCGTGACCAGCTCTGTTCCTTGCCACTTTTCCTTCCCAAAATTATGCAGACTGAATGTTATTTTCATGACCATGTGACTTTGGGGTCGACCCAGCCTCACACAATGGGCACCACAACAGTTTCTTAGAGGTAAGGAGGCTGACACGATACTGACCATATCACCCAGTAGTTGCTGTTTTTGGTCAAGAACATTTAAGCCTAGCACCCTAATACTGAGAGTGGTGGCAGTGCAGTGGCTAGCTGCTTGCCTTATGGCCCGATGATACGGGTTCAAATTCGCATTGGCAGGTCAGCATGGTCGAATGGATAAAAATGCGTGTTCTTAAACATCCAGTGTGCTGATGCCAAGGTTAGGGGTTCAACCCCTGCACCGGACAGCTGGACTAAAATGTTGACCTGTCGCCCTTGACTTTGGGATGTAAATTACAAGTACCTCTGAAGTCGGAATGGGTTCACCTGTTGGCGAGGGACATTGTTAATAGGAAAAGCTAATCTACACACAAAATTCAGTCCATCACAACTATAAATAGTGTGTATGGACTATGCTTGATTTCAAAGCGAGTGAGCGCCCAAAAACAAATAAAAAATCTGCATTGAAGCTATTTTTAAAACTTAATAGGGCTCTCAGGTTAACCCAGCCTAAAATTGGTACCAGGAAATGTCTTGAGAAGTAAAAGCAGCTAGCATGATAATGACAAAATTATCCCCTCAAGTGCTAATTTATCTATCAAAATATGGGGGATAGCACCATATGTCCATAAGATGTTTTAAAAGGGCCCTTTACTTTTACTTACTTACCATCACTAATATTACCACAACTTGGAAACAGGGGCTTTTACTTTTTCAATCAATCAGTCAATCAGGTGACGTCTACACAATGAAGGTTGGCTGTAATGTTTACTTTTAAACTTTAAAAAAAAGTTTACTTTTTAACTTTTTTTTTTTTTTGAGCGCTCACTTGCTCTGAACTCAAGCTTAGTCCATACAAACTACTTCTAGTGCTACACTGAATTTTACATGTGGATTAGCTTTCCTTGTTAACAGTGTCTCTCACAATTAGGCAAACCCGCTCTGACTTCAAAGGTGCTTTTAATTTACATCCTCAAGTCAAGAACAATAGGTCAACATTTTAGTCCAACTTACCGGTTTAGGGGTTGAACCTGTTATCTCGGCATCAGCTCACTGGGTATTTAAGAACACATGTTCTTATCCATTCGACCATGCTGGCCTACATTTTTTAACACAAATCTGCTATCATTAATCAACATCATGTGCCATGCTTGTATGATGTATGTATGGGCAATCACAGTTCACTGTCTCACATAATCACTAGATTCTTCCATCAAGTTTGTGTTCCTGACATGATTATGCCAAGTGGTCACGCCATCCATGCATTTATGTCTTATCAAGTTTGCCACATTGAATCATAATTGACTAGGCATCTGTAAAGAAGGTAGGTTGCTACTGTTTTCATTTTCGGTAGTGACCATACTAGTTGGTGACCACAGCTATTGTCTCTATTCACTGATTCTCTGCCTACCGTCACAAACTTGAGACAGTAACTGTTGGCTTCAATCAAGCTCAATCCACCACTTGCTAACGAGTTTCACGCTACCCTGGTTGAGGGACTAAATGGGTACTCCACCTTGTTTAAAGGTGCCCCACAGGCTAGCGGAGAGAAGGAGGTGCTGTACTTCTCCTTTCAAAGGGGACATCCCTACCTGTTATATTGCTTGCTTGCTTGCTTGTGTTCGTTGGCTTGAGCTCCAACGCGAAGTCCTGTATGTCGGATGAAGGCATCCTGTTGTCCAACATCAGTGTGATGTCATACAGGACCTGAGTTTTGCGTGAGTATCCGTTGTCCCATGTCTGGCTTATTGGTGTGCAGACTGGTGGTTCCTCGCCGTACAGGCAGACACTCTCCGACTTCGGAGGAATCGGCGATCCTACTGACTTTAGCCAGGACCCCGAAGGGACCTGTTGCCCAGGACACTCGACGAGGACGCGTTAATAGGGTCTTGGCCAGTATATAACCCGGCCCTGGTGCCTTGGAAACACCTCTGCGTCCCCCTGTTATATTTAATGTAACAATTAAAATTTACGTAAAGAATCACTTTCACTGCATATGGATATCTCCGTAAGTGCTCTAGTCTCCTCCACAGATCACACAAAGAGAACCACAGAACTGTGCATGATCTCCATAGCCTCAACGCAGATACAAATGTGTGTATACTAGAATCACTTATGCTTAAATATTCTTTGTGCTGGTAGATTTTCCAATATGAAAATACAGCCTGGGAAGTGGCCTATTTGGACTGATCTTTCCCACAACCAAAGGAATTTTAAAGTGTGCAATGTCCACATGGGTTCCCATAGTTTGTTGTCCTTGTCGAGAAGGTCCAATCCACTAACCTAGGATCAGAGAGAAGCATACCATACTTTTCTTTTTTCACATAAAATCCACATAAATTAGGTCAGCATGAGCCAGAGGCTGTAATATATTATGTTCGACAACAATATGCTATTAAAATAGTAAGAAGAATAAAAGTATACATTTGAAATATAAATCTTACATTAACTAGTGAAAATGCATCCCTCTCTGTACCTCCACCAAAGACATACAACTTTTTCCCATCAAAAGCGGTTTCATGTCTATATCTGGAGGGGAAAAGAATATATATATTTATACATAATACATATACAGTTAATACAAAAAGTCCTTGGAAATTACCAAAAATAAAAGAAGTCTTTTGTGTTACACAGAACAAATTATAGAATAAGACTGTGAACCCTGGGCAATTAGTAAACAAGCAAGTTAGAGCCCTGAAGCTACAGAAATATGATTCTAAAAATGCTGTGGACAGTCAACATGTGTAGTTTAAATATTCTGAAAAAGGCTAAATAATAATAAAAATTTATCACAGACACCCAAATAAGGAGTTAATCAACAACTGTTTGGCTACATTATGAGGTTAGAAAATCTGAAACATATTGTAAAAACTGGTAAGATAATGGAAAAAATTACAGAAGGCGGCAGCAAGAGAAGATTATGACATCCTTGAATCACAACAATGAAAGCTATATAAACTTATATATTCTGCTAGTGAATCAAATATGAATAGAAAATTATTATATGTGGCAGCTGGCAAAGATATTTGATTATGGTAACAATATATTATATAAACTGAAGTGATTATGTATACGCAATACAGCAGATACAGTTATGATGGGAAACAACTCTCAATAAAAATCTGACTAACAAAATTACATTGTAGCAATCATCATTACTGACCTGCCAACAGGCTGCCGTGGATCACTGTCTGAGCTAAGCTTTGCCCACTTTCCCATGGGACCACTTAGATCAAGACGAAAGACTTCAGAGTTATAGATGTACCCAGAAGTCCCACCAACAATATATACATAAGGGAAACTCATTGTCATCGTCTGAGGAAAGTGAGCAGGATTTTATTATTTTAACACAAAGCAAACAGAAAAAAAAAGCAAACAGAAAAAAAAGCACACAAAGGTAGGCAGGCGTACATGTACACACAAACACAGAAAGGAAAGCATGATTATTCTTTTAAATTTCTTGCAATTCAATTTCTATTAACTCAAGAGTTCTAATATTATTATAGTCAAGTAAAATACCCTTTTTTACATGCCCTGAGGCATCTAGGACTCATGGTGCTAATTCCATAATTTATTAAACCAATTCACACTTGATAAGTACCATGTTGTTTGGTAGGTTGGTTGGAAGTCCAATTGTCTGGTATAGAGGTTGAACCCCTTACCACAGCATCAGCACACCGGATGTTTTAAGAACATGTGTTCTTATCCATTCAGCCATGCTGACCTATGTTTCCTAGTAATATTTTACATACACACATTTACAAACACAGTGCTTCCAGCTGTGAAAAGATAGGACTTTTTCTGACCAGTGCAGATCTAGGAAGGACCTAGGCTCGCAAAATTCTAGATTTCACATAAGCTAGATCATGACTTTTTTAGGTCCTTCCATTCAATAACACACCTGTTATTGCACATCCTATTTGGTACACATATATACATAATATATATGTGTGTGTAAATGCACACACACACACACAGACAGACAGACAGACGTATGTATGTTATGTGGGTTTTATTGTCTGTTAACAGTATCCA
Organism: Cepaea hortensis; assembly: GCA_963921405.1. Lineage (NCBI taxonomy): Eukaryota > Metazoa > Mollusca > Gastropoda > Stylommatophora > Helicidae > Cepaea > Cepaea hortensis. The sequence goes on along the minus strand of OY992882.1, from coordinate 92,578,897 downwards.
CCACAGCTTCTCTCATTATGATCAGTAAGAAACCACAGAATGCTGTTTACGTACAAAAGTACCACAGTCATGCTAATCTACTGTTGAAGAATCTATCAGGACAGAGAGAAATACTAAATACATGCACATAACATTGCAAGGCTAAACTCTTACTCATGGGGAGTCTCCATAGCAAAGTAGGGAGTCTCCATAGCAAAGTAGGGAGTCTCCATAGCAAAGTAGGGAGTCTCCATAGCAAAGTAGGGAGTCTCCATAGCAAAGTAGGGAGTCTCCATAGCAAAGTAGGGAGTCTCCATAGCAAAGTAGGGAGTCTCCATAGCAAAGTAGGGAGTCTCCATAGCAAAGTAGGGAGTCTCCATAGCAAAGTAGGGAGTCTCCATAGCAAAGTAGGGAGTCTCCATAGCAAAGTAGGGAGTCTCCATAGCAAAGTAGGGAGTCTCCATAGCAAAATGTTGTTGCTGGAGCTATAGAGTTTGCACTTTGTGCAGTGTTTTCAGCAGTTCATCCTGCAGAAAGAGACCAAGCTGTATGGGATAACACCTGGTGCAATGAAGTCAATCCGGTTGCTTTTGACACCCATGTCTTTAAAACTCTAACTCATAGTCAAATTAAATAACGGACAAGCTGTTACTTAAACAACAATAATACATTTTCTTCCAGTTTGATTTTGTATCACATACCTATCAATGTTCTTCTAGCTTCAACATACTCTCTACTTCTGTTTTCCTCTCTTCACCCTTTATCCCCCATTGGGGTATAGATCCTCAACCAATTCACTTCAAGCCACCCGTCCTATCTTTAGCGATCCCATGCGGCTCCATCCATGTCCTTGCCATATCATATATTTCTGTCTCTACTTCTCTGCTCCATGTGTTTTTAGTTTAAACATATACCACATATCAATTGAGTTGAGTTGTTGAGTTGAGCTAAGAACCGACATCACTGCACTCAAGACATTCCCAAACGCGCTCCTCCCCCCTTGTTCAACAGCCAGCGAAAAGTTACACTACTAATCGTTCCCACCACTATCTGATTGAAAGTTCCCCTTGTCTCTAAGTTTTGAGATTTTTCCAGAACCCCTGCCAATCCCTCGCAATATCATTCTTTCCACATACTGGTTCTCAATCTGTTCCCCCACCTTCTCTACCTGGTCCCACAGGCACACAACCACCTCTCCCTTGTCCATAGGTAGTCTACCACCAAGAGGTGCATTCTCTGCCAGCCTATCAGTCTGTTAATTCCCCCACACTCTTGCATGGCCAGGGCAAAAAATCCATACAATTCTCACAATCTGTGACCTCTGAAACGAGGATAACCATTCCACATGAAACGTTAAAACATACATTCCATGACACATTTCCCAGCTGAAAGACAAAAAACAAAGTTATCTAGTGCAATAAGAAGGCACACAACTATTTATTTATTCTACAAATACGAAACTTACATGTCCGTATCTTTCTTCTGGAATGTCCCCTGTTACTGGTATAAGATGCCAATGGTTGGATATTCGAACATGAGCAACTTCATTCCCACGAATTGCATGTCCATCGCAATCGCAGCGTTCATTGCTTGAGGCTCGTGTGGGAGATAGAAGATCGTATCTATACAGGGCACTGGTAGGAGTCTCTCCGAATGGAATGGCTGTTCCCCCAAATAAGAACAACCATCTGCCAACTTTTGCAACTGGGTTGAAACAAAAAAGTGTACAATTTCACTGAAGAAAGACTGCAATTTGTGGTTCCTCCTATCATGCATGTTGATATCATTTTTATAAATGAAATTCAGGATATAATGGACTGAATAAACACATATAAGGCTTTGTCTGCCTGCTTCACCACTATATAGATGTAAACTGTTGAACATTTTCTGCATAATTGCCCTCTATTTATGGTGGTGTGAGTGTCCATTTGTCTGCCGGCCTGTCTCATAACATTTTTAAATGAACTGTTGTTGCCCAAAGCATTCAAATTATATTTTTTTCCCTATGTGAATGTAATAGTTCATTGGCACCTTTCCGTCTTGACAGACGATAGTTTGGTACATTGTGCTTCAAAAAGGCTTAATAACTACGATCCATGGCGGTGGCGAGTGTGGCTGGTAAGGCCAATTCTTGCTGCAAATGTTTGCCCACAGTAGGTGCATGTGAAAACATGGTCACTTCCACCATTTTGCACCATCTTATGTCTCTCACGCTCTGTGTGTGCTTTATCTGCAATCATTTTCTCCTTTGTCTTTATTCCATTTCTGATAGTTGCCCTCCATGCAACACTTTCAGCGGCGACGTGCTCCCAATGTGCATTATCAATGCCTGTATCAATCATGTCCCGCTTACACACATCTTTGTATCGTAGTAAAGGCCGACCCTGAGATCTCTTACCCATCTGTAATTCACCAAAAAAGATGTCCTTTGGTATTCTACCATCATCCATCCTCCTAACGTGTCCTATCCATCTAAGTCTACGAAGACTGAGCATGGAATACACCGTCACACAACCTGATCTTTCCAATACTTCAGTATTTGTGATTTTGTCTTGCCACTTAATACCAAGTATTCTTCGCAGACAACGCATATGAAAGCTGTTTAAACGTTTCTCTTGGCGTGAGTAAGTTGTCCAGGTTTCACTGCCATAAAGAAGAGTACTAAGGGCACAGGCTTGGTAGACGAGGACTTTTGTTTTGGCAGTAAGCTTCCTGTTCTCCCAGACTCTTTTTGCTAACATGTTCATTGTTGTTGCTGCCTTGCCAATCCTGATGTTGATTTCCTGATCGAGGGATAATTTGCTATTTACCTCTGATCCTAGATATGTAAAATGGTCCACTATCTCCAGTTCGGCGTCGTCAATAAAGATTGATGGTACACCATGTGCACCTTGTGACATAATCTGTGTTTTCTTTTTGTTAATTGTTAAACCAAATTCAGAACAAGCATTGGAGAATGCAGATAGCAGATGTTGTAATTCTTCCTCAGAGTGGGTCGTAATTGCAGCATCATCCGCAAAAAGCAACTCTCTGATTAGTACCCTGCTAATTTTGGTCTTGGCCTTCAATCTCTGAGCATTATAGAGGCCACCATCTGAGCGTGAGTGAATGTATATACCGTCATCCTGATCACGAAAGGCATATTTCAGTAGAAGTGAAAAGTATATCCCAAAGAGGGTGGGGGTTAGTACACAACCTTGCTTAACTCCACTCTTGATTTCAAACTCTTCTGAAGTTGAGCCATCAAACTTGATTATACCTTTCATGCCTGTGTGGAACGATTCCACAATGGACAGAAGAGTTGGTGGGCAGCCAATCTTCTTTAGTGCTTTGAACAGACCCTCACGACTGACCAAATTGAATGCCTTTGTGAGGTCAATGAAGGCAATAAACAGTGGCTGATTTTGTTCCCGGCATTTTTCTTGCATCTGTCGCAATGAGAATATCATATCAATGGTAGACCGGTTCTGACGGAAGCCGCACTGTGATTCGGGGTAGACTTGATCTCCCAGGACTTGAAGTCTGTGCAGGACAATTCTGGCAAATACTTTCCCACAATACACAGAAGTGAGATACCCCTATAGTTGTTACAGTCGCTCCGATCTCCCTTGTTCTTGTACAGCGTTATGATGTTTGAACCTTTGAAATCCTGTGGGACTTGTCCTTCTTGCCAGCATAGCTCTATTAGCTGGTGGATCTGTAGAGCGAGTGTGTCTTGCCCACTCCTGATTACCTCTATTGGAATCCCATCCTTACCTGGAGCCTTGCCAGATGCAAGCTCATTTATAGCACACTCAACTTCTGTTATAGTGGGAAGTGTGTCCAGGTGGTCAAGAGTTAGCAGGACCTCTATGGCGTTGAGGGCATCATCCGCTAGCTTGGTCTCACTTGAGTAAAGCTCTAAATAGTGCTCGACCCATCTATCCATCTGCTGTTTCTTATCAGTGATGATTTCTCCAGTCAAGGTTTTCAGCGGTACACTTCTTTTGATCATTGGACCACAGGCTTTCTTTATCCCTTCATACATGCTTCTGATGTTTCCCTTATCACTTGCGATTTGAATGGACTCACATAACTTGATCCAATAGTCATTCGCACACTGCCTGGCAGCCTTTTGTACATCCTTCCTCGCTTGCTTCAGCTCACTCAGAGTGTTACGTGTTGGTCTTTCCTTGTTTCTAAAGAGAGCTATCTTCTTTTTATCAATCAAGGGCTGCAGTATCTGGCTGTTTGCCGCAAACCAGTCCTGCCTCTTATGATCCACAGTGCCGTAAACCCCTACCGCTGTTTTATAAATAGTTTCCTTAAGTTTACTCCATTTATCATTTACTATACAATTTTCTGATGTATCATTGAAAGTGTCTTCAAGTTGCTGTTGAAATTCAAAGCACTTTCCAGGATCGTGAGTGTTAGTAATATTAATTCTGGGGCTAGACTTGTGATTAGCTGTGTAGATTCTCTTTGGTCTCAGTCTAACCCTTGCAACAACCAAAGAATGATCTGTATCACAGTCAGCACTGTGGTAACTTCGAGTTAATGATGTATGGTTCAGATGTTGTCTCCGTGTGATAATGAAGTCCAGCTGATGCCAATGGCTGGATCTTGGATGTTTCCATGTGACCTTATGCATCTCTTTTGTTTTAAAAAAGGAGTTTGTAATACATAGGTCATTTCTAGTGCAATGCTCCAGCAGCCTTTGCCCATTATCATTCATGCGACCGATGTTGTATTTTCCAAGGCACACTGGCCATGAACTCGAGTCCTTGCCCACACGAGCATTGAAATCACCGAGCATATAAATGTAGTCGGATTTTGGAACTGCCTTGATCGCAGAGTCTAGCTGCTCATAGAATGTATCTTTCACATCATCAGAGGAAGCGAGTGTTGGTGCATATGCAGTGAGAATGGTGGCAAATCCACAAGAGGTTGCCAAGCGCAGTGATAATAATCTTTCATTACCTCCAGCTGGGATATCAATCATTCCCAGTGGCGAATTCTTCACTGCAAAGCCCACACCATGTTGCCTTTTTTCTGCCTGCCCTCTTCCCTTCCAAAAAAAGGTGTAATTGTTTTCCCTGAGTGACCCTTCCTCAGCGAGGCGAGTCTCCTGCAGGCCAGCAATATCAATGTTAAGACGATTGAGTTCAGTATCAATCACAGCCGTTTTTCTCACATCGTCAATATTTGTCAAGTCAGTGGAAAATCCTGGACACATGGTTCTCACGTTCCAGGTTGCAAGCCGTAGCTTGAGGTTTCTATTCTTTTTATTAGTACCTTGTGCATTGGTTTTACAGCCTGCGATTCAGATTTTGTCCTAGCCCCAAGCACCCATTGAAGCAGGCAGGCTGTGGCGGATCAGCAACAAATTGGCTGGGGGCTGCCCAGCTTGAGGCGGGCGGTAGCTGATCAGTGACACCTGTAGGTGTCTCCCACCGTCAGAGGCAACGCGTGGCGTCCCATGTCTACGCCAACTGACAAGGACTTATAACCCGTAACAGTTGCCTCTCGCTTTGATTCCGAGACCGGTTAAGACCAGGGATGGAGTTATTGCCTCTCCATAGCACAAAGCCTGGGCTAAAATAAAGAAACCATGTGTTGCCCATGCAGCATGGTCCCTCTCTCGGCCTGCCTAGTTCACTCCAGAGGAAAGTTGACACCTATAATCTGGAACAAGACAAGCTGCAGAAGCTGCCGGATCAGCAAAGCAATGCTCTAACTGTCCGCCTGTCGGAGCTTCGATCCTAGACCAGCTGCCAACCAAGGCTTAGGGCCTGGTCTGCCCTGCCATGACTTATTTTGTCTTTGGGTTGCATTTCCTCGCACCAGGATAAGGCTAGTACCCTCCCAATTGCGCTCTTCCGCCCGAAGCCGTTGGCACAATGGGGGGTGTCGGGTTTGGTAAGCGCCGCCCAACATTCGGCGCAGACAGAAAGCAGGTAGTACCGTCTACTGTCATACGGTAGCTCAGTCATATCTGACTAAGACCTGACTCACTCAAAGGACACAGTTAGGAATCACAATATTTGTAGAATGTGCAAATGCAACGTTGCACATAGGAGAGTTAAAATATCTAATATCATTACAAATTAACAATCAGCAAGCGCTGATTGAGGCCAAAGCCATTAGTGTACTATACTTTGGGATATATGTCCGGTTAATTGCTCTTTTCTCCATTCTTTCTGTGGTGTACTGGGTTATAATTCTAACTTTATTATGTCTCATGGGACAAACCTAACACCAACACATCTTAGCTATAGGTGGCACGTAGCATAATTCTACACTATTTCCATTATACGACAGGTGACATGCTTTACCGCATCTAGAATTCCAGTTATATAGTTCTACTATCAGTCTGATACACCTACACAAACATTACTGCATGCCGGTAACAGATATGATACCAGACTCCAATTACTGCTGAACAACAAATTCCTATACTAATACCAGTTCCAGATAAATCTGACAGTCTTCCCTCAGTAAAGCTGCACTTCATTCAGTTATCATGATTGCATTATGGTTGCTGATACACACTCCACGTGTTAAAGGTGCATCATTTCCTACGATCTGTAGCTGTCAGTCCATTGAGTCCCTCCAATACATTCCTTCCTTCACCTCTAGTGTTACCCACATGTCCTAACTACATAGCTTACCCATTAATACATCATTGCCACATATAACACGTAAGTACTCTTCTCTGTTTTACACATGTTATAACTATTCACTATTACTTAGCAGTGTTCATGCTCAACAATTAACCATACAAACATTCAATCCTATGGCTAGCATGGCCCCATGTGGCATTATTTTAACTATAATTTATTACTATGCTTGCTTGCTTGCTTGTGTTCGTTGGCTTGAGCTCCAACGCGAAGTCCTGTATGTCGGATGAAGGCATCCTGTTGTCCAACATCAGTGTGATGTCATACAGGACCTGAGTTTTGCGTGAGTATCCGTTGTCCCATGTCTGACTTATTGGTGTGCAGACTGGTGGTTCCTCGCCGTACAGGCAGACACTCTCCGACTTCGGAGGAATCGGCGATCCTACTGACTTTAGCCAGGACCCCGAAGGGACCTGTTGCCCAGGACGCTCGACGAGGACGCGTCAATAGGTCTTGGCCAGTATATAACCCGGCCCTGGTGCCTTGGAAACACCTCTGCGTCCCATTTATTACTATAATTTATATGTTCTTTTACCTATAATTTATTACTCCATAAATTGTATATCCCTCATTTCTGCTTGCTTGGGGTGTCTACAAGGAAAACCACAAAATCAATTACACTGCCTATTTGATTTTAGTTATTGGAAACATCTGCATTTGTGAATGTAATAATAATAATTATTATTATTTGCCCTGAAGCAGTTTCTTGCTATGGGTCTATGATGTGATAGTGTCATCACATTTTGTAGAGCTGAGAGCTTGGAGGAATAAGTGGCCAATCTTCTTTCATTTTGGCAAATGATAAGCTCAAGTATCTGACTAATGCCAGACTGTGCTCACGATATTATGTAACATGCATAATAGATAATTAATGTGCAAGAGATGAGTGGTTGGAAGAACTGAATGCCTGTGTGCCCAATTTGTACCATTTTAAAATAAAATTTGTTCTGTACAGTACAATAAGAAAGATATACTGGTCCTCTGACACAAAAAATAATTTAAAAAAAATATCATCAGTGATTTTTTCCCATGTGATTTGCATTTGCCGTATTGAAGTTCGCTGTAAGGTATGTACATCATGTCTGTGTTTATTGTCTTTCACTTTTTTGCAGGCATTACATGTACTTAACTTTTTATTTTCTATTCTTACTTGTGACATCTGTAACCTGTATGTATTTCCATGTGACATCTGTAACCTGTATGTATTTACATGTGATACCTGTAACCTGTATATACTTACTTGTGTGAGAAGCAATAGTCGGAGGAACACTGTAGAAATCATCTAGGAGCTGCCATTTACGAGTGCTCAAATTAAACCTCCATAACTGAAAATATGACAAGTTTAGTTTAAAACAAAAACAAAAACCACTATGAAAGGATTTTCAATACAGGAGCAGTATACAAATGTAGAACAACATAGAACAATTAGTATAATGAGTCACATCACAAATATTTTGCTAAGAATTATCATGCAAAGAGTGAGGAAGAAGATACAACCTGAAATAGGGGAAAAACAATGCGGGTTTGTAGAAGGAAAGGGTACAGTAAATGCTGTGTATATGCTGCGAACAGTTATTGAACGTGCTATAGAAGTAAACAAGGAAATACATCTTTGCTTTATTGACTATACAAAGGCTTTTGATAGAGTTAGACATGTCAGCATGGTGGATATGCTTGCAGATCTACAAATTGATGGGAAAGACATTAGACTTATAAAAAACATATATTGGAAACAACAAGCTGCAATAAGGATTGATAATGAAGTGGGACAGTATCAGCCAATTAAGAGAGGTGTTAGGCAGGGATGTGTGATGTCTCCAGATCTTTTTTCCCTATACAGTGAAAATATTTTCAGAAATGTAGAGGATATAAATGGAATCAGCACTGGAGGACGAAATATCAATAACATTAGATATGCAGATGATACAGTATTAATTGCAGACAATGCGCAGGACCTGCAACAATTAGTAGACGCGGTTGTTGTACACAGTGAGCAACTGGGGTTAGAATTAAATTGTAAAAAGACTCAGGTTATGGTCGTCACTAGGAAGAAAGAAGTGCCACAATGTAATATACAAGTAAATGGAAATATTCTTCAACAAGTGAATCGGTACAATTATCTTGGAACAGTCATAACATCTGATGGGAGATGCCTTGAAGAGAGTAGAACAAGAATCGCCATGGTGGAAGCAGCCTTTAGCAAGATGAAAAACATTCTGACCAATAAAAAGATGTCAATTGAAACGAGAAAAAGAGTGTTGAGGGGATACATAGAGCCTGTTCTTTTGTATGGATGTGAAACTTGGACAATGAGCAGTCAACCTGAAAAGCATCTGATGGCTGCAGAAATGTGGTTTCTGAGGAAAATGCAAAGAATACCATGGACAGACAGAAAAACCAATGACCAAGTACTACAGGAGACAAATGAACATCGTAAACTGATTAGAGAAATTAGACGTAGACAGTCAAAATTTTTTGGACATGTTATGAGAAGAAATGGATTGGAGAACTTAGTGACAACTGGCAAGATCGAAGGGAACAGACCAAGAGGAAGACCGAGAGGAAAATACCTGGATGGCTTGGCCACATGGCATGGACAAGACAGGAACACTGAGCTGATCCACGACACTGGTGATCAAGTGAAATGGTGAGTCATGACCACCCACGCTTTCCGGCATGGCACATGATTGATTGATTGATACAAATGTATCAGTTGTTACAGTCGCTCCAATAGCCCTTGTTCTTGTAGTGTTATGATGCTTGAATCTTTGAAATCCTGTGAGACTTGTCCTTCTTGCCAGCATAGCTCTATTAGCTGGTGGATCTGTAGAGTGAGTGTGTCTTGCCAACTCCTGATAACCTCTATTGGAATCCCATCCTTACCTGGGGCCTTGCCAGATGCAAGTTCATTTATAGCACACTTAACTTCTGTTATGGTGGGAAGTGTGTCCAGGTGGTCAAGAGTTGGTAGGGCCTCTATGGCATTGAGGTCATCATCCACTAGTTTGGTCTCACTTGAGTAAAGCTCCATATAGTGCTCTACCCATCTATTCATCTGCTGTTTCTTATCAGTGATGATTTCTCCAGTCAAGGTTTTCAGTGGTGCACTTCTTTTGATCAATGGACCATAGGCTTTCTTTATAACTTTATACATGCTTCTGATATTTCCCTTATAACGTGCATTTTGAATGGACAACTTGATCCAATAGTCATTTGCACATTGCCTGGCAGCCTTTTGCCCATCCTTCCTAGCTTGCTTCAGCTCACTGAGAGTATTATGTGTTGTTCTTTCCTTGTTTCTTAAGAGAGCTATCTTTTTTTTATCAATCAAGGGCTGCAGTGTCTGGCTATTTGCCGCAAACCAGTCCTGCCTCTTATGATCCACAGTGCCGTAAACCCCTAACACAGTTTTATAAAGAGTTTCCTTAAGTTTACCCCACTTTTCACTTGTTGGACAATTTTCTGATGTATCAGTGAAAGCGTCAAGTTGTTGTTGGAACTCAAAGCATTTATCAGGATCGTGGGTGTTAATAATATTAATCCTGGGGCTAGATTTGTGTTTAGCTGTGTAGATTCTCTTTGGCTTCAATCTAATCCTTGCAACAACCAAAGAATGATCTGTATCACAGTCAGCACTATGGTAACTTCGAGTTAATGACGTTTGGTTCAGATGTTGTCTCCGTGTGATGATGAAGTCCAGCTGATGCCAATGGCCGGATATTGGATGTTTCCATGTGACCTTATGCAGCTCTTTTGTTTTAAAAAAGGAGTTTGTAATACATAGGTCATTTCTTGTGCAATGCTCCAGCAGCCTTTGCCCATTTTAATTCATGCGACTGATGTTGTATTTTCCAAGGCACACTGGCCATGAACTCGAGTCCTTGCCCACACGAGCATTGAAATCACCTAGCATATAAATGTAGTCGGATTTTGGAACTGCCTTGATCACAGAGTCTAACTCCTCGTAGAAAGAATCCTTCATATCATCAGGAGAAGTGAGTGTGGGTGCATATGCAGTGATAATGGTGGCAAAACTACAAGAGGTTGCCAAGCGCAGGGATAATAGTCTTTCATTACCTCCAGCTGGAATTTAAATTATTCCCTGTAGCGAATTTTTCCCTGCAAAGCCCACACCATGTTGCCTTTTTTCTGCTTGCCCTCTACCCTTCCAAAAAAAAAGGTGTAATTGTCTTCTATGAGCGAGCCTTCCTCAGCGAGGCGAGTCTCCTGCAGGCCAGCAATATCAATGTTAAGACGATTGAGTTCAGCATCAATCACAGCCATTTTTCTCACATTGTCAACATTCATCAAGTCAGTGGAAAATCCAGGACACATGGTTTTTACATTCCAGGTTCCAAGCCGTAGCCTGAGGTTTCTATATTTCTTTTTAGTAGTACCTGGTGCATTGGTTTTACAGCCTGCGATTCAGATTTTGTCCTAGCCCCAAGCACCCATTGAAGCAGGCAGGCTGTGGCAGATTAGCACCCAATTGGCTGGGGGCTGCCCAGCTTGAGGCGGGCGGTAGCTGATCAGTGACACCTGTAGGTGTCTCCCACCATCAGAGGCAATCCGTGGCACCCTATGTCTACGCCAATTGACAAGGACTAATAACCCGTAAATGCTACCTCTCACTTTGATTCCGAGACCGGTTAAGACCAGGGATGGAGTTATACCTCTCCATAGCACAAAGCCTGGGCTAAAATATAGAGACCATGTGTTGCCCATGCAGCATGATCCCTCTCTCGCCCTGTCTAGTTCACTCCAGAGGAAAGATAACAGCAATATATCTGGAACAAGACAAGCTGCAGAAGCTACCAGATCAGCAAAGCAATGCTCTAACTGTCTGCCTGTCGAAGCTTCGATCCTAGACCAGCTGCCAACCAAGACTTAGGGCCTGGTCTGCCCTGCCATGACATTTTGTCTTTAGGTTGCATTTCCTCAAACCAGGATATGGCTTGTAGCCTCCCAATTGTGCTCATCCGCCCGAAGCCGCTGGCACAATGTGGGGTGTCGGGTTTGGTAAGCGCCACTCAACATTCGGCGTTAACAGAAAGCAGGTAGTACCGTCTCCTGTCATTAGTTCAGTCATATCTGATTAAGACCCGACACTAAAGCAACATAGGATCTCTGCTTCATATTGAAACGCTAACCGGGTGTCCCTGCTATTATGCTATTATTTGTTTCTATAAAACACCTCACCTAGCTTATACTCATATGGTACTGTATGTTAAACTTCTCTGTTAACATCTCCTTGTATGATGTTCTGTATTAAACCTGTTAGTATCTCCTTGTACGATGGTCTGTATTAAACCTTTTTGTTAACCATCTCCTTGTACGACGCTTTGTGTTAAGTCTCTTTGTTAGCATTTTCTCATATCATAATATGTTAATGTTTTTAACATCTCCTTGTATGATGCTGTATTAAACCTCTTAGTTAACGTCTTCTCTCATGATGCTCTGTGTTACCATTTCCTAGTATAAAGATCTGTGTTAAACCTTTTTTATCTTAAGATGACTCTTCTATAAACTGTCAAAATGCTACTTTCATTATCATATAATTCAACTTATATGTCAAATAAATGTAGAAATACTAAAATACCTCCTTAAATAATGGATGCCCCCTTGCATTCACTGCGGCTATATATCCACTGAGGACAGGATTAAATCCACCAAGAGAGTACAGGCTATCATCTGTGACTATTATACGATGGCCACTTCTTCCCACAGGGCAGCATGTACACAATGGTTCTATGGAAAGCAATATATCAATGGAAAGCTAATGACAAATACACATGGAAAACTAATAACCAACATACACAGAAAACTAATAACGAACTACACAGAAAACTAATAACGAACTGCACAGAAAATTAATAACCAATGCATACGGAAAACAAACAACCAATGCACATGGAAAATGAATAACCTCATATCAAAACTCTAAAAGCATAATACAGACAAAGAATTAAAACCACAGAGTAAGGTTATAAAAAAAAGTTTCACATCTCTTTTTTTTTTTTAGGTACTTGAGGGCTTGGGAGCCATGTTAGAGCAATTATTAGAACTCTCCCCTGCTGGTCCAATGGTTTGAATCCCCACACAAGGATATTTAAAAATTGAGCTGGGCTATCAGGACATCAACATCATCTAGTTGCCTGCCCTGTTCAGAACTTCGCCCACACAACAGTCTTCCAAAATTCTCTTTATCATAAGCCAGATGGCCTCCATCTGTTGCTGTCATGTGTAAATTATCTATCAATCTTGAATCCATTTACGTTTTAGTTTTCCTAATGATTTATTTTCCTGATACATTTCCCTCCATAATTATCTTTTCTAAACTTGCATGTCTTTTTCACATGACCAAAATATTTAATTTCTCTAATTTTGTTGTCCATGTTAATATCCAATATCTACTTCAATATTGTTTCTTGGATAGATCCGCTTGTTCTCCTTTTCATCCAATGAATTCTAAATACCCCTGGTATTTAATAAACTTCAAATATCAACTGGGTCTAAAACAGACTGGGTCTAAAATAGGTATCAGGAAATATTCTATGAAGTAAAGATGGTAGGCATGACATTGTCCACATGACCCATCGAGTGCCGATTGGTCTATTAAAACTTTGGTGCTACCACCATACACCAAATATGCCTCTAGGCATTGAAAAGGGTCTGTTACTGTACTTACTTAGGCACACGAATAACACCAGCTGGTGTATGTATTTAAAAGTAAAGACAAAAACAAACAAAATCCAGCAGCAGGAATCAGCTATGGGTATGTGAAATGTTAGGATCGTCATATTTTGTAGGTCTGCGTGCAAGGTGGTCAGTCTTTACTTCCCATAGCAAACATCGAAAGTTGACATTGAACCATCATTCTCATGCTGTTGTTGGCACAATGCCTTAACAATTACATCAACACATCTACTAAGACCAGAATAGGACAAGCAAACACTGCATTTTATAAAATGAAGAACATCTTATGCAATATGTTCCTATTATTGAAAGTTAAAAAAATAAGAATTCTTTAATGTTACACATAATCAAATGGATTTGAATTCTGGACAGAGCCAAAAAATTCCCTTGGAGCTACAAAAATGTGGTTTTACAGAACAATGGTGAAAACATCTCGGACAGTGAAAATAGCATCAAGAAGAGAGAAAATCAGAAATGATGAAATCAAGACTAACGTGGGGTTATAGGAGCACTAGATTTCTTTAGAAATCAGAAAGTAAAATGGTTTGGTCATATAACCAGGCTACCAACTAATAGTATACCACAACAAACAGCGACGAACAGACCAAATGGAACTAGAAGAAGAGGCCGACTATGTAAACAATGGACAGAGAGAGTCCATGGGAATCTCAATATATGAAATGCACAAACGGACACTCTCCCGCTGTTTATGCTTCACCTCGACATTTCAAGTTACAAGAGGAACAAGATAAGATGAGTAAAAATAGATAAGGTTGAAAGAGGCCAAGAGACAAAAACATCTTATCACAAACATCAGAAAGAGATGCTTGTCATTTTATGGTCACATTATGAGAAGAGAAACAATCACACTGGGAAGATTTATGGACAGAAAGATAAAAAGATACAAGAAAGAAAGTGAGAGAAACTTCTTGACAGCCTTTCATCACGGCAAGAATAAAATGTCACACACAAATTCATACATTCTATTGGATTAGCCAGTTTGTCTGTCTGGTGTATTTTGAAGGGATTTTTTAATGTTTATGACCAATTTTTGTGTGAACATCTCATAATTAACAAAACACCTGCCAGAGTTCTAGTTAGTTCTACCACCTGGCAAAAGGCAGACTAATGCAGATACTATACAAACAGAATAACACAAGTCAAACAAATTACAGTTCACATATTCACACATTAATTTGGATTATCTACCACAGTAATTTTAAGGTGCACAGGTCATATAATGCTAGACCTACATTTGTATACACCAATCAGTATGTGGTCAGTATCACAATAGCCGCCTTTATTTCCCAAGACATTTTCTGGTACCTATTTTAGACTGGGTCAATCTGGGAAGCCCAGGTCAATTATAAAAATCTGTCTGGATATGGATTTGAGCCCATGACCACCAGCCAAGCATCCGGCCATGATGAGACCACTGCTCCATGACTATATTCATTCACCTCATTAGCAGGTGCCGGTCTCTCTGGCTGTGGGGTTACAACACTTTCTCTCTGTAATCCCGTTTATCACGCAGAGTCTCGCAGCGGAGCGAGAACTGAGGTGGTTCGACCCCCGCTCGTGACTTGCGGATACTGAGCCGGCCGCTCAGAAAGCAATGGCAAACTACTGAGCGTAATCTTGCCAAGAGATCAACAGACAGCTGAAAGATGCTGCTGTTGACAGCTAAGTCCTGTAAAAGGATACGCAAAACATTTTAACATTAGCAGGTGGGTGAACATTTCACTTCCTCTCCACCTTTTGTTTCTTCCCAAAGAAACATCTGGTACCCCATTTTATGAGACCGCCTATCCTCAGAGAAAGATACAGTTGAGATAAATTGGCTTCTGTCAATAAACATCCCCCTTTAACTGGAGAATGAATCCCAGATGAGTGCATTATTTACATTTTACAATTTTATTGTTTTTTTAAATGTTGCATATCCTTTACAGTCAACACCAGCATTTTTCAGCTGCTGTTGATGTACTAGGCAAGTTTTACGTTCAGTAGTTTGCCATTGTTTTCTGAACGACAGGCTCCCATACCAACACGTTATAACACAACACAACACAGTCTGCTGCACAAATCGGTTGCATCTGAGTTTTGAACACCTGGTAAGTGGCTCACGAACCATATTTGCAAGCCTTTGGCCACAGAGACCGGTCAATAAATTACACATTATACATTTAAAAGTATTCTAGAACTTGTTTTACCGTAACTGATTCTATCCTTCTCTGGATCATCAACATGTGAGACAGGATGAATTGTCTTTATCATTTTGTCTGCCCCCAGTTATTTCCTTCCAGTTGCAATTTTATGAGCACAGATTCACAAACATGGGCGAAAACTGAAGATTTTCTGAAATGAAACAAGTAATATACAAAAATGAAAATTCCTATTTTTAATATAACGCTATCAAATACTCAATACTGAATTTAATATAACACTACCGAATATTTAATACTGAATTTAGGGGTCGACATCACTGCACTCAGGACATACACATACAAGATCCGTCTCCCTCTTTAAAAGCCACTGAAAGAGTTCCTATGCTGATTATTCCAATAGCAATTTAATTAGAATTCCACTTAGTTATTCTTCTATGCTTTGAGAACCGTCTAGATTTTCCACTCATTCCTTCTACTCAAATATTAATAGAAGCTGGTTAAATATTTTTTTTTTTCTGGTGGTGTTCATTGATTTTTTAATAATTTGAACAATGAAGACACAAATAGAATCATCTTCCGAAATGCATTTCTTTTTCTTGGCCTATTCTGCTTTTAATCTCTGTCATGCATCTTCAATCTGATGTTATGAATGCTCCCAAATATTTGAATTTATTGACTTGGTTAAGCACTTAACCTTCTATTGTTATGTTACATTTTGTGTAATCCTTTTATTTGATAGAGTTATTGTTTCTGTTTTTTTAATCTTCAAAAAAGTTCCTTTTTCATTCTCTATTGTTATAATTTTCAAGTCATTGCAGTTCTGCGTTTCCAGTCATTTGTACTTAGGTACTTGCATCATCTAATTTGTGGAGTTGAAGTTGTCATACTTCTATTGCAATATTATATTTAAAAAGTATTATTGTTCAAACATAAGTGAACTCTGAACCATGAGCTGAAATATTTGTTTCTTTGTGTGTACACATAAAGTGTCAGGTCTTAGATATGACTGAGCTACTGTATGACAGTAGACTGTACTATCTGCTTTCTGTTAGCGCCGAATGTTGGGCGGCACTTACCAAACCTCACACCCCACATTGTGCCAACGGCTTCTGGCGGAGGAGCACAACTGGGAGGGTACAAGCCTTATCCTGGTGTGAGGAAATGAAACCTAAAGATTAAATGTTGTGGCAGGGCAGACCAGACCCGAAGCCTTGGTTGGCAATGGGCCTAGGATCAAAGCTTCGATTAGCGGGATGTTAGACCCTTGCTTTGCTGATCCAGCAGCTTATTTTGTTCCAGATGTATTGGTGTGACCTTTCCTCTGGAGTAAACTAGGCAGGCCAAATGACGGATCATGCAGCATGAGCAACACACAGTCTTTACAATTCAGCCCAAGTCTTGTGCTACTTTTTAAGCACAATGTAACAAACTATCGTCTGTCAAATCAAATCAACTTTATTTCTGTCAACACAGCAAGGTGCCAACAGTAGTAGATTATTTATATCATTACCTCCAATTCTTATCCCTGGTCTTTCAAAATAGAGAGAAAAGAGATCAGGTGAAAAAACACATCCTTGTCATACTCCTTTCTTTATCTTTTCTTAATTGCCTACTTTATTTCCTATTTCATTTGCTGCTACTTCAAACATCAATTTTAACATCTTATAATATTTTTAGCACACCATCTTGCCTACTTTATAAAATGCTTTGGTGCAATCTATACACCACAAGTATAGGTCTTTCTGAAATAGGGAGAGAGAGAGAGAGAGAGAGAGAGAGAGAGAGAGAGAGAGAGAGAGAGAGAGAGAGAGAGAGAGAGAGAGAGAGAGAGAGAGAGAGAGAGAGAGAGAGAGAGAGAGAGAGAGAATGAAGTGTGGTGTTTGGGACTTGTTTATGAGATGGGTGGGGTGAAGAATCTATATATATAAAAGAGACTGTATGTTTGTGGTTGGGGATGTATTGGATGCGTTCGATAACGATACATCCGATTGAGATGAAATTTTCTACACGTCTTCCTTTCATTCCTGTGCAACCGACTGTAATAGTTTCTTAGTGTAAAATCGGCTACTTACTTACTAAAATTTCCTTTTGTAATTACATGACTTAACATAAGAAATATTCTATAAAGGGACATAACTTTTAGTAGCATTGATATATCTTAGGTTAAATCCCCTGGTTATAGATAGCTATATAAATAAATAGATACATAGATCTGACACGATAGATAGAGAGGGTGGGATAGACGGAGTGAGAGACGGATGGGCAGGCAGGCAGACAGATAGGCAGACAGCCGGGTCGACAGACAGACAGATAGTCGGGAACGGGAACTTATATGACTACTTATATGAATTAAATTAGATGCTCTCCACCAGGGACTGGGTGAAGCCGGGCCGGGTCAGACAGACAGCCGGGTCGACAGACAGACAGTCGGGAACGGGAACTTATATGACTAATTATATGAATTAAATTAGATGCTCCCGACCAGGGACTGGGTGAAGCCGGGACGGGTCAGACAGACAGATAGTCGGGAACGGGAGCTTATATGACTACTTATATTAATTAAATGAGATGCTCCCCACCAGGAGCTGGGCGAAGCCAGGCCGGGTCAGACAGACAGATAGTCTGGAACGGGAGCTTATATGAATACTTATATGAATTAAATGAGATGCTCCCCACCAGGAGCTGGGCGAAGCCGGGCCGAGTCAGACAGACAGACAGACAAACAAGCAGACAGACAGACAGAGAGATAGATCCCCGCCAGGGCCTGGGCGAAGGCAGGCCGGGTCAGCTAGTTATTACTAAACATTACAAGAACATCATCACTGAAATGTCAAAAAAGTACCCTTTTTATGGTGCCGACCCCAATCAGAACTAGAGGGGTGATATGGCAAATATCATGCCAGCTGCCTTTACTTCCCAAGACATATTCAGGCACCCATGTCAAGCTGGAGTTGATCTGGGAGCTCAGTTCATTTACAAAAATCTGTCTTAATACGAATTAATCCCCAATTAAAAATTAATTGAAAGCCGCTGTTATACAGCAGTTCCAAAAATGTCATTCACTTGTTGCAATTATCATGAGCGTGCACTTGTGATTCTGAGTATAATGTGTTGCTTACCATACACATCTAGACTGCTAGCATTGCTATCCTTCCTTGGCAAGATACTTTCATCCTGAAATGTTCACCATTTGTTCCTTCATCAAAACTGAGGCTGATGTGATAAAATGAAATGTTTGATTCAACATGATAGAAAAAAAAACAAAGGAAGAAAGAAAATACAAAATAGTCAAGCTGCTGCTAATTACAGAGTTTAAAAAATTGTCATGCAATTTATGAAATGCGAATTGAGTCTCAAAAGGCTTTAGAGGAATTTGCCAAGTTAGAGGATTAGAGTAGGGTTAGGATCGGCAAGCCTCTCCCAGGAGGAGTGAAAAGTGAAAATTAGTAGCCTGCCGATGACTTGCAGACTACACAAGTCAACCCCACCTCCACATGATGTAGACCGGCAAACCATGACAGCGAGGTCATGGGCCAAGAGGCTCTGGCTCGCCAGGGGGGATGGATCCCCCTGGTCAGATATTTGTCCTAAACATGCGACTGGCCTAGCAAGCCAGCAGGGGATTTTCATACTGCTCATAGAAAAATTAAGAAGTATAATTAGAAAGCAACAAGTAAAATGGTTTGGCCATTAACTAGGTTACCAACTAACAGTATACCACAGCAAGCAATGGTGTACAGAGCAGAGAGAAGCAGAGGAAGAGGCCGACCAAGTAACCGATGGACAGAAGGAATAGCAGAGTCCATGGGAATATCGATAATTGAAGCCCATAAATGGGCATTGTCCCGCTGTTTATACTTCACCTCGACACCAGAAGGAACAAGATGAGATGAGATGAGATAAGAGGATTTACTTCACTGCGCCAGGTTCACTGAAGTGCTGAAACTCCACAGTTCCAGCTATGACCCCCAGGAGTCTCTGTGAAACAATTGACAGAGTCTGGAAACAAACCCACAACCTTTGAAGCACAGAGCAGGTGGCTAAACCACTTCAACAACACAGAAGGGATGCAAGAAATAAAATACTAGGCATAGAAGGAAAGAAAGACAGAACATCCAAAATGGTATTCATGAATGTGTCTGCTGCTGTGTTGACACTGAATCCGGATGAAAACAAAATATAATTAAGGATGCTTGCCAGAAGGAAAAACACACACATATATAAGCAAACATTCTGAATAAAGTTTTCATAAACAAACAAAAACATAAGGAATACTAAGCGGGAAAACTGAAATACTTCAGTTTCCCCGCTAATTATTTTGTGTGTGTGTGTTCTTTTATTTGTTGATGAAGACTGGTCGAAACATTCACCCGTTTCTGTGTGTGTTCTTCCTTTCATTGAGCTTTCCAGTTATATTGAATGTTCATTTGGACGCAGAACCTGCAAGTAAAATTCAATCAAAAGGATTATTATCTCTGAGAAATGGAAAAGTATTTAAATGGAGACACTATGTAGATCATTGTAAAATGTGGTTCTGGAAACTGTATCACTTCAGTCTAGCTACTTTGATTCAAATTGCCTAATTTAACTGGAAATATATTTGCGGATTTGTTCGGCAACTATTTTTTGTGTCTCCGAAGGAGGCTTAGAGTACTTGTAATGTTAAATTACCTGATTATTTCAAGATCGAGTTAAAACAGACACTGATTACTGGATATTATGTTTCCCTCCATGAGCTACGTATCTATACCTCGTGTCTTTCTTAAATTTGTTTCCTGGACGGAAGTACAGACTGACTTTATAAGACTTAAGTACACCCGTATATTCCATTTTAACTAGACTTTGTGCACTGTTCTAGTATGTTTTATTAAATTTATCATCCATGTTTACACATAATTATGTAGTTTTCAACTATTAGAGTTGGCAATCCCATCTCAAACTGAAATTATAAAGATGACATGCTGTACTGTGGTATTTCAGTGGCGGGACATGGCAGTTTTCATCCAGCGATGAACATTTAATATTGTTATGGAATATTCATAGCAATTGCAATGCCAATGATTGCATGCTTGCATTCAACACCCATTATAGTATTTATGTGTAATTTTTTATCATTCTACACGGACCACATCGTTGATAATTTTGCAACTTTCCAATGGGACTTCTGTGGTCAAAACAACAAAAATGGATATCCATCTTGCAGCCTCGCACTAACAAGACTGCGTGTGCAGTCACGCGTGCAATCTGACATCATCACAGCATGACGTGGAGATGTATATATCTGTGTGTGCATGTGTATATATATAAACTCACAGAGGTTATCTGTCCTAGAGTTAGAGAGCAACGGTGGTAAGATCCCTTGGCGTCAGTGTAACCAACAGTAGTGTGAGTGTGTGGGTAGGTTACAAAAAGTGAAAGGGTCAAAATCGTTTTTTCTATATGTTTATATTAAATGATAAACTGACACACAAACATTAATATCTCGGCTAATAATTGACCCACAGACTTGAATAAGGTACCTTTTGGTTGTTTTTTTTTTTTTTCAAAAGGTATCCAACTATGCAGGTTAAAATTAATTAAAAAGCAATTTATAAAATGCTACTAAAGTGGCTACTTCAGTCTGGCCAAGAAAGTAGGGATCAAAAGCTTAAAACAAGCCCAGTTTACAAAATTGCTGTGCTGAAGCTGGACTTGTTAGTCAAAGACTACAAATAACGCAGCTTCACTGTATACAGACACAATGCAACCACAATTATTTACTGAATAAAAGAGGGAATAGAAGGTGCTGTGTGTGTTGAAAATAAAACTAGACATCCTGCATATACATGGAGACAATATTTAAGAATTGGCAATTATGGAATCAAACTATATTATAGTCAGATATGACTGAAGGATGCTGTTATTATTATTATTATTATTATTATTATTATTATGGCAGAGAAAAATATTTGCAAGCAAGACAATTGCAGAGGAAACACAAAAAGAAGATGAACTGTTAAGAGGCCGACATATAATTAAGCCATCATTCTCCTTGGCAGCAGGTGAACATGTGATTTGTAATAGTAATAGTAGCAATACTGATGTTTCCTTGTGCAATCTCCTTTAATTTGATATATAATACAAGATAGCTGCTACCATTTTAATCATTTTTAGATCATTACTGTGACACACCTCTACTTCTTATTTTCTGCCATCAATTTCTGTCTGGTTCAAAGTTGAAACCCACTTTTTGTTTGGCAGTGAATCAGTTAATAAAGAGAAACAGAATATTGGTTATTTACAAATAAAAATAAGATTGTTTTTCGGAAGCCTTTTGATATTTTAATACTCCATCTTTAATTGTGATGGTAAGTCACAAAGTGATATAAGACAGTTAATAAATGATGTTTGGTAGCAATTTGTGGCACAACCGTCTAGATTAATGTCTATAGTATATGTGGCAGACAACAGCTGCGTGCCTATACAGTTTCACTTCCACATGGTGTTCTATCTGTCAGCCATACTCCAAGTTTAAAGATTGCACCACGGAAGAAAATACTGCCAGTTAGTGGCTAGTAATTCTATTTATGAGGCTGGATCGATCCCAGATGCTATCATCGCATTTACTCTGTTATTATTACAATATAATTCGTCGCCGAGGAGAAAACTTAACTAATATTTATCAAGTTATATTGTGAGCAAGATGCTTTACCTGCCATGATTTACAAACCACAACAAAAACAAGCTGCAATATGGAAATGCCAGACTTTTGGCATACAGCTGCTGGAAGAAAATTAATACCGCTGTTCATATGTAAAATAAATTATATAGATAATAAACATTAAATTCTTTATTTTTTAAAACTTTATTAAATAATTATAATCACTGAAGGTGATCGTCAATAGTTCCACTTCATTATATTACCGATTAATAGCAAACAAAATAAATAAAGTAAATATGGCAAGCAGACTATAATATTGGTCAACACAAAAAGTTCATTGCCCGCAGCCGGTGAAACCAGAAACATCCCAGTAATTACTACATTGTTGCGCGCTGATGTTTTAGTTTTAGTTCAGAAAAATGAGTTGCTGTTGTTGATGACACCGTGTTACATCTTGTGTGTTTTTAATAGTGTCACAGGTATGTCTGACACGTGTTTTCTTTTGTATTTTATATCATAGGTGTATTTTATCACCACATCGGTCACTTGAATTACTTCAGTCAGATTTGTAATCAGAATGAATGAATGAGTGTTAATTATTAATATTATATAAAAATTATCAGTTTGTTTTGTTGTTTACTTTTTAGTCTTTTAAATTTAACTGACTTTTAATTAGCTTTCGGCTTTCGCCTGCAAATCAGATATAAATATTATCATATTATTATAGGTACTTTATCACTACATATCATATATAATATAATCACTTAATCAGAATGAATGAATATTAATAAAAATTATCAGTGTTTTGATGTTTACTTTTTAGTCTTTTAAATTTAACTGACTTTTAATTAGCTTCTGGCTTTCGCCTGCATATCAGATATAAATATCATATTATTACAAAACATTTCATTTCAAATTGCCAACAAAACTTATGGTAAAGTTATGTTTAATAGAGTCGACATAATGAAATTCCATTAGGGAGAACTATCACGATTTTAAATTTGAGAATTTACTAATGAGACCACCACAGTAGATAGGCCTTGAAATTCAAAATCTAATGGTACTTCAATGATGCCTGTATGTCACTTCTAAGTGAAGATATTCACATTTTTGTGAAGGTGAGACGAATTGCGATTTCTCATGCTATTTTCCCGATATTAGAGCTCTCCAGTGTGTCCGATTACCTTCACCAGTGACACCCGCTGGTGTCTGCGCATCTGTGCATGCTAGATTGCCTTAAACGGTCATATGAAAACTGACTTCAAAAATATTTTCCGTCATGTTAAATGATTACAAAATAGTACAAGTATAAAATTATTATTAATCTTTAAAATTGTATTCACTTTAACTTTAGCAGTTCAAGTTGCACGTTTTGAGTGTTACAAAGTGTAGCGCAATCGATATGCGCTGCCGTCATGACCCGTGGGTTTCCAATTCACAAAGTCACATCTTCGCAGAAAATCTGTTTTTCAACCACAATTCGAGCAAGTTTAGCGATGAAAATATGCTGATTCAGGGGCAATATTTTATATGGCAATTAAAATTTACATTAAACAAGGAAATCTATTGTATCCATTGATTCCGATACGCGATCATTCCGCTGCCTCTGTGGGATGCGCTCCCCGGCAGCTCGCACAGATCCATAGAGCACACTTTTTTCACAAATATCCAGTTTCTTAGTTCTATATAATATTTTAGTTCGTAGTGTTTAATAGTTTCTATTATATCACCTAATAATTTTGTGAAAAATTTAAAAAAAAAAAAAATGCCCAGCCGGGAACAGAACCCTGGCCTCCCACATGACAGGCAGAATGCTTACGACTACGCTAGCGAGGACACAATGATTGTTCCACAAAGATTTTTATATAGTCAAGCCGCCGACTACGCCTTACGACTACGCTAGCGAGGACACAATGATTGTTCCACAAAGATTTTTATATAGTCAAGCCGCCGTTTAGGGTTTGATGATCGTAACATCTTTGCCTGTTTTTCAACCACAATTAAAGCAAGTTTAGCATGAAACTTTAAAAATTTCTGAAAAATTTGATGCAGAATTTGAAGATCCATCTGCAATTGATGGTTTTCTATTGAAAGCAACAGAAAAAAAATTAATTACGGTTCAGCATGCCATTTCCATTTTTCTCCGCGTGCAAGGTTGGTCGCAACCAAACAGGCAGATTATGAATACTGACTTCAAAGATATGTTCCGTCATGTTAAATGATTAAACAATAGTACTAGTATACAAATAAATTATTAATAATCTTTAACCCTTTTAATGCTACGTAATTCTGAGTAGCGTCCCGCCCGGTGCTAAATACTTTCTCCGCCGACTGCCCCGCCTGTGCTGAATACTTTCTTGACCTCTAAGAAACTGGAAATGTCACGGCGGTGTTGACCATTTTTGTAACACCGGAAAATTTAAGCACTCCTAAACTGGGTAGGTTGGCACCATTGTTTGAACAACCACTTTTACAAAGAGATACAACAACAAAATAGCTTATTCATGTTTTAAAAATGTTTAGTTTAAAGTTATTTTAATTATATATAAATAATAATGTATTAATATTAATATGATGTCTATTCTTTCTGACCGTGCCACATGCATTAGTTGCATGATCGTGAAGCCACATAAACAAATTAGGACTGGTGTACCAATTATCTACAAAAAGGGTATGCCCGTTTTGGAGATATGGTGCCAGTAAAGTAGTAACAATATCAGCCCCCTTCACAAGACCTGATACAGTAATGTCACTGTTGACACCAGTGTAGACAATAAAATCTAAAATATAACCCGTTCTGCAGTCACACATAACAAATGTTTTCACACCAAATCTGCTTCTCTTTGATGGAATGTATTGCTTGAATGATAATCGTCCTTTGAACAAAAGGAGCGATTCATCAATAACAACATTCTGATACGGCGAAAATGCACTCTTGAACGACGTACGCAAACTGTCAATCACACCTCTAATCTTGTAAAGTCTGTCTCCGCCGGCGTCAACGTTGTTGTCTGCGAAGTGCAGCATTCGCAAAAGTAGTAAAAATCGATCCCGAGGCATTACCTCGCTGAACACAGGAGTACGGAGCAAAAAGTCCTTTGACCAGTACTCAACAATTTTAAGTTTCTTTACCCTTGGCATTAGCATGCACAAAGCAAAAAAGTTCGTCATAATTAGTATCTGTCCAGCGGGAAAGACGAGCGCTAACAGTGTCAGGAGCATTCTCTAAAATGTTCTTGTAAAACCTGTTGCATTCATCAGCGATGCCTATAACAAGTGTTTCAGTGAAAAATAGTAAAAAGAACTCAAGCACTGAACTGTCCTTATTGACAGCCGCTTTACAGCCAGAGCTGGAATCATCAAAACCGTGTATAACCGGTCTCAAATCATTGGAAGTCCATGCCATTGAGTCGGTTTTCTGCCGTTTTGAGGGCATCTCCTCATTCTCACTGGACTCTGCTTCCGATGATGATGAGGACGCAGGACTGGCGAATAACCTCTTTTCAGTTACGCCGGTTTTTTCTTTCGATGTAGATGGTTGCATGATCTCGTCATCTTCGTCGCTCATTTGGAATTCATCTTCACTGTCACTTCGTGAAAGAAACTCCATTAATTCTTCATCTATACGAACTGGTTTCTTCGCCATTTTATAAAACAATTATGTGAAAAGCACAAATACTCTGTCACAAACGCGCACAAATACTCTGCTCACAAACGCGGGGGTATTATAAAACCAGTACACCGTACAGATTAACAACGAACAAAACAGGCTTGTTGCTGGTGAAGCTGCCTCAACAACACATTAGCAGCACACTAACGCCTGTTGAGCCTGTGAAATAGGTCATTTGGATCTAAAAATAGGTAACCTTTGTGCCCCATTCATAAACGCTTGAAAACGGCTATAGCTTCTTCTATAGATGTTATAAACGGGTTAGCTCGACCATAGCACCGGGGGGACAGATTACGGGAGGTGAGTCAACTCGTCAACAGCATCGTACCGCGATACTACTTAACTCGTCTATAGCCGCGAAAGGGTTAAACTTGTGTTCTCTTTAACTTTAGTAGGTCAGATTTGAGTGTTGAAAAGTGAAAGTGTACATGCCATTTCGATCGATATGCGCAGTCGCCATGGCACATGGCCTTGCGTTTCCCCATTCACAAAGGCACGCTTCGCAGAAAATGTTTTTCATCTACCTTGCAGCGATTAAAGCGATGAAATTTTCCAGATATATTTAAAATTGTATGCAGAATTCAAAAATACATCTATAATTGAATTAATCCTATAAGGAACACCAGAATAGTGTTACATAGTGCACATGCCAGTCCGATAGATATGCGCAAAGAACAAAAACACATCTTCGCAGAAAATGTTGTTTACATCCACCCTGCAGCGATTAAAGCAAAGAAACTTTCCAGGTATATTTAAAATCGTATGCAGAATTCAAAAATACATCTATAATTGAATTAATTATATCAGCAACACCCCAAAAAAAAATTAATTAATTACGGTAAGTATGAAATATATTCTTATTTATATAAAAGGTCACAATGATTTCAACCAATCGCTGTGCATGGAATATTAGGCAAACCCTTCCTGGAAAACCCAGGATGACGTGTGTTATTGTCACGTGAGATTTGAATGAATGAATGACGTCGAAGGAATGCATGGTCTGAACTAGCGTGAACTGGGAGACATGGTGAATCATGGCTATATGATTCTGTACATGATCTCGGTTTTCATTTCCGATCGCGGCACGATGGAACTCGCTACATGATGCTATTGTTTCATTAAGATCAGAACCATATTGTGCAGTAATGCACATACATATGGTTTTAATAAACATATCCCAAACAATCTTGGCTCTCTCCTATCAATGAATTAAGGTGCCTCCTTCCCTTTGCTAGGTAGAGTATGCACTTCGGACCCCTCCCCCCAAATCAGGGTTATGTGAAGCCATGGATAGAGGTGGTGGATGGTACTGAAGAGCAGCTGACAGTTGTTGCTTACGGTTTCTAGTTTCATGATAGAAGACAATGAACATGTTAGCAAAAAGAGTCTGGGAGAACAGGAAGCTTACTGCCAAAACAAAAGTCCTCGTCTACCAAGCCTGTGTCCTTAGTACTCTTCTTTATGGCAGTGAAACCTGGACAACTTACTCACGCCAAGAGAAACGTTTAAACAGCTTTCATATGCGGTGTCTGCGAAGAATACTTGGTATTAACTGGCAAGACAAAATCACAAATACTGAAGTATTGGAAAGATCAGGTTGTGTGACGGTGTATTCCATGCTCAGTCTTCGTAGACTTAGATGGATAGGACACGTTAGGAGGATGGATGATGGTAGAATACCAAAGGACATCTTTTTTGGGGAATTACAGACGGGTAGGAGATCTCTGGGTCGGCCTCTACTACGATACAAAGATGTGTGTAAGCGGGACATGATTGATACAGGCATTGATAATGCACATTGGGAGCACGTCGCCGCTGAACGTGTTGCATGGAGGGCAACTATCAGAAATGGAATAAAGACAAAGGAGAAAATGATTGCAGATAAAGCACACATAGAGCGTGAGAGACATAAGATGGTGCAAAATGGTGGAAGTGACCATGTTTTCACATGCACCTACTGTGGGCAAACATTTGCAGCAAGAATTGGCCTTACCAGCCACACTCGCCACCGCCATGGATCGTAGTTATTAAGCCTTTTTGAAGCACAATGTACCAAACTATCGTCTGTCAAGACGGAAAGGTGCCAATGTATGTAGATAGAAGACAGAGGATCTCTTTATGGAGGCAGTGGCTACTGTCAACGGCCAGTATGGTCACTACAAAGAAGGAACACAATGGCAGACTACCTAATTTACAGATGCCTGGAAAATCATGTTTTGTCAATTCATAATAATATGCTTCCAAAAATATAGGTTGTTATTATGTTGCCAGGAGACAAAGCTACTAAACTGACATTTTTAACATATTGTATAATGTTTAAGGAGGTCCACTTTATCAGGGCCTACTTCCCATTCGGCAAGATAACACTCTGTCTTGTCCACCACTTTCACAACATGAAAATGGGTGGTAAACATTTTCAGGAAAGTAAGACGATTAACATGATACTCACCTTACCCAATATTGATAATTTATAAAACAACATGTGTGTAGCTCCATTTCCCCTATGTGCCATGAAAATGAGCGTTTTTTTTTTTTTACTGTTTACAGAAGCTAGTGTTAATATCTTGCTTCCAGGTGCTATCTCTTGAGGGCAGGGATGTTTGCAACAAGTAGTCAGTTGAAGAGTTGGTTGTTTAGAGGTGAGACAGATCTAGCAAAATGCAGGGCTGAAGCAAATTTCTCTTATGTCGCCGGTCAGAGAAGGAATATGACGGTAAGAATATTTTAATGAATTTGTACTGCTGCCACAAGCACAGCCTATTTCCATTTCTATCTCAGTTTGCCACTAGTATAGTTTGTTTCTCGTTCAAGAACCCAATGGTGCCCACTCCATGACCACAAGCAGCATGACGATGGGGGTTATGGCAGTAACACAGGCTTTCATATGGCTAGAATCACAGCATTATACCAACGTGTGTGTACTAAGTGATTCAATGAGCATGATTCGGAAGGTCGAAGCTGGATCTGTACGTAGACAGTGGACTGAGTCGCTGCGGAAGTCTGTTGTCCGTAAATTCATCTTCGTTCCGGGACATGCTGAAGTCGAGGGAAATGAACGAGCTGATAACTGGCTGGCTCTGCACCCCCTGCAGGTGACCAGTCCATGGATCGTGCCGATCTTAAAGATATGTCGAGAACAGAGGATTTTGACGTCAGTTAATCCACATCGCTGTTCAAGGTGGGAGTAAGAATTGGCATGGCCAGACACGAGAGGTACATCAGGAAAACGAGGTGCCTCGTCAACCAACACAGAACTGGCACTATTAGCCACCGAACGCTGATGCATATGCTGGGGGGAGGATCTGAGCACCTATGGACCTGTCCGGAGTGCAATGAAGATACCCCAACTGATAACTGATAGTCAGTTTCTGTCTGCCGGTTTGCCAAATAAACAGTCTGTTTCTATTTCTATCTTGCTCTGCGACAAGCAGTCTGCTTTATTTCTACCTCGCTCATTGTTACAAGCATAGTCTGTTTCTATTTCTATCCTCATTGATGTTATTTCAGTCTATGACATTATGTTATCTTCAATCCAGTTACATGCTGTCTATCCATTTTCTTCAAGGATGACATCTTGGTATTTTTGTTGTTGTTGTTGTTGTTGTTGTTGCACTCGCTCGCTTTGAACTCAAGTGTAGTCCAGACACACTACTTCCAGTAGTTTCGGACTGAATTTTGCGTGTGGATTAGCTTTCCCTGTTAACAGTGTCCCTAGCCATCTCCGACTTCAGAGTACTTGTAATTTACGTCCCCAAGTCAAGGACGATAGGTCAGCATTTTAGTTCAACTGTCTGATGTTTGGGTTGAACCTCTTACCTCGTCATCAGCACACCGGATGTTTAAGAACATGCTTTCTTATCCATTTGCCCATGCTGACCTACTTATTTTGGTATTGCACCTTGGATGTGTTAGAATTTTTTGAATACCACGGACAGACAGAAAAACTAATGAGCAAGTCCTACAAGAAGCAAATGATAACCGTAAACTGATAAGAGAAATTAGGCACAGACAGTCAACATTTTTTGGGCGTGTTATGAGACGAAATAAACTAGAGAACTTGGTGACAACTGGCAAGATTGACGGGAAAAGAACAAAGGGAAGGCAGAAAAGTAAATATCTGGATGGCTTGGCCACATCACATGGTAGAGACAAGATACAGAGCTGATCCATGACTGTGATCCTGTGAGATGGCAAAAGATGTCCGCCCATGCTTATTGGCATGGCACATGATGATGATCAAAAATAAATCTGACACGATTTTAACTAGGATATGCATTCCAGGGGCAAACAGCAAAAAAAAAAAAAAAAACACACCCACCTACCCAACCAGACAGACTGACAGACACACACACACACACACTCACCCACACTCTCTCTCTCTCACACTCACTCTCTTTCTCTCTCTCTCTCTCTCTCTCTCTCTCTCTCTCTCTCTCTCTCTCTCTCTCTCAAAAAGACTGAACACTTATGGTTTAGTTTAGAGTAGTTAAAACTAAACTCTCAAATCTACCCAAAGTATTTCAGGATCCTTGCCAGTGCTACGGAGTTCGTGCACTGAGCTGAGATTCTCCAGACTCAGGCTTGAGTTAGGAGTAGAACGGAGCACTTATGTGTTACATCCGTGTGCTGTGATGTTGATCCATCAACTAAACTTTAAGAAAATAATTATTACATGTATACGTAGTAATGCTGATTAATCCAATTGCTGAAAGGAAGTTTAGTTTAGTTTAGTCGATGGATCAACATCACGGCACACGGGTGTAACTCATAAGTGCTCCGTTCTCCTCCTAACTCAAACCTGAGTTTGGAAAAACTCAGCTCAGTGCACAAATTCCGTAGCACCGGCGAGGATCCTGAAATACTTTGGGTAGATTTTTAACTCGAAATTTTGCCCTGGCAGCGCCGTTAGTCTACTCTTTTTCGATTTCCAACTGCCAAGACAATATACACGGGCATCCGATCTCACTACCCAGAGACCCAGGGAAATTTTATTACTAGAAGTCCACGTGAAAAAATCCCGGTCATCACCGGGGCTTGAGCTCAGAACCTCCAGCACTCGAGGCGGACACCATACCACGAGACCACGCAACCCCCAAAGGAAGTTTTGTTGCATCTTACATGTATGTCATTAGAAGTTATTTTTTTCTCTATAGGATCAAGAAGTTGCTGCACAGTTCCTAACACCACAAGAAGAGAGGATACTTAGTCGCCAGTACGAAGTTGTGCTGCGCAAATTTTGTACTGAGTTTCAGCCTCCTATGCCAAAATGTGTTATAGTACGTACCAGAATCTCTTACAATTGTGAAAAATATGTAGCAATGAACATTTTATATTAACACATGTTCATTTTAAAATACCATGCCAATTAGCGTAAGTTCATTTCCACAACACCCAGTCTCTTTGTCCTCATCCTCTGTTCCCCCTGCTTCTTCTTCTCCCCTGTTACTTCTTTTATTTCTTCTCTGTCCTCTTCCTTTTCTGCTTTTTTATTTTTAATTATTCACTGAAATATAGGTCCTGACTACGTCCTTCCAGGCCCTTTTATCTGTTGCTATCAGGTAGCTGGGTATTTTCCCAGTCAAAGAAGAATTAAGGCACCTGTGAGTGATGTGGTCAGTATCATGCCGGTACCTCCTACGGGGGATGGGGGGGGGGGGGGTGTCACAAATGGCTGTAGAAAAATAACTACACATGATAACAACTTGAAACTATTTTTATACATACATTGTCCCTTTATTTCTCAACATAGTCTCCACCAACATTGATGAACTTATCCCATCGTTTTATCAGCCCTCCCAAACCAGCTGCATAGAACTGCGTGCTTTGTTTTCATTTACCGGCCATCCCACAGAACTGTGTGACTTACTTACTGACTCACCCTCGTAACTTTTTCTACCCAGCTATGCACCGCTTTATGGGACAAACATTTGTCAGCATAAACACTGACAACCCACCTTGGCGGGAGACATTTCGCGAATGACGCCAAAGTTGAATGTGAAGTGAAAACGTTGTTTAGAAAACAGAGCACGCAGTTCTATGCAGCCGGTTTGGGGAGACTGATAAAACGAAGGGATAAGTGTATCAATGTTCGTGGAAATTACGTTGAGAAATAAAGAGACAATGTATGTATAACAATATACTGGTTTCAAGTTGTTATCATACTTAGTTATTTTTCTACAACCATTTGTGACTTACTTATTAACTTCCCCGCGTACTTCCCAAGACATTTTCTGGTACCCGTTTAGGCTGGATCGACCTAGGAGCTCAGGTTACTTTTAAAAATCTGCCCTGATGTGGATTTGAACTCTGGCCAGTTTAAAGGCGAGCGCCTTTCTGCACTGCTACCATGACACCCCATTCCCTGTTGTCAGTAATTGTTTTGAAGCAGGCATG
Source organism: Cepaea hortensis (assembly GCA_963921405.1). Lineage (NCBI taxonomy): Eukaryota > Metazoa > Mollusca > Gastropoda > Stylommatophora > Helicidae > Cepaea > Cepaea hortensis. The sequence continues at coordinate 92,546,695 of OY992882.1, read as the reverse complement.
CTGCAGATCATGGTAGCATGTTTTTTTGCTGCTTGGAAACAAACATCTGTCTGTTTCTTTTTTCATGACAATAAATTGTGTAAAAACTATTTCAGAATATGCTCCTTAATAGTTCGCATTCATCATCATCATCATCATCATGTGTTGCATGCACATTCAACAATGTTTTATATTATTTAACTGTAATTTGGCAGGATAACTCCTAGTTTAAAAGGGTAAAACAAAACTCAAAATTTGCAGTTTACAAGAAGTAAATGAAATTCAATATACATGTTTTCATTTTTCCAGGGAACATCACTCTCATATTTCAAGCGATTCTATGTGCACAATTCCAACATGGACTATCATCCAAAAGACATTATGTAAGTTTCTATTGTTCCTAATTTTGTATTAATGCTGAGGTGCATGCTGTTTTTATTGTATTTTCATGTTACATTTTGTCAACAACTCATGTGTAAGGCATCATCAGATTACTTCTCTCGCACCACACAAGAAACTTGCAAGTCGTGTGAGAGGAAATAAATGATACATTTTATTGCCGTTGGCTCTTTACAAGTACATAACAGTCGCTATCAAAACCACACACAAAGCCACAGAATTACTATCTCTAGTTTCTAAACCCTAATGCTAATTCTATCTATTTGGTTACACAAATCTCCTATCAATACTACAACGAGGTGCCCGCTACAAAGTCAGTCCCCAGTCTCACTAGCTTCCTCCCGTGGTTGCACACCACGCGGAAGGACCTTGAGGTGTCCTTCGGCTTTCTGCGTGCCGTTCTGTTTGGCACGCTTACATTAGCTATTTTCTGTTGATTAGCAATCGTGGCTATCATGTAGGCGCCGTGATTCTGTCGTGACCAGAGTTATAACTATCTGGTCACCGTCTCCGTGTCTCATGAGAGAACTAGTTAATAGTTCTCCATTCTATCCCCTACCCTGCCCTTATCCCGGGCAATGTATCCTCTCTAATCTATATGAGGTTGACCACATCCCGGTGGTGTTCTATCTTGAGGCAGACCTCAGGCCTCGTATTCCAGTCTTTGACACACACCCTCCCCTCCTGTGTTGCGTCATCAACTTTGACTCATTGGTTGTGCCGCAAGAGGTTTCTAAAAAATAAGTGTATCTAATTTTTGTCAAAGACTGTAGATAACCTGGCTTTGGGCTACTCAATAGACTTCTACTGCCTACTGTCACAATGTCGTATCACTTTACTTGGTTACTGGCAGTCGCCACAAACTTGTTTGGTTGGCGTGAGCCCTATTCCCAATTGCAATATTATATTAATTAGAGGTATGTCTGAACCGGACCGTTGTCTAATAAGACCTGCCCTCAAATAGTAAATTAACTCACTACCCATACAAAGTTGACTTTCTTAGGGTCAACACATGAATTGCTTCATGTCCCCCATATAATATTAAACAACCATTACACAAGCTGTGTGCGACAGGCTTTACCTATCTCGCTTCCGCGTGTAAAGTTATCTTTCACTGTTAAGTTAGTGTTTCGTTGTCTATTATGTCCCCTGACCCGGAGTTATCTCCCTTTGATCTATAAAATATGTATGCAATTTATATGTTTGTTTTTCTGGTTGTTTGCGTGTTTGGATTATATTAATAGTATAATCTGCTCTCTAACATGTGTATCTAACTATCATGTGTATGTACGTAAGTTTTCAAGTGCCATAGTTCGGTTGAATGAGGCCACAAAGAAGTGTATCACACTAATTAGTGACTACATCTCCGTCTTATGAGACTTAAAATACTTTCTCTAAGATCTACACTACACTACACACAACACATTCATCACAGCACAACAAAGAAAGCACATATTTGACGCAGACAAAAAATAAAAAGTCGCGTTGGGCGGCAGAAAAATCCGCTGACCGATCTCAATCTCTCTTGTATAATTTACATTCGCTCTCACTTTCACACTTCTGTCACACATCTTTTACCATCACTTCTGTCATACATCTTTTTACCCTCAGTTATTTAAAAACCTTGGAGTGACACTGTACAAGTTTGGCTCAGTTTGACAGAGTTGAGCCTCATGACTGTGCGTAAATTGCTGCACAAGTCAAGTATATACACCATATTTACATGTAAGAAAAAGGGTTGATGGTTTGTACCCTGGTATTATTCACCACTATATTCTATTACAATAATATTCTAAATACTGACATACTAATACTAGTTATATAAATATATATTTAATGTGTTACCTATTTTAATCTATCTGTCCCATTATTCCTCAAACATTAATCTTTAGCTGTGGACATTAATCCTCAAACAAGCTTACATTACTCCTAATAATTATCTAATTTAAGGGATGTAATCTAACTATTTAAAATGACATTGATGTGAGATGAGTTATGTACCTTTGTGAAATGGGTAATGTGAAATGTAATAAGTTACGTACCTTTCTAACATGGGTGATGTTAAATCTAACACAATTATAACTAATGTTTTTAAGTGAAAAAACTATATGATTGATATTCTTAATCTAAATGGTGTGAATGATGTATTTTTACTTGTATAATCTATTTATCCTATTACGGTGTTAAACTAATTATAATACTAAATGATAATGTTTGTTACCTGGATTGGTTCATTAAGATGGAATGAACTCAAATGACATGAAACTAAGTGAAATGTAGTAACCTAAATGGTACTATTACTATCTAAATTTATTATTGTAGTTTATAATTAGTTGTTATGTTTAACTTATTATCCTATTCTACTTTTAAGCTAAATAAGTGGGTAAATTAATAATCTATCTAAAGTTAAAAAAAATGAAACTCTTATATTATCTAAATCTAAATATAAATTAAATGACATAATCTACATATAATTTATGACTATATTAAAACGTTATAATACATATCACAATGAGTATTTATATACATGGTATTTAAATACCTCAGGTTAGTCGTTACCCTTAATGTTCAGAAAATGGTTTCATTGGCATACTATCTATACAATTGTCCTGGGTATATGAAATACATTACACAGTCACACTTGTGTCTTATGGGTATTGCACCTGTAGAGTTCGCTTGTGTCGTAGCCCACTGTTTTCGTGTCTGTATTCATGTAATGTTCTGACACTGTTTTTCTCTGCTTAACACAAATGATTCACTGGAACAGATATGGAGCTTAGCAAGTAATGAGCTGTCCTCGTTCACAAAGTGATATATTAGTTCTCAGAGCAAAGTTCTTAATTTTGATGTCTACGGACACATAGTAGTTCAATGTTCTTCGTACCTAGTTCAGCACATAATGTCTATGTATTTGTAACATATTTAACATAGAATATTTTACTGTACTAAGTTAACATCTATTACTCTACATTCTTATGTGGTATTTCTGGTATCTCTATCTCAGATGGTCGACTAAGGGTATCAGCCAAGATGTTATCCTTACCCTTGATATGCTCTATACTAAAGGTGTAATTTTGTAGTATTAGCGACCACCTGTATATACGGTCATTCCGATGCACACCACTCTGTATGACCGTGATTGGGGAGTTGTCAGTCTGGACAATGAAGTGAACACCTGCCAGATATCGATGGAGTTTCCTCACCGCATAGATGACGCTTAGGGCTTCCAACTCTGATATGGAATATCTGGACTCAGCTGGTGTGATCTTACGGCTCACATAGCAAATCGGGTGGAAGATGCCATCATAAAATTGGCCTAATACTGCAGCGATGGAGATTCTGCTGGCATCTGTCCTAAGATAATAAACGAGCCTAGGATTAGGCAAGCGGAGAATTGGTACATTACTAAAAAGGATTTTCAATTTTGACAATGCAGAAATTAATAATGCATCTTTGACATCTAATTTTACAGATGCTTTTAAAACATTGGAAAATACACTTGTAATTTCCGCTAAATTTGGTATGAATTTGCTATAGTAATTTACTAACCCCAAAAGGCTTCTGACCTGCTTCTTTGTGGTAGGCATGGTCAGGTTCATAATTTTTGTAATAATTCTATTGTCAGTCTTAAGTTGACCTTGAGAAATGACATGACCCAAAAACTCAATTTCTTTAAGGCCCAATTCGACTTTGCTCGGTTTGACATTGAGACCGAAGAGTCGCAACCTGTCAAAGACATGTCTTAGTTTCAGTAAGTGTGTTGTCCAGTCATCAGTATGGACACATATATCATCTATATAGGTCACAGTATTCGTCACTCCATGAAGTAGATCTCTAGTTAAGCGTACGAAAGTGGCAGGAGCATTTCGAAGTCCGAAAGGAAGAAAACGCCACTCGTATAGTCCTAAAGGTGTTGAAAAAGCAGTAAGATGGATGGATTGAGACTGCATAGGGACCTGCCAATATCCATTAGTAAGATCTAGTTTAGAAAAGATTTTGGAGGTGGACATGTCAAGAATAAGATCTTCGCAGGAAGGAATTGGCTCTGCGTCGATCTTAGTGACGTTGTTGAGTTTTCGATAGTCCACACAGAGACGAATTGTAGAGTCCTTTTTCTTAACTAGGACGATTGGAAAAGAGTACTCAGAAGTGGATTTCTGGATGATCCCACTAGCTTCTAAATTAAGAATTTCCTTATTTAGATTTTCCCTATAGCTAAGTGGGATTGAGTACGGCCTGCATTTAATAGGCTTAGAGTCCGAAAGAAGAATGGAGTGTTCGATTCTGTCTGTCCTACCTGGAATGTCAGAAAATATGTCTTTGTATTCCGTCAGTAATTCTACTAATTGTCGTCGTTGACTGTCTGTTAGTCCCTGTTCTATGTGTATGCTATCTAATGTGGCAGTCTTGTCCACAATCGGAACGGGTAGTTCCATTCCGTCGTCGTCTACCTGATTCAGTACGGTGGTGGTACTAAGTGCGTATTCTGTATTCTCGCTAGATGTATGGATATCGTCGGATATGCCAGTCTCGCTAACTAGTGTAGTTGCGTTGTGTATGTCTGTCGTCTGATCACTAGATGTGGGTGCACTTTGTTCGTCTGTCTCTACTTCTGTCTGTTGTCGTGAAAAGTAAGGTTTCAGCATGTTGACATGGAATATCTTTAAGTGTCCGTTTATTGATATTTCATAGTCAACATCTGAAAGTTGTTGTATCACTTTGAAAGGCCCTTGCCATGAAGTTAACATTTTATTATGCTTGTCTGGTAGTAGCACCATTATGTATTGACCCGTTTCAAGTGCCATGGGTCCAGCACCTTTGTTAGGACTGTGATGTCCGAGGATATCTTCACTGTTTACTGGAGTGAAACCATTCTTCTCCTCCCAGACAGATATTTCTTCATCTGTACAGTGCTTTAGCTGGGGCAGACACCCAAGAATTAACTCAGCACAAGGGTTGTCTAGTATTGCACAAGTAAAGGTACCAGAAAGGAACAGGGTGTTTATACGGGCTCTTGCCAGAGGATAGGTTTCTATATTACCAGAAAAGGTCCGGCATCTTACAGAGTCACCAGTATAATCCTTTGGATTAACAAGTTCCTTTTTCACACCAATAATAGAGCTCCCACTGTCTAGCAAACATCGGCATGGCTTCTCATTGACCAACGCAGAGTGAAACAATAGATTGCCTCTGGAGGCTATAGCTGCGTTTGCATTCTCTACGGAGGATGTTACTGTATGCCCACATGTAAGTTTGCCGTCTGCATGAAATTGGTGACATTGGTCACAACTGTGAAAGGCTAACACATCGTTCACACAACACACGTCTTCAGATTGCTTGAAAGGTAATACATTCTCAACTTCACACTCAGTCTCACTACCACTATCAGAAGATGTATCAATCAAAATAGCATTGTTGGCTTTCATACGTTGGCGGCCCTGACACTTATTTGAATAATGGCCGTAGCTGGAACAAAAGAAGCATTTGATTGCACGCCTGTATGCAGATCTTTTGTTTTGTTGCTTCTTGATAACATTTTCAAGATGCGCCGGATAATTTGGCGATTTGTCACACATGGAATAAGTGTCATGCAAAAGTTGACAATAAATACATTTTGATACTTTCCTATCTTTTGTGTCGATTTTCTGAAAGGGTTTTCTCTTACTTTGATAATTTTTTGGTTGGTCTTTCACAAAGGACACTACTTCAGAGTCATTTGAGGTCTTAAAAATATCTGTGTTAGAAGAAAAATATGCAGACCCTTTCTTTTCGAACTGCTCTATGTTCTCAATGTCTGACTGCTGTAGAAATTTAGCAAAAGGAGATGGTATAGTGGATATGACTTTATCCATGGCTATTAAATTTTTCAGTCTATCAAAGTCTTTTCCTATGTTAGCTGCCTTAAGCCATCTATTTAGTACACTCTGAACATTTGAGACGTAGTCAATGAAAGTTTCACTAGGTTTAGGTTTTAAATTTGAGAACTGAACCTGATACCCAGGGGCATCAAGTAAAAAGTGTTGCATTATTCTATCATGGATGTATTGATAGTTAGATCTAAGATCAGTTGGTATAGCTTCTATCACTTTAAGGGGCTCACCACTTAGGTTCTTCATATAAATCATAGCCCACATGTCTATTGGAACTTGGTGATATTTAAACTGATACTCGACATTTTCTGTCCAGGCTGATATTGAATCTTCTTTACAATATGGTTTGATAATATTTTTGTATTTGTTGAACCTATTTTCTTCTTGTTGACTCTTAAGTTTAGTGGCAGAGATCTCTGCGTGTGAGTTTACATCCATATCTTTCATCTTTAACTGTGTCTCTGATTCTACCTGTATTTGTTTTTCCTTGACTTTAATCATTTCATCTATCTCTCTTTGCTTTAGATCTAATTCTCTTTGTTTTATTTCCTTTTCCTGATCTATTTGCTTTTGCTTTAATTCTAGTTCTTTCTGTTTTATCTCCTTATCCTGCTCTAGTTGTTTTTGTTTTGTTATCTCAGCTAGTTGTGCTATTTCTTTTTGATGCTCTCTTTCTCGAGCACGTTCGTCTCTTTCTGCATCCTTTGCTTCTTTAAATTTTTTATCAGCATATTCTTCTAGCTCTTTACCTGTGTATTGCATTTCTTTGCCTGCTTTTACGAAGTCAGCTAAAGTAGCCATGATGTTAGGTAAATAGCTAGCGTCGCCCTACACTGACCTTTTTATTCACTTATTTTTCTTTGATATATTATGTTTCTTAATATATGAGCACTGCAAATTGTACTCTGTGTATAACCTGAAAAATTTAGTCCTGCAAAAAACAGAGCAGAAAAGTATGCTAATGCATCACAAGCTGAAAAAGAGATGCACTATTAATCACATTGCATGCCAAATATGTAGGTTTTACTCAACTTAATGTTCCCGAGAACAAGGAACACACTCCGGTAACACAGGTCACCTTGTTTGGCGCTTCAGTATCGCCACGAGTTCTCTATCTAGGTCACCTGTTTGGCACTTCGGCATACACACCAATCTTATAATCAGCTGTTGTTCACCCTGGTTTACAGAGCAGCAACAATTAGCAACTAGCAAACGACATATTATTCGACAATTTGACACATTGACAATGACATGCCCACGAACAAAACAGAATATAGTTTACTTAATATTAAATTGTCAATGTCCTGTCTTCGTTCTAACCGTATATGCCTTTCGTCACTAACCTAGTTTAATCTATGCAAGTGTTGTGCAGACCAGTCTAATTTGCCTGGCTGAAAATAGTGCCATCGTGACGGTAAACACAAGAAAAAGTACAAAAACAAATTCAATAACTGCTTTGAAATAAACGAAAATATATTAATATTGTTTAAACAAACAAATATATTCCATTACTAACTCAAATAAATAAATAATAAGTAATATAAAGCACTGATTCAGGCGGGCAGCAGTTTACCGATTTGTAAACATTCAGATGCTGATTGCCAATGGCGTAACCCAACTGCTTGTCAATCGTGCTACGTCAGAGGCGCAGCGCTATTTTTAGCTTGCAAAAATCGATATTGTTGCTGACATGTGTATCGCTCCGCCATGAATCACTTTTGACAATTATTCATAAATAAATAAATAATTACATGAATAAATAACAGAAAATAATAATATCAATACTTACAACTTTGAAGAAACACATGATTTAAGTATATACTATTTTACTAAACATAAATAAGCACTATTTCGTCAAGATAGGCACAGTTTCGTTAGCAACTTGTCCTAGTTCTGCACAAGTTAATCGTCACTGACACAAATTAAATCACTACTTCACTATTTGTAAACTTAGTCTAGAGCCGTGGATGAGTGTATTTGCTTGGCGCTTTCGTCCAAGCACCACTTCTGACACCACATTAATCTTTGCCTGTCAACAACTCATGTGTAAGGCATCATCAGATTACTTCTCTCGCACCACACAAGAAACTTGCAAGTCGTGTGAGAGGAAATAAATGATACATTTTATTGCCGTTGGCTCTTTACAAGTACATAACAGTCGCTATCAAAACCACACACAAAGCCACAGAATTACTATCTCTAGTTTCTAAACCCTAATGCTAATTCTATCTATTTGGTTACACAAATCTCCTATCAATACTACAACGAGGTGCCCGCTACAAAGTCAGTCCCCAGTCTCACTAGCTTCCTCCCGTGGTTACACACCACGCGGAAGGACCTTGAGGTGTCCTTCGGCTTTCTGCGTGCCGTTCTGTTTGGCACGCTTACATTAGCTATTTTCTGTTGATTAGCAATCGTGGCTATCATGTAGGCGCCGTGATTCTGTCGTGACCAGAGTTATAACTATCTGGTCACCGTCTCCGTGTCTCATGAGAGAACTAGTTAATAGTTCTCCATTCTATCCCCTACCCTGCCCTTAATCCCGGGCAATGTATCCTCTCTAATCTATATGAGGTTGACCACATCCCGGTGGTGTTCTATCTTGAGGCAGACCTCTGGCCTCGTATTCCAGTCTTTGACACATTTTATATTTAACATTGAGTTAATTCTGTTTAGTTAGATTTTACTTTTACATGTCATGCATTCAAGAAAATAACTGTTTTAAATTTTTCTGTTTCACTTTCAGAAGGTTAGTGGAGACACTAAAAACATCAAAATGACTAAATTATTGCTTTCACAGGGGCCACATATCCGTCCCCCACTCGAAATAAGATGCAAGATAAACGTCACAACAATTTAGGCTAAAATTCATAGAGGAAAGACAAAGATAATTAGAATAAATAAAGAGAATTATAATTGGATTTCCTTTGATGAGGCCTCATGTCAAGGGCCGAAATCTATTCTTTTCTTCCCTTATGGGTCCCAGTAACATATGTGTGATATGTAACCTTACTTATATATTGTTATTTTTATTTATTTTTCAGGCTGACGTGTGTGTATTTGGCCTGCAAAGTGGAAGAATTCTATGTCCCTATTGGCCAGTTTGTAAAGAACCTCAGAGGAGATCGTGAGAAGTTTGCAGATGCCATCCTCAGTTTTGAACTGACTCTTATGTCAAAATTAAACTACCACTTAACAGTGCATAACCCATTCAGACCTCTTGAAGGGTTTCTAATAGACATCAAGGTATGCTAATGTTCTGAATATAACAATGGTAAGATAAAAGATTTATTGAGAAACATGATTTACAAGGGATAAATACAGTGGTTGTTTCCCCTTGCCTCCATCAGTTTGTGTATGATGTGACTCCAACATCCTTTGACTAAAAAGACAGTCCTTGCAAGAGTGGAGAGTTTATATATGGTTCTGCTTACCCACCAGTGGCCATGTCATAAAGTTTTATGGTATTTTATAGAAATAGCGGTCACACCAAATAGCTGAAGAAATAAAATAATCCAAGATTATTATGTAATATTTTTAGCCAGTTTAGACTCCCTTATGGTCCACTGCTTTGTATATTGAACTGAAATGCTGCTAGAGAGTACTAGAACTATCTCTATCAGAAATTATTTACAGCAATATATTAGACAGGAGACTATTGTTAAACATGATGACTTATAGCTGGCAAAGACTGAGAAGAAAAGGTCTATAAATAATTGAATTTTTTCTTTATACAGACTCACTGCCGAGATATTCAGAATGTTGAGAGGATTAGACGGCCCGCTGAGGAATTTTTGGAGAGGAGTTTGCTGTCTGATGCTTGCCTCATATTTTCACCCTCACAGGTTTCAGTGTCTTTGTATGTGTGTGCCTCTCTCTCTCTCTCTCTCTCTCTCTCTCTCTCTCTCTCTCTCTCTCTCTCTCTCTCTCTCTCTCTCTCTCTCTCTCTCTCTCTCTCTCTCTCTCTCTCTCTCTCTCTCTCTCTCTCTCTCTCTCTCTCTCTCTCTCTCTCTCTCTCTCTCTCTCTCTCTCTCTCTCTCTCTCTCTCTCTCTCTCTCTCTCTCTCTCTCTCTCTCTCTCTCTCTTTATGGTGAAGTGATTTCACGTTTGAAACACAACTGTGGGTGATTTGGCAGTGGACCACCTTGCGTTGATTTTCATAAAGTGGTATGAGTGCCGACTGTTTAGAAAGCAATGGCAAACTACTGAATGTAAACTTGCAAAGAGATCACAAACAGCCAACAAATTCTGGGGTTGAGGTTGACTGCAAAATCCTGTAAACTAACTTTTCCCCTCTCTCAGTTTTGTCTCCTTTTCCTTATCTCACTTTTCTTTCACCCTATTTTACTTTCTCTTCTCTCTCACTTTTCTCATCCTGTCTTACTTCTCATTCTGCATCAGTAGCTTGTTGATTTCTTCATCATTTTTGCAATTTTCTGTGTGTTTTCTTTCATTAATGTCTTCTACAATGTCAGCACTTAAATGCTGTATATATAAATGTATTCTATAAGTGCCAGTCAGCATCTTTATCCAGTCAGCTTTCTTGGACAGATATGTTGTGTGATTACATTTTGTTCAAAATTTATGAAATATTTTTGTATTTTGTTTAATTGGACCACATCAGTAATGCCATTTTGGCCCAAATAAACTTGTGCATAGATGAAGTGAATAAAAAATAAAGCCGAAGTCCCTTCACCACAATAATTAACTGGCAAGTTGGTCTGAATGAATGGAATAAGTGCAGGCTAAATTACTAGTTATGTTTTGTTTCTTCTGATTTTGTCCACAATAAATGTCTGCCCAGTTAACCTGCGGCCTGTTTAAGTGAGTGGGACTGCATTTAGATTCTTCTTGTATTCACAGATTGCACTTGCAGCTGTAAAGTTTGGTGCTGCAAAGGAAAGAATTTTGTTAGATGGGTAATTATATTTTGTTTTCTTGATTTGATTCCATGTGTGAAATAGTGTATGACCTAAGTTTTATTAATTCATCCAGTGCTTGTAACTGTTGTGCATAGGAAAGAAGAGACAGGATTAATGTCCTAGCATATGCACACCTTTGCCAGCTGGTGGTGTGGTTATGGGTTCAAATTCACAGCGAGGCAGATTTTAAACATGCTCCCAGATTGAACCAGCCTAAAATGGGCACCAAATAATATTTTGGGGAGTAAAGATGGCCAGCTTGATATTGACCACATAACCTAAACCTCAAACTACTGAGCGTAATCTTGCCAAGAGATCAACATACAGCTGAAAGATGCTGGTGTTGACAGCTAAGTCCTGTAAAGAATATGCTAAAAAAAAAAAAAAAAATTCTAAACCTGCGCTGGCCTAGCAAGCCGGCAGTTAATCTTCATATTGCTCGTAGAAAAACTAAGAAGTATAAATGGACTGACCCAATTTGAAAATGGCACCAATACTAAAGAACAATCAATGTATCAGTAACTGTTAAGAAAGCATTTTACAACACACTTTTCCTACCAACTCTATGTTACCAATGCCAACCCTGGACAATGACAGAAAAAGAGAAAAGAAAAATCGCAACAGAAATGAGATTCCTGAGAAGAATACTCAGTGTATCAAGAAGAGATCAGAAATGAAGAAATCAGGACTAAAGTGGGGGTTATAGCTGCGCTAAATTTTATTAGAAGGCAGCAAGTCAAATGGTTTGGCCATGCAAGTAAGTTACCAACTAACAATATACCACAACAAGCAATGATGTACAGACCAAATGAAAGCAGAGGAAGAGGCCGACCACGTAAACGATGGACCCAGGGAATAACAGAGTCCATGGGAATCTCGATACATGAAGCCCATAGATGGGCACTCTCCCGCTGTTTATACTTCACCTCGACACCGCAAGGTACAAGAGGAACATGATGAGATGAGATTAGAACCTGTATAGTGTCAATTGGTCTATACCCGGGAAGGTTAACCCGGTCAACAAAAGCCCACAGAAGTCGGATGTGTCGGCCTAACGGCGCAAGAACGCAGCTCTACTGTAAACAGGCACAACGCAATCACGTCTGAAAAAAAACTCCGGATAAACGAAGAAGAAGAATTGCTCTATACAATATCAGGCTGGCAACAGTCCAACAAGTTTCAAGGCTTTAAAAAGGGCCTTTACCTTTTTTTTTCTTTTCTACACTCACAAGACATTATTACCTTTTTTTAAGTACACACTCTCACAAGACAATAGAACTTATTAATGTAAACTCTCACAAGACAATAGAACTTGTTTAATGTACACTCTTACAAGACAATAGAACTTGTTAAGGTACACTCTCACAAGACAATAGAACTTTTTAATGTACACTCTCACAAGACAATAGAACTTTTTAATGTACACTCTCACAAGACAATAGAACAGTACCTATTCAATTAACCATGATCTCCAAAAAGCCTACCATCGAGAAATTGAAGACCATAACCTACAACTATCTGTCGGCTGCTCTTCAACTTTATCCACCACCTGCATGCATAGTTTCACATGACCCTGATCTGGGGGGATAAACGGGTACTCCACCTTGCCCAAGCTGGAGATAGCAAAAGATTTTAGATCTTGGCGGGAGTTACTCAACAAAACACTGAAAAAGTAAAAATTACCATGAGAACACCCTTTTGGAATAGGTTTACAAATTTGGCTACAACTCCTGCAATCAATCAATCAATCATGTGCCATGCCGGAAAGCGTGGGCAGTCATGACTCGCCATTTCACTCGATCACCAGTGTCGTGGATCAGCTCAGTGTTCTTGTCTCGTCCATGCCATGTGGCCAAGCCATCCAGGTATTTTCCTCTTGGTCTGTTCCCTTCGATCTTGCCAGTTGTCACTAAGTTCTCCAATCCATTTCTTCTCATAACATGTCCAAAAAAATTTGACTGTCTACGTCTAATTTCTCTAATCAGTTTACGATGTTCATTTGTCTCCTGTGGTACTTGGTCATTGGTTTTTCTGTTTGTCCATGGTATTCTTTGCATTTTCCTCATAAACCACATTTCTGCAGCCATCAGATGTTTTTCAGCTTGACTGCTCATTGTCCAAGTTTCACATCCATACAAAAGAACAGGCTCTATGTATCCCCTCAACACTCTTTTTCTCGATTCAATTGACATCTTTCTATTGGTCAGAATGTTTTTCATCTTGCTAAAGGCTACTTTCGTCATGGCAATTCTTGTTCTAATCTCTTCAAGGCATCTCCCATCAGATGTTATGACTGTTCCAAGATAATTGTACCGATTCACTTGTTGAAGAATATTTCCATTTACTTGTATATTACATTGTGGCACTTCTTCCTTAACTCCTGCAAACTAACAAGAAATGTGTGCCGAAATACACTATATTGAAAACGTGTACAGAAATGAACATAAGATCCATGTTTTAAAAAGATATTAACTTTTTTCATGTTCATGATTAAGTACATATTGACTGAACATGGAAATGATTTTTAAAACAGATAGAAAACAGTGGCAGACACACAATGGCTTGCTTTGAGTACACCATCAAATAAGTAGATAAGAACTGTTACGTTCTGTATGGATTGTGATCATTACAAATCCTAACATGTCCACGGGAGCTTCAATCTCCACCATCATAAATCCATCAGTGTACGGCAACAGTTCTGAGTTGTTTAACTAGCCTACTCATCCACTTGGTGTGCTGCTCTGTACTGACCATTCCCATCTTCAAGCCAAGCTCTTATATTCTAACTGCCTGTGTTGATTCATTATGACTCATCATGATTCCTGCGAGGGCTGCAGTGTCTGAATTTTTTCCACATGCTTTTATATTTGCAGGTACATAAAGGATACTTTGTTGAAGACAGCCTCTGAAAAGGAAGCTGATAATACTCTATATCAGCTGCAGCGTAAGTGTAGTCTTAATTTAGTTAATCGTAAATTTGTCACGTTAAAAAGCATAGTTAACATGTTTACATGCTACTAAGCATTTTAAGTTTTGAGCTTAAATGTTACAGAGAATATCATGGACCAGAAAAAGAAAAATACTGATATTCTACGAGACCTGAACATCGAAGAAAACTGGCTCATAAAGAGCATGATGTCACGAAATACTTTTGGCCATTTTAAGAATTACAGAAGCTAACAAAAAACAGTGATGGCAGATATGGTCCCTGGAAGAAAAGACGGGTCAGCCAGCACAAAGATGGACACAGGACATTACACCTTGAGCATGAGATGCAGAGGCAGGAGAAATGGCAAGAGATCAAGAAACACTTTATGGGCTGTGATGGTGACGTTCTGCAAAGGATGTTCTATGCATGAGGCATTTTTGGTTGTTGATCTAGGGCCTTTGTGTTCAGTACTTGATTGGCTGCCCTTAATCTGTGGTGCCATTTGATGAGAGACGGGGTTTATGTCAGAGCTTACTCATTAAAGAGAAAAATCTGGGGATGGAACCTGCCATAGTTTGGGATACTAGTACACAAATCAATCATCTCATCTTGTCTCATCACATCTAATCTGGTTCCTTTTGTACCTTGCGGTGTCAAAGTGAAGTATGAACAGTGGGAGAGTGCCCGTTTATGATTTCCATGGACTATGCTATTCATTCTGTCCATAATTTACACAGTTGGCCTCTTCTTTTGCTTCCATTTGGTCTGTACATCATTGCTTGTTGTGGTATACTGTTAGTTGGTAACCTAATCACATGGCCAAACTATTTAACTTGCTACCTTCTAATAAAATTTATCGCTGCTATAACCCCAACTTTAGTCCTGATTTGTTTATTTCTGATTTTCTCTCTTCTTGATACATTGAGTATTCTTCTCAGGGATCTCATTTCTATTGTGATTTTTCTTTTCTCTTTTTCTGCATTGTCCAGGTTTGGCATTAGTAGCATAGAATTGGTAGGAAGATTGTGTTGTAGAGTGCTTTCTTAATAACTATTGATACATGTTTGTTCTTTAGTATTGGTGCCATTTGTCCAATGAGTTGGTTTGCCTTATTGCATCTATTTTCGATCTCATCTTCTGATTTGCCATTTGACGATTTTATGTTTCATAAGTACTTGAAGCTCTTTACTTGTTTCAGGGGGTGTTCTTTTAGATGAACCTTTGTTGTTTTTCCTTCTGTGGTTATAGTCACTACCTCTCTTTTACTGGTGCTAATTTTCATGTTATGTTCCCCTTTAGACTGTTCATGTGGTCTTGTAATTCTCCTTCTGACAAATCAACTACCATAATTCAACATAACGTTGTTACAATAAGTCATATCTGTACTGACACTGAAGATAGTGGTTGCCATGATAAAACATTCTTGAGGTTTATTCTGTTTCTGGGTGTAGGGTTGAAGTCTGTTCATCATCATCATCATCATCTTCCACTTCTACCGTCAAGCGTCGTGGGGAGGAATAATTTGCGTTCCAGCGCCCGGTGGACGGCACAGGATAGTGTTATTCCGTGTGGTTGTACAATGTCTCTGATGTCGTCAATCCATTTTCTTCTTGGACGTCCTCGTGGTCTCGTCGCAGATGATCTTTGATGTAAGGCCAGTGATGGTAGTTGCTGATGTTGCATTCTAACGACATGGCCAAACCACTTGATCTTCTGTCATTCAATAAATGTGGCACAAGGTGTTGATCCCACAGTCTGTCTGATAGTAGCATTTCTTACTCGGTCTCGGATTGTTAAGTTGGCAGCTCTCCTCAGGCATCTCATTTCGCAGGTGTTGATTTTGCGAAGGTGTAATTTGGATAAAGTCCAGGTTTGAGATTGATAGCATAGGGTTGGTGTGAATATGCTGTTTATTATCTGTCGTTTTGCGGACATGGGTATGTTTGGATGCTTCAGTAAGGGTGATAGTTGATATGTAAGTGCACTAGCTTTTTGACATCTGATTTCAATTTCTCTGTCCAATCTGCCATCTTCTGTGATCATACTTCCAAGGTATTTGAATTCTTTAACTTGTTTCAGAGGTGTGTTATTTATCTGTATACTTAGTGGGCCTGGCGATCTGCTAACTTGCATTACTTCGGTTTTGGCTGTGTTGATACTCATATTGTATCTGCTGCAGGTTGAACTCAGATTAGTAATATGATTTTGTAGTCTGCCCTCATCACTGTAAAACAGGCACTGATCGTCTGCAAATAGAAGTCTGTTGAAATACCTAAAACCTGTGAAGTATTACCAGCCAAGGGCTAATCCCAACCAGTTCAGACATGCTGTGCTGAATCATGCCCTGGTTAAATCCTAATATGCAAGTCTGTATGTAAAGTTCCAGTACCACTCTCCCGAGAAGGTAACTCAGTCAACAAATGCCTGAAGAAGTTGGATATGTCGGCCGAAAGGTACAAATATCAGAGTTCTGTTGTAAACAGGCATAACACAATTACGTCTGAAACAACATTCCGGACAAACACAGAAGAAGAGGAAGCACCGGTCTTGCTGGGTTCTGAGTTTGTAGATGTGAAGGAGAGCTCTGTAACTCAGTTCCTACACATGCCTTCATTATACTGGAAACACATTAACACCTGTGCATTGGGCCATGGTCCTGCAATTATTCAAATAAAGTTAAATATTGCTGGTACACATTAGGTGTAGTATTGAGCTCGCTGACCCACTTGCCACATTCTTTTAAGTCTGGTTTCCTTTTGAGATGCACTCAAAGAGTTAAAAGGAGGGTTTCTTAAATGTTTTTCATGTTTTGATATTTTTGGGAAGAGAGGTAGAGGCAAACCAAGAGAGATGATGCTGGATGGATTGAAGTGGTGGCATGGAGGAATATCATCAGTAGAGTTCATCCAAAACACCGAAGACCGAGATCTGTGGAGAGCCATGAACGCCTATGTCAGCTGGCAGGGCACTTGATGATGATGATATTTTGATATGCTAAAATAAGAAACATGCCAGAAATGTTAAAAATGTTCTTTGTGTAAATTGTCAGATTTTTTTATTCCTTCAGAGAAATAACTAAGTTACTTATATATGTAATGCAAATAAGAGTATCTGCTTTGAGTTTGTATATAATTTTGCATAATGCCAAAATGCATCTATACAAATGTACCAAATATTTGTATTTATATTGCAATAATTTTACTTAGCAATGTAGAACTTGTATAACAATTTTTGCAGTTTTTCTTTCAGGTGTTAAATATATTGTAAAGGGTGTTGAGCCGGTGCCGAGAGAACAAGCTCAGGTGATCCAAAAGAAGCTGGACTCCTGTCGCAATCAGGAAAACAACCCGGACAGTGATGTGTAAGTAATAGTGTTTTGTGATTGATTGATTGATTGATTGATCTAGGAACCGACATCACAGCATTCGGGACATCTATTTTCGATGTCGTCTTCTGATTTGCCATTTGATGATATTATACTTCATAGGTACTTGAAACTCTTTACTTGTTCCAAGGGACGCTCGTTTAGGTAAATTGTTGTTGCTTTTTCTTCTTTAGTTATAGTCAGTACCTCTGTTTTACTTGTGCTAATTTTCATGTTATGTTCCCTACACATTTCATTTAGAC
The DNA here is from genome assembly GCA_963921405.1 of Cepaea hortensis. Lineage (NCBI taxonomy): Eukaryota > Metazoa > Mollusca > Gastropoda > Stylommatophora > Helicidae > Cepaea > Cepaea hortensis. The sequence continues at coordinate 92,528,969 of OY992882.1, read as the reverse complement.
TATTCATGTGGTCTTGTAATTCATCTTCTGATTTTGCTATTAGTGCTTGGTCATCCGCAAACAGGAGGTCTCTAATGGTTAGATTTGCTGATGGTTCTTCTACTGTGTTCTCATCATGCGGTGTTCTTGCGGTTTGGCTGGTTTCTTTACATATGTTATAAACAAGAGAGGGAACAGGACACAACCTTGTCGTACTCCGGATCTTATGGTGAAGGGTTCTGAGTGTCCTAAAGTTGCTCTCACTATGCATTCACTGTTGTTGTATAAGCTTCTACATAGGTTTGTTAGATGTGTACTCACTCCATATTGTTTAAGAATTTCCCACAGCTTGCTTCTATCTACTCTATCAAATGCCTTTTCTTGGTCGACAAAGGCTAAGTAGAGTGTTTCATTGAATTCGATTGATTTTTCTATAAGTGCATCTGTGCATCCTTTGTTTTTCCTAAATCCAAGTTGTGTTTCGCTTAGCTGGGGTTCTATAATAGTTCGTAATCTTTTCTCAAGAATTTTGCCAAATATTTTCCCAGTATGACTCAACAGTGAAATGCCTCTGTATTGTGTGCAGTCTCTTTTGCTGCCTTTGCTTTTCCAAATTGGGACAATTATGGCGTTTCCCCAGTCTTGTGATGTCTGTTGTTCTACCGAAACATGGTTGAATAGTCTATGTAGCCATGCTATTCCTACTTCTCTTGCTGCTTTAATTAGTTCATTTGGTATTTCATCTTGTCCTGGTGATTTGTTCAATGGGGCTAATCTGATGGCTTCTATAATTTTTTCTTTCAGTATTTCACTGGTTCTAGTTCTTCGGTGGCTCTGTGTCGGTTTCTTGAATTCCTGTGACATTTGATGGGATATTGAGAAGTTGTTCGAAGTACTGTTTCCATCTTATTAGGATTTATTTTTGTTCACTTATTGGTTCTCCATTTTCACTGTTACTTATTTCAGTTGGGTCAAAGGGTTCTCCTCTGGGTCTCATTGCACTTATCTTTTTATAGAAGTTTCTAGTTGCCTTGTAGTTTTTATTTAGAGTTTCTCCATACTCCTCCCAGTCTTTTTGTTTTTCTCTCTTTACTATTCTATTTACATGTCTTCTCGCTATTCTTTATTCTATGTCATCACATTCCTGTTTGTTCTTTGATGACTTTTTATATTTTTCCTTTTTGAGTTTTACAGCTTTCTTTACTTCTGCGTTCCACCAACTTGTTATTTTCTTTATCTGTGTTTTGCGTTTTTTCGAGGTTCCACATGTTATCTTTGCAGTATTTAAAATGCTTGATTTGAACATCTCCCATTCTTTTTTCACTGTCTTTCTGTCTAAAGATATTTGTACAAAGATTTCAGTTAGCTCTTTTCCGTAACTTTCCCTCACTGCCTCGTCTTTGAGATTTTTTAAGTTTACTGATTCGCATGGCATGTATTTTCCTGGCCTTTGCTTTCTTCTTCTGTTGGTTCTTATTGTGACAACAACAACTTTGTGGCCTGTGTTTATACCTAACTTGGGCACTGCCCTTGCATCTAATATACTTCTCTTTCTGTTATTTCTTCTTAATATAAAATCAATTTGGCTTTTATCTAAATCGTTCCATTTATACCAGGTGTATATTTGTGAGTCTTTGTGTTTATAGAATGTATTTGGTATATAGAGGTCGTGTTGGCTGCATAGTTCTGTCAGTCTACTTCCGTTATCATTTCTTTCATTATGTTGGTCTCCAAATGCTCCAAGATGTTTTTCTATGCCCGCTCTGTTGTGTCCTAGTCTTGCATTGAAGTCTCCCATAACTATGATGTTGTCTTGCTTATCTATTTTATTTAGCACATCATGGATGTCTTCGTAGAAGTCCTCGCATTCTTGCTCATTATTGTTTGTATTACATGGTGCATATATTTGTACTATGTTGTAACTGTTTGTTCTTTTATTCTCACTGTTATGATTCTTTCTGATATATATTTTATTTCCTTCTTTGCCTTGTGTCCAAAATTCAAGGTTTCGCCAACAGCAGAGAGGGTTATGCTGAAAGTGTTCTGGGATTGTCAAGGAGTGCTTTTAACGAATTTCAAGAAGAAAGGTGACAATGTGAATTCTGAATCATACTGTGAAGTTCTATCGATGCTTCATGATGCAATTCGAAGAAAACGTCCAGGATTGCTGACTAGGGCAGTGTTGCTTCTTCATAACAATGCGAGACCACATACGGCTCGATTAACTTAGGAGAAAATCAACCAACTAAGATGGGAAGTTCTGGAACATCCACCTTACAGCCCTGACTTAGCCCCTAGCGATTTTCCACCTTTTTGGTCCACTGAAAACCCACCTTGGCGGGAGACATTTCGAGAATGACGCCGAAGTTGAATGTGAGGTGAAAACGTGGTTTAGAAGGCAGAGCACGCAGTTCTATGCAGCCGGTTTGTGAGGAGTGATAAAACGATGGGATAAGTGCATCAGTGTTGGTGGAAATTGTGTTAAGAAATAAAGTGACAATGTATGTATAAAAATAAACTGGTTTCAAGTTATATTTAGTTATTTTTCTACAGCCATTTGTTACTTCATACTTATTGACTTCCCCTCGTAAATAAATAAGAAACTATGACAAGTGTAGGAATAACACCAAATAATGACTTTATGGAACAGCAAAGAACTAAATGGTTCAGACATTAGCTAGAATGGAACAAGATCAATCTTCTTCTTTCATTCACTTGAAATTTGTCTATAATTGAAATGTCTTTTGTGTGAATTTTTAGTTCATTCAGTGACCCATATGATTCTTCACATTCTTCTCCCACTGTCGTTTCTCTAGGCCAGAAGGTTTGCCTAGATTTGTCATATTGTGGGCAGTCTTGGAGTAAAAGATCAATCAGTGGCTAAAACTGTTTACATGAGAATATTGGGGATAGAGTGGGCACGCTAGCGATCTGCACTGGTATTGTGATGGTCACGGTTGATGGTGGGTTAGACACCTGGGCTAATTGCTCGCCAAAGTGAGGGAAATATTGGCCACCTATTCCTCCTTGCTCTCGGCCTACAAATTGTGATAGTGCTATCACATCACAGACTCGTGGCAGAAAACTGCTTCAGGACAATTTTTATTTTTATTGGGGATAGAAGGCGGAAAGAGAACCCAGAAAGAGACGGTTAGATGGAGTACAAGAGACATTGAAGAAATTGAATATGACATTAGCGAAAGCGACAAGACAAGTGAAAAATTCAAAATTAATATACTTTCTCTCTGACACTCCACGGCAAAAGCAGTAGGAATTACAAAGAAGATAAAAAAAATATATAAACAAGTCAAGACATGACAAATATGTTTCCATATAATCAGTTTATTACTACAGGTGTGGCCAAAGTAGCTAGTAAAAGAAAAGTTATGAATGATTCAGTCAGTTTCATTCACATATATGGTAAATTACATGGTTTTGAAATTGTACTATGTAACCTTCTGAAGGTCACATTGGATGTAGAGGTACAATTTGTAATTGTGAGAAACTGGTATTGTAAAGCAACAAACAAAGCCAGGGCCAGTATCTCTGTATAATTGTTCACTATGTTAAATAAAAGGCCATGTTCTGTTCAAACCGTTTTTGTTGTACTTGGGATATACATATTGTTTCTTGACATTTCAGATGGTGGGTTTATTTTTATTAATATAAAAAGTAAAATAAAGGGCCATTTTACACATCTTGGGGTAAATTGAGTATATTGTGTTAACCTCCATATTTTTTATAGACAACTGGCACAAAATTCGGTGCTGTCAGTATCACACAGTCCACTGTTACTTCCCTTGTCAACTAATTGGTACCCATGGAGTCTTGGTAGATGCCACGACCTGCTTTTAGGGTGTAGCTAGTTCGTTAGCAGTGGAATTAACTGTTGACATCGGATCAAGCTGACATGGCCCCTAGCTGATTGAGCTGGGCCATAGAAATGCTTGCTGAGTTCTGAGAGACTGGTTGAATGTTATCTTTTGACAGACATTCTACGACAATTAACACAACTCCATACATACATCGGCACCTTGCCGTCTTGACAGACGATAGTTTGTGCTTCAAAAAGGCATAATAACTTTTACCCATGGTGGTAGCGAATGTGACTGGTAAGGCCAATTCGCGCTGTAAACGTTCGTTCACAGTGGGTGCATGTGAACATGTGGTTATTTCCACCATCATGCACCATCTTACGTCTCAAACGCTCGGTGTGTGACTTATCTGCAATAATTTCCTCTGTCTTTATTCCATTTCTGATGTTTGCCCTCCATGCAACACGTTCAGCGGCGACTTGCTCCCAATGTGCATTATCAATGCCTGTATCAATCAAATGCCTTTGTGAGGTCGATGAAGGCAATAAACAGTGGTTGATTCTGTTCACTGCATTTTTCTTGCATTTGTCGCAATGAGAATATATCAATGGTAGACTGGTTCTGTCGAAAGCCACGCTGTGATTCAGGGTAGACTTGATCTCCTAGGACTTGGAGTCTGCACAGAACAATTCTGGCAGATACTTTTCCAAAAATGCACAGAAGTGAGATACCCCTATAGTTGCAGTCGCTCCGATCGCCCTTGTTCTTGTACAGTGTTATGATGCTTGAATCTTTGAAATTCTGTGGGACTTGTCCTTCTCGCCAGCATAGCTCTATTAGCTGGTGTATCTGTAGAGAGAGTGTTGTCTTTCCCACTCCTGATAACCTCTATTGGAATCCCATCCTTACCTGGAGCCTTGCCAGATGTAAGTTCATTTATAGCACACTTAACTTCTGTTATGGTGGGAAGTGTGTCCAGGTGGTCAAGAGTTGGTAGAGCCTCTATGGCGTTGAGGGCATCATCCGCTAGTTTGGTCTCACTTGAGTAAAGCTCCAAATAGTGCTCTACCCATCTGCTGTTTCTTATCAGTTATGGAATAGAGAGAAAAAGCAGCGGCTGCAGCAGGATATAACAATATAGAGAGAAAAAGCAGCGGCTGCAGCAGGAAATAACAATATAGAGAGAAAAAGCAGCGGCTGCAGCAGGATATAACAATATAGAGAGAAAAAGCAGCGGCTGCAGCAGGATATAACAATATAGAGAGAAAAAGCAGCGGCTGCAGCAGGATATAACAATATAGAGAGAAAAAGCAGCGGCTGCAGCAGGATATAACAATATAGAGAGAAAAAGCAGCGGCTGCAGCAGGATATAACAATATAGAGAGAAAAAGCAGCGGCTGCAGCAGGATATAACAATATAGAGAGAAAAAGCAGCGGCTGCAGCAGGATATAACAATATAGAGAGAAAAAGCAGCGGCTGCAGCAGGATATAACAATATAGAGAGAAAAAGCAGCGGCTGCAGCAGGATATAACAATATAGAGAGAAAAAGCAGCGGCTGCAGCAGGATATAACAATATAGAGAGAAAAAGCAGCGGCTGCAGCAGGATATAACAATATAGAGAGAAAAAGCAGCGGCTGCAGCAGGATATAACAATATAGAGAGAAAAAGCAGCGGCTGCAGCAGGATATAACAATATAGAGAGAAAAAGCAGCGGCTGCAGCAGGATATAACAATATAGAGAGAAAAAGCAGCGGCTGCAGCAGGATATAACAATATAGAGAGAAAAAGCAGCGGCTGCAGCAGGATATAACAATATAGAGAGAAAAAGCAGCGGCTGCAGCAGGATATAACAATATCAGTTATGATTTCTCCAGTCAATGTTTTCAATGGTGCACTTCTTTTGATCGTTGGACCACAGGCTTTCTTTATTCCTTCATACATGCTTCTGATGTTTACCTTGTCACTTGCGATTTGAATGGACTCACGTAACTTGATCCAATAATCATTTGCACACTGCCTGGCAGCCTTTTGCACATCCTTCCTAGCTTGCTTTAGCTTACTCAGAGTGTTACACCTGGGTCTTTCCTTGTTTCTTAAGAGAGCTATCTTCTTCTTTTCAATCAAGGGCTGCAGAGTCTCGCTGTTTGCCGCAAACCAGTCCTGCCTCTTATGATCCACAGTGCCGTAAACCCCTACGGCAGTTTTATAAAGAGTTTGCTTAAGTTGACTCCACTTTTCATTTACTGTACAATTTTCTGGTGTACCAGTGAAAGCATCTTCAAGTTGCTGTTGAAACTGAAAGCACTTTTCAGGATTGTGAGTATTAATAATATTAATCCTGGGGCTAGATTTGTGTTTAGCTGTGTAGATTCTCTTTGGTCTCAGTCTAACCCTTGCAACAACCAAAGAATGATCTGTATCACAGTCAGCACTGTGGTAACGTCGAGTCTGTGATATGGTTCAGATGTTGTCTCCGTGTGATGATGAAGTCCAGCTGGTGCCAATGGCTGGATCTTGGATGTTTCCATGTGACCTTATGCTGCTCTTTTGTTTTAAAAAAGGAATTTGTAATACATAGGTCATTTCTGGTGCAATACTCCAGCAACCTTTGCCCATTTGCATTCATGCGACCGATGTTGTATTTTCCAAGGCACACTGGCCATGAACTCGAGTCCTTGCCCACACGAGCATTGAAGTCACCAAGCATATAAATGTAGTCAGATTTTGGAACTGCCTTGATCACGGAATCTAATTCTTCAAAGAACGAATCCTTCGCATCATCAGAGGAATCGAGTGTCGGTGCATATGCAGTAATGATGGTGGCAAAACCACAAGAGGTTGCCAAGTGCAGGGATAATAGTCTTTCATTTCCTTCTGCTGGAATTGCAATCATCATTCCCAGTAGCGAATTCTTCACTGCACACCATGTTACCTTTTTTCTGCCTGCCCTCTACCCTTCCAAAAAAAATGTGTAATTGTTTTCCCTGAGTGACCCTTCCTCAGCGAAGCGAGTCTCCTGCAGGCCAGCAATATCAGTGTTAAGACGATTGAGTTCGGCATCAATCACAGCCGTTTTTCTCACATTGTCAATATTGGTAAAGTCAGTGGGAAAATCCTGGACACATGGTTCTCACATTCCAGGTTGCAAGCCGTAGCTTGAGGTTTCTATTTTTCTTTTTATTAGTACCTGGTGCATAGGTTTTACAGCCTGCGATTCAGATTTTGTCCTAGCCCCAAGCACCCATTGAAGCAGGCAGGCTGTGGCGGATCAGCACCCAATTGGCTGGAGGGTGGCCAGCTTGAGGCGGGCGGTAGCTGATCAGTGACACCTGTAGGTGTCTCCCACCTCAGAGGCAACACGTGGTGCCCCATGTCTAGGCCAATTGACAAGGACTTATAACCCGTAACAGTTGCCTCTCGCTTTGATTCAGAGATCGGTTAAGACCAGGGATGGAGTTATTGCCTCTCCATAGCACAAAGCCTGGGCTAAAATATACAGATCATGTGTTGCCCATGCAGCATGATCCCTCTCTCGACCTGCCTAGTTCACTCCAGAGGAAAGATAACACCTCTACATCTGGAACAAGACAAGCTGCAGAAGCTGCCGGATCAGCAATGCAATGCTCAAACTGTCCGCCTGTTGGAGCTTTGATCCTAGACCAGCCGCCAACTAAGGCTTAGGACCTGGTCTGCCCTGCCATGACATTTTGTCTTTAGGTTGCATTTCCTCGCACCAGGGTAAGGCTTGTACCCTCCCAATTGCGCTCTTCCGCCCGAAGCTGTTGGCACAATGTGGGGTGTCGGGTTTGGTAAGCGCCGCCCAACGTTTGGCGCTAACAGAAAGCAGGCAGTACCGTCTACTGTTATACAGTAGCTCTGTCATATCTGACAAGACCTGACTTCACACAACACAGTTAACACAACTCCACAAATAACTATTATAACACAACGTCGATGCGGTCTTTAATAATCTATATTGTCACTCTGTTCGTAATTATATTAAAACAAAGTTAGTATAAAATACTTTCAAATAACGGATACATTCAAACTCCGAGTGGTGGCAGGATGACCATTGCCATGGCCATTATTCATCTTCTGACCGGTCCACCTCAAACCTCGGTCAAATCTTGAATGACGCTTGGAGGAGACGCTTGTGCCCTGCCCAGCGACTGCCGGCGTGTTCTGCACCATGTGATCAGCGCTCACAACCAAGTTATTTTTTCACGCTGTAGTGTGTGAATATACTTTTAACTCTTGAACTATGCCATGGCTGCTAAACTGAGTCATGGCAGTAGACTTGGGAGGCCAGGTATATGTAAAAAAAATTTTACCTCAGTGAGGGTTCAAACACATGATCAGGCAGGCAAAGTTGCTAGCCACTATGCTACTGCAAACATGAACACACCCCTCTCATGAAAGTGATGCTTAAGAACCTGAACATTCATAAATGTTTAGCCTCTAAGTTTAACTTCTCCTTTTGCCACTGTGGCCAGTTCATAGCTTGGTTATGTCATCATTTTGATACATGCAGGCATCACATAAATATCCAGCTGTCATCATCATCAAGTGCCGTGCCGGCTGGCGTAGGCGTTCATGGCTCTCCATAGATCTCGGTCTTTGGTTTTCTGGATCAACTCTGGTGCTGATATTCCTCCATGCCACCGTCTCAATCCATCCAGCATCACTTCTCTTGGTCTACCTCTGCCTCTCTTCCCCTCGATCTTTCCAGTTGTTACGATGTTCTCCAATGCCTCTCTTCTCATCACGTGACCGAAGAAAGATGTTTGTCTCTGTCTTATTGTTGTATATAATGTTCTAGTTTCATTAGCCTGTTTCAGGCAGTCGTCGTTAGTTACTCTGGCAGTCCAAGGAATTCGCAACATTCGTCTCAGGAACCACATCTCTGTTGCTTCTAATTTCTTCTTAATTTGTTCATTTACGTTCCAAGATTCACTGCCATACAGCAAAACTGGTGCTACATAGCATTTCAGCACTCTCTTTCTTACATTCAGTGATAGTGACTTATTGCATAAGATACTCTTCATTTTCTGAAAAGCGGCTTTTGCCTGCCCTATTCTACTCCTAATCTCTGTTGTACATCTTCCATCTGATGTTATAAATGCCCCTAGGTATCTAAAATTATCAACTTGGTTAAGGATTTTCCCTTCTATTTCTATGTCACATTTTGGTGTCACCATTTTCTTTGATATTACCATTGTTACTGTTTTCTTGATATTCAAGGAGAGTCCTTTCCTTGCACTCTCTGTTACTACAACGTCTAATAATTGTTGTAGGTCTGTTGAATTATCCGCCACCAATACTGTGTCATCTGCATAGCGTATATTATTTATATTATAACCTCCAACTAGTATTCCTGGCATCTCTTTGCTCTCTCTCATTATTACTTCGCTATACAGGGAGAAAAGATCTGGTGACAAGACACACCCTTGTCGTACTCCTAGCTTTATCTGTTCGTAACTACCCTCTTTATTTCCCATTTTAATTGCTGCTACTTGGTTCCAGTAAACATTCTTTATTATTCTTAAATCTTTTCCATCAATGTTGATATCTTCCAACATTTTAATCAGTTCATCATGTTTTACTTTATCAAATGCCTTAGTATAATCTATGAAGCACAAATATATGTCTCTCTGTTTCTCTATTGACCTTTCTATTAGTGTCCGTAATGTATAAATTGCATTGTTTGTGCTCTTTCCTTCCACAAATCCATACTGTTCTTCACTAATTTCCATTTTTATTTTCTTTTTGATTCTTCTCATTATGATTCTGAGTAGAAGCTTAGTGATATGGTTTATAAGGTTAATTGTACGAAAATCTTCACAATCAATTGCTCCTGGTCTTTTTGGTATAGCTATAAATAAAGATTTCAGCATATCACTGGGTAAATATCCACTGCTGTAAATATCATTCAACATTTTGGTTAATATATCTACTCCAAATTCTCCCAATACTTCTAATTCTTCTATTGTCATTTCATCTGGCCCTGCTGTTTTTCCTTTCTTCATACGTTTCATAGCTTCAGCGACTTCTTCTTTCAGAATAGGTGGACCTTCTAAGTTACTATCTTCTGTTAATTCTCCCCTTTCTCCTTCATATAATTCTCTTATATACTCATTCCACCTCTTCATTATAGCATCTTCCTCTAATATTATCTTCCCTGTTTTTGATTTCAAACACCCTGTATTTATTCTTATTTTTCTTCCTGTAAGCTCACTGATTTGTCTGTGCATATTTTTTGTATCTTTAATGGAATTTAATTCAATTTTTTTGCATTGCTCGTTTAACCAACTTTCTTTAACCATCCAGCTGTACTGTGAGTTAATGGGGAATCCAAGAGTTTGTTACCAGACCCCTTCCTTCCTACAGTTTCCAGAAATATCTTCACAATATCTAGCACCCATTTAAACCAGATTAGGTCGAATCCAGAGTTGAACTTGTAAGAAACAAATCCTGGGATTGAACTTAAACCATTGTCTTGGTAAGTGGCCATATCAATCGCAGCACTAGAAAATGCTTTGTATCCCATTTTTGTCAGTAGCGATTTCTGCCAGTTGCCGTTAATTCTGTCATTTATATTCAGACCTGAAGCTGCTGTAGCATCATGGCATTCTTCTTGGGTGAGGGGGAGATAATTTATCTTCTCTCTCTCTCTCTCTTTTCTCCCCCCCCCCCCACCCCACCCCAAACCATATATAGACCCGCAAGCAGCCCAGCTTCAAAAAATGCTTACTGTAGATCCCTCTGGAAAATGAAGGGAGCTGGTCACTGTATTTTATATATTGTTATTACTAGAGTAGTTACATTAACGGGGGTTTTAATCAGTGTTTGTATTTTCTAATACATGAAGGTACAAACAGAGAATGCTTGAAAAGCTGGATGAGGAAGAAGATATGAAGACACGGAAGAGAGCCAAATTGTCTGAGGTGAGCACATAGAACTAATAAAACTCATATTGATTTGTAAAATTGGATTTTCATTGTGTTTACTAAACACACACACACACACACACACACACACAAATATATGATTGTGCTCATGCATGCATGTGCTGTTGAGTGTAAGTGTTACAGAAAAATTCTTAGAATACCATGGACCAAGAATAACAAAAACGCTGAAATTCTATAAGATCTGAATATCAAAGAAAAGTTTCACATCTTGGAAACTAAAATACTTTTGACACATTAAACGTCCGAATGGCTTGGATAGAGCAATAATGGAAGACATTGTTACTTGTAGAAGAGATAGGGGTCAACCAGCATGCAGATGGACACAGGACATTGCAGACGCCTTGGGCATGAAGCGGGAGAAATTGTGGGCCATGATGAGAGAGAAATGGTGGGCCTTGATAACAGAGAAATTGTGGGCCATGATGCGAGAGAAATGGTGGGCCATGATGAGAGTGGGTCATTAGCAGAGCTTTGCTGTCATCATGGCCCACCATATATATCAATCAAACAAAAGAAGTTAATTTTATATAGTAATTGATTCAGACAAACTTAAAATGATTTTATTTGTTGTCTATGCTGATATTATTGTTTATGTATGCATTACAAAATTGTATTACCTTTCTTATTGTGATACATCAGTGATCCAGTTAACTGTTCTTATCGTTTTCTTTAATATAGACTTTTGTCAAAACATTTTATCATACCTGTGTGTTTATTCCTTTCATTGAGCTTCTCAATTACATTTCATGATCATTTTGATTCCAGCAGTAACTCACTTTTTTTCAGTCCTGCTTTTACTAATTTGGGCGTTTCTTCCTGCAGTACAGGTTGACTTTTCCCTTGTGATAATCTACTGTTCATACATGTGATCCGCCATTTATTAAAGAATGGTATTAAAGGCAAAAAGTATCGACTTCATTACATCAGGTTCTTGCCCATGACACAGTCTTCTTTACTTTGAGCAGCCTGGCAAAAGTAGCACACAGTAAGCAAACTCTGTAGCTCCTGCAACGACCCCCAGGTGTCTCTGAAAAAACTGCATTCATGAATGAACTGGATGACAGTAAAAATAAATCCACGACCTTCATGACACAAAACATCCCCTCTCGTTCATCTAAGATCTTTCTATTGAATTTTCATTATGTTCAGATTGTTATACTTACATTTGTATTTTTCCAGGCAACAAGCTGTTATTTATCTAACAACTTGTGTTTTACACAATTTATTTGTGAGACTAAAGTCAGGAAATGCTAATCATAATTGTCCAAAAAGAAACATTTTCCAATTTTTGCATTCACACAGATAAATGTGAAAAATAAATATTCTGTGTTGAGTCTGCAACATTTATATTTTTAAAAAAAAACAACAAACAGAGCGAGGTTAGATTTACTGCTTTACTTGTTACAATTCACCTGTTTTTGAATATATATGTATTGAGAATTCATCATCATTATGTGCCATGCCGATAAGTGTGGCCGTCATGTTTCACCATGTCACGCAATCACAGGAGTCATGGATCAGTTCTGTGTTCATGTCTCCATTATGCCATGTGGCCACCCCCTTCTACATTTAGAAAGTCCTTTTGATTCTTATAATTTTCAATGAGAAAAGGCTCGTCAGTTCTTCGATTATGGGAATAATATTGTGAAACAAAAGTTTGCTACAGTTCAGGATGCTAAAAATGCACAAAGAAGCTAGACAGAAAAAAAAGAGATTAAATTAAGAAATTCTGAAAGGTATTGGAGAAAGGAGATAACTGTTAAACGTTGTACAAAAAAAAAGGTTATATTGGCTTGGTTACAACTGAGATATGGAAGTCTTTTACTGAAAATACTGACAGGCAAGTTCCAGTGCATGAGAAAAAGAGGACTAATTGGCCTTTGAATGGAATTTAATCAAAATGTGTTAAATTGGTGCCGTTCTATTGCATTATGGCTGAATAAGCATGAATTCTCAATATATATGTTATAATAGAAATATAACAGCTGTGACATTCAATTTCCCTGTTGTAGTCAGATGATCTTTATTTTACATTTTTAAAGGACAAATGACAGTAACCTTAAAAGAAGTTCAGATTGCATCATTGACAAGTGGCGCCTAATCTGGCAGAAGTCCAGATTGCTTGATTGACAAGTGGTACCTAATCAATTGCAGCCTCAAACTCGCCCGCGGAACAGTAAATGACATACTGGATATGGTCTGGTTCATAACATTGCATATGAGAAAGATGTTAAATGTCATCAGTATTATATAACAGGAAGATTTTCAATCTGACACCAGGGATAGCAACACTAATTACAAAAGCGTCCACAAATTTTTATTCACGTTTCTTTGGTGTGTGTGTGTGTTTTTTTTGGTTTTTTTTTTGTTGGGGGTTGTGTTAAGGGTAACTGTTGGGCATTTTGTTAAGGATCACTGTTGGGGGTTGTGTTGAGGATCACTTTTATTTAACACGGAGATCTCCATAAGTACACCAGTCACCTCCCATAGATCATGGAAGAAGAATCTCACCACAATGCATGAACTTTATAGCACAGTTGAGGTTTTGGATAATATAAATATTCTTTTATGGGTAAGCTTCATTATTTCCAACTGCCAAGGGGTTTTAACATGCACACATATCCTCAGTTTTCTGCCCTTATTTGAGAAGGATCAGGGTAGAGTTTACCATCCTTTTCTTATTTCTCTAAAAATGTACATTCCATACTACGAATCAAGCTAGGTCTGCAGGAGCCAAAGGCGATCATCATACCACTAAGCTACTTCTCTCCAACAATTATTTACTTAATTGTTGCCAAACATTTGTGTGGCAATTCTCCTTGCTAGAATAGAATGCCTCTAATGAAACTGTTACCCTTCTTCAGTGTACAGCATTGCTTCAGTTAATTCATTGACAGGTATCCGGAAGTCATCTCTGCCTACACAGTTTACTTCTAGTGCCTAGCTAATGTCTGATAGCTTGTCAAAAGTGATAGCTAGTCCTGTCAAAGTTTTCTTGATTTATGAAAGCAACATGTTCATCCTTTACATTTATTATTGTTATTTTAATCATTTAATCTTTTAACTTGACCCGCCCATGTCAGTTATGTCACTTGTTTATTATGTATATATTAAACCATATGTATACATCATTCTTTTTGTTTACTGATATCTTTATATTATTTCATTGAATGTTTTGTAATAACGGTGCTATATTTCTTTGTGCTCTAGTTTAATAGTATGCTCAGTTGCACAGGAATAACGCTCTCATCACAGATGACATATCCTGTTGTGGTCCAATAAATGTTATTCATGGTCCACATCCTGGTATGTGGTGTTCATTTGTCTTGATTGTATGTAACATTTGCATATTAAAATTTGTTGATATGAGAACTGGCTCACACATGTATGTTATGCTAATTGCTTCCATAAGAGACGTAAAGAATATTAACACTGACCTACCACGCATGTCGTAAGAGGCAACTAAGGAGGGTTGGCATGAAACTGGCTGCCTAATCCCATAGAAAACTTTAGCTGCGAAATCCAATAAATCATAAACAAGTCTACAATGGGCTCGATATGAATGGGTTGTGGCCCTTTGCTCCATTGGGAGGTGAAAGTAGAAGAAGGATGCCGGCTCAGTAACACAGCAAGGTGTGAGTTAGGTAACTTATGAGGTACTTGTAATTTACATCCCCAAGTCAAGGACGAGGAGTCAACATTTTAGTTCAGCTGACCAGTGTAGGGATTGAACCAGCTGCCTTGCAATCAGCACACTGAAATAAAAGTGAACACTCTTATCCATTCGGCTGATATACTGAATGCTCTACGAGAAGTAAGTTGTTTACGAGAACCAAGCGTTGACTGTGAGTCTACAACCATGGTCAGGCTGAGAGAACAGCAAGTTTAAAAAACAGTGTGGCCAGACAAGAACACTATGCAGGAAGCCAAAAAAGATAATAATAATAAGCCAACACAGAACTGGTGTCGTTAGCCGCTACACGCTGCGGGATTTACTGAGGAGGGGATCTGAGCACTTATGGACTGAAAGGTTCAATGTGCAATGAGGATAATCTGTCGACTAACTAACTAGCTATCCATTCAGCAATGCTGACCTGAAAAGAATATATAATTGCAGCATTTCTGTCCCGTTACTGATGTCAGTCTGGATAGTTTTGTTATGGGACAAGAGAATCAAGAGTTGAGGAAACAGATAGAATCAATTCTGTTTCTTAATATTACTTCAGAACTGTCTAATCTATCTCCTGTACCATTGCTGATGTCTGCCAGAATGGATTTTTATGACTTGTATGAACAAAGAGTTGAACAAATAAGACACAATCGTTTCTTAACATCACTACGTAACTGTCTTGTATATTTTGTGTTCACTACTGATGTCTGCTTGCATGATGATTTTGCTATGGGACAAAAGAACTGAGAAAACAAGAACAGAATCAATTCTCTTTATTATCATCACTACAAAATTCTCTCATCTACTTCCTGTACCATTCCAAAAATAGCATGCTTAGGCCTGGTTTCAGAAGTATGACCTTCACAGCAGACACAGATACCTCCAATAGTGCCTCAGTCTCCCACATATCACACAAGAAGACTTTCAACACAGTGCACAAATTGGTTTATCATCTTTGCTGTCATAAAATAATTCTTCAATGTATTCTGACCATCAACATAAGATATTTAGTTTGTCGATTCAAATATTTTCATTCTTACGCTTGATGTACCTTTGCATGCAAGCACACTTTCCTGATGTGCTATTTTCTTGCACAAATTCTTTATCAGTGTTCTTGTTTTCAGTTTCTCTTCTTATTGAACATTTCTCTGTAGTTTCATTATTATTTCTGCCCTGTTAAAGACAGGATGACACAGATTGCTAGATGGGTTGGCATTGTGGCAAAGAAGACAATCAATGCTGGAACCTATCAAAAACACAGGATAATGGAGGTATGGCTGAGAAGTGATGTGTCCACCTCATTCTCAGAAATTCTTGTGTCCTATACCTCCCATTGGAGCATTAGGCCCTGGCCAACTCACAACAATCTTATCTTACCTTTTAGTATTTCCTCCAGGTCTTTCCCATACTACTCATCTCACTCTCTAATTCTCTTCTACGTGTGTTTTTAGGACTACCTCTACTTTGTTTACCCCGAGGGTTCCAGAGGAAGGGCTTTCTAGTTACACTATTTTTAGGTTGTCTTAAAGCATAATTCTCAGGCATCACAGGGTTCAAATCCCAGCATAGGGCTGGGCATATGTACAAGAACTATTGATTTCTAATATCACACAACCCCCCTGAACTCTTGGATAGTGAGATTGTAACCCTAGCCTTCTCAGATAAGGAGAAAAACAAGCAATTCCCATATGCCAGTTGTGTAATTTATAAATCCCCCAGCAGTTAGAAATCACAAATAGCAGGCCACAAGGTCACTGCCTTAGCAATAATTGTTGGGAAAGAAAACCTACCCGGGGAAGACACAACCCAGTACCGTTGATGGAATCTGTCTAATCAAAGTAACCCTTAGACAAATGCTTGCCGAAGTCGGACATAGTGACCTGAAGTACATAACTATGTGGATGCACTCCCTTTGAAAGAAGGAAGAGGAAGAAGGAAAACAAACACAGGAAACAGATAGTTGTCTTCTGCACAGTCTGGCATGGCATACAACCTGACATTATTTACAAAAGCTGTGGTTCTAATATAATATTCAAATCTGTGATCCACAAAGTAAGGCAAGTTTATCATCAAGCGTCCATTTGCCTTAGATAAATATACATGTCAGAATCTGAAAGCACTTCACTTTCTGGATATATAACTCAAAAGCACTGTACATAACTCAAGAAATGCGTGGACAAATATAATCAGTGTCAACTCTGAACCTGTAAATAATTTAACAAATAATGAACAACCGATAAATAAGCTAAATCATTAGCAAATGTTCTCTACTGTATACATAGTGACCACTAATAAAATATGTAACACCACACCAAATGAATGTACCTGAGGCACCACTGGATACATACATTGTGTTACACTTTATATTTACATGAGAGCTGTAGTACAGGGGCTGGCATACTTGCCCAGTGGTCATGAGTTTGAATCCCCAAAGAGGCCGGTGTGTTAAATTGACCTGGGCTTCCAGGTTGACCCAGATTAAAATAGATTTCATTAAATGAACTGGAAACTAAAAGTGGACGGTGTCATATTGATTGCATCACCAAACAAGTGCTCATTAGTCTACAAAAATGCGGGACTTGCACCATATACTCAACATGCCTCAAGGCATGTAAAGGGTAATTTACTTTACATTTTTATATTTACATAAGGTACAAGTAAAAGAAGTCCCTTGCCAGACACTGCCTTGGGTGTGTAATGTGTTCAGCTTTCACATATGCTAGGTCACTGTATAATGAAGTGGGGTAACTAGTTCCCTTCCTCATCATCTTTTCTACCCTGACAATTCCCATAACAAAAATCCAATCCCCATTTTATGAGTCTGCTTTACCTCCAGAGTCACACTGGTTCTGGAAAAATCTTCTGTCATTACAGGAATTGAACCAGGACTACTCCGTTGGTGGTAGAAGTAGAGGATCCTTTTACAAGCCCAAAGGTGCGCCTCCTGTATTAGACCCATATATTTACAGACCAATGGGCACTCAGTGGGAGATGTCATGATCATCATTCCAGCCGCCTTGTCTTCCCAAGACATTTTCTGATGCCCTTTTTTGCATAACCCACTTACAGGACATCACTGTCAACACCAGCATTTTACTGGTGTTGTTAATGTTTTGGCAAGTTTACATTCAGTAGTTTGCCATTGCTTTCTGAATGACAGGCTCTCATACCAACACGTTAAAACCCAGCCGACATGGTCTGCTGCCAAATCGGTCACAGCTGTGCTTCGAACGCAGGTAAGTGGGCTCACAAATCGCGTCTGTAAGCCCTTAGCCACAGAGACCGGCCATTTTAGGCTCTGTAAATGTAAAAAGATTTGAATCCGCCTTGATGCGGATCAAACCCATGACCTATGGGTCAGAAGAAGAGTGACTAGCCACTATGCTACCATGACTACTCTGTCGGCAGGCAAACAATTTACCACCAAGTAACCACAGCTCATATATTTACATATGCAACCATTATTCTTATTTTTACATAACTACTGCTTAACATAAAGAAGTGATCTTCCAGATCAGAACTCAAAACACCACAAATGTGAGACAAAACCTTGTCTAGAATATATGGCAATATATCAAATGCAACCAAACACTGACAACTATGGTATACAAATATTCACTGCAGATGCTGAACTTTGCAAGTTAAGAAAACAGAGACTAATAAAACTTAAGCTTATGGCACAATTTCCAAATGCTGGTATGCACCACCTGTTTGGGGAACTGCTTGTACATGATTCCCATAAGGTTATAACAGACGTCGTGAGTTTGCATGAAGAATGAGACAACATATGGAAACAGGTGTGAAGAAACCAGGTGAGGACTGCAAGCAAGTTACAGCATGTTATCCTGATGCTGATATATGACTGGCATCTATGTTTCTCATAGCGCATGTGGAGGGTTCACGAGTATGCTCAAATACTGTATGTGGAGAGTTCACAAGTGTGCCCAGAGTCACCACATGTGGAGAGTTCACAAGTATGCATAGAATCACCACAAGTGGAGAGTTCATAAGTATGCCCAGAAACACCACATGTGGAGAGTTCACAAGTATGCTTAGAATCACCACATGTGGAGAGTTCACAAGTGTGCCCAGAATCACCACAAGTGGAGAGTTCACAAGTATGCTCAGAATCACCGCATGTGGAGAGTTCACAAGTATGCTTAGAATCACCACATGTGGAGAGTTCACAAGTGTGCCCAGAATCACCACAAGTGGAGAGTTCACAAGTATGCTCAGAATCACTGCATGTGGAGAGTTCACAAGTATGCTCAGAATCACCATACGTGAAGAATTTACAAGTATGCTCAGAATCACCACATGTAGAGAGTTCACAAGTATGCTCAGAATTACCACATGTAGAGAGTTCACAAGTATGCTCAGAATTACCACATGTAGAGAGTTCACAAGTATGCTCAGAATCACCACATGTAGAGAGTTCACAAGTATGCTCAGAATCACCACATGTAGAGAGTTCACAAGTATGCTCAGAATCACCACATGTAGAGAGTTCACAAGTATGCTCAGAATCACCACATGTAGAGAGTTCACAAGTATGCTCAGAATCACCACATGTAGAGAGTTCACAAGTATGCTCAGAATCACCACATGTAGAGAGTTCACAAGTATGCTCAGAATCACCACATGTAGAGAGTTCACAAGTATGCTCAGAATCACCACATGTAGAGAGTTCACAAGTATGCTCAGAATCACCACATGTAGAGAGTTCACAAGTATGCTCAGAATTACCACATGTAGAGAGTTCACAAGTATGCCCAGAATCAAAGTGCTCCTTATTAGAGACGTGATCAATTGAAACCTGCCTGTGCTCTACAGGAACAACAATTCTACACCAATACTAACTAACAGCATGACCGTGGTGACCGCATGTTTCAATGAGTCTTTTTTTCACAGACAGCATCAGCCATCTCTCTAAGCAGTGAGAAGCGAATGCCCACAGCAACCCCTTCTGATGAGCTGAGGTGCATCCTTGCTTCCTAACAGCAGCCTTGTTTAATTCTGCAACACCTGCTCTTACATCTGTCATATGCCGTAATAAAATCATTGGGGCGGGCTTCATGTGATCCCATCTTGAGTATATATATTTACCAGGATAGAACCAAGTCCACTAGTGTGTTATGGAGCCCATAATGAAAGCAGAAAATACTAACACTATAACCTACTCATGCATGTCATCATAAGAGATGCTTACAGGGGCCTATGCTTCATTGGATGATTACAGTCAAAAGAAGGAGAGGAAACAGGTCATGAGCATTTTGTAGTTCTATGAATTCCTGCAGGAGTGAACAATTCAGTCCAACCATGTTTATGTCAGCAATATATTCACAAACAGATTATTACTTGAAAGCCTTTTCAAGTGGCCAGGATATTATACAATGAATCCAAACTTAACTATGAGGGGGCTTCAAACGAAAACCTTTAAAGTGTGACAGAAATTACAATAACCATGCTATTGTCTTGTAACCTGTAAATATGTTATTAAGGATGTCAAGAGTGTTAAGCATGTGACATCAGAAGGACAGTTCAAAGATGGCCACCCCACTTTTGGCATGCACCAAAGAGGGGCAGCGTTCTGTTACCTGTTTTTATTTATCAGTGAAGGGGTGAAACCTATAGAAATTCATTGGTGAGTGAAGGTCCAGTATAGTGGTGCATGCAGCAAGTGTGTGAGTGGAGTAGGAAGTTTCAAAACTGCGTGACTTCTGTGACAGACTGTTCACGACCAGGTCAGGCACGCCGAATAGCGACCCCAGAGTCTATTGCAGCTGTTGAAGGCCTCGTACAGGAAAACTGCGGATTGACTGTAAATGACATTGCCGCACATCTTTACATCAGTCAAGGTTCACCACACCACATCATCCATGATGTGCTACAGTACAGCAAAGTGTCTGCAAGGTGTGTGTCACTGGAGATTACTCCAGAATTGAAACAACGATGCACTGATGCTTGTCAAGAATTTTCGCAGTGCTTTGAAGCAGAAGGTGATGGTTTCCTATCAAGAGTTGTTATTGGAAATGAAATCTGGGTTCACTACCATGAGCTGGAAACTAAGAGATAGTTAGTTAGTTAGTTAGTTAGTCGCGGTTCCAACTTCACAGCAACGGGTCGTCCCCATTATGCTCCGTTCCTGTGCCAGTGAATATCACATAAAACGCTCCCCACTGCCCAATGTGAAAAGTGGAAAAGACAGGAGTCTCGACAAACAACAGCCCGCACAGATACACTGTGCATAATGCCGCCGCCAGAATGTCAACACAATAGTCCCCCACGAAACTAAGAGAGCGAGCAAGGAATGGCGCCATCCCTCCTCACCGAAACCAAAGAAGTTTCACACGCAGCCGTCTGCATGGAAAGTTATGAGCACCACATGCCAAGAGGGAAAACTGTCACCAGTTCTTCTTCTTAGTGATACGTATACAGATCTTCTCAGGAATCATCTTCGACCTGCAGTGAAATCCACACGATGTGGACTTCTGAGCAAAGGTGTCCTTTTGCAACCCCATACTGCCCGTGCAATGGTTGAAACCATCGAATACCTCCACTTTCACTGTGTACCACATCCCCCGTACTCGCCAGACCTAGCCCCTAGTTATTTCCACCTGTTTGAGCAACAAAGAATCATTGGGAGGAAAGTAGGAAGTTTCAAAACTGCATGACTTCTGTAAAGATGTACAGCAGGTGGTGCATGAGTCGTTACCCACACAACCAAGAGAATTTTTTTTTTCAAGGAATTCAAGCACTTTATTGGTGCTGGAGGACTTGCATTGAATGCAGTGGTGACTACATTGAAAAATGATACATTTGTTCTTTACTTTTTTTCAGAATATATTCACCCTCCAAAAAATGTAAGGTTTTAATTTGAAGCCGCCTCGTATGTGTAATATACATTTACTTTAAATAGTATTTATTGGTTTGCTTTTTTCTTTCCCTCACTGCATGAATGAATGCTGTATTTATAGTTTTTGCCACAAACAACAATTGAAACCTTAAACAGAACACAATGTTCATAAATCATTTAAAACCCTGTAACTTACTCTCTTAGCATGCTGTACATTTATACAAAATTTATCTTATGTACAATATTTGAAAAAAAACAAATGAAAGGTGAGTGGGTGGGTGTGTGTGTGTATTTTGCTCCACCGCCACATATCACATATATACACATACAATTCAAACCCCTTTTTATGCTGTCATACCACATATATACATATACAGTTCAAACCCCTTTTTATGCTGTCCACCTAGAATAAAATATACATGTTACCAAATAACGTGTAAAATTATTTCTGCCAGAGAAATAACAACATAAACATGCCAAATGATGATACACTGATTAAAACACTAATTCAGTTAATGTATCTATGAACTTCATGGTTTACTTTCACATTCAAATAAAAAATAATAGTCTAGTAAACACACATAAGAATACTACAACAGCAAAAACAACAAAAAACAAAAGAAAAAAAAAGAAAACAATAAAGAACGCTAGTTATTTTGAAAATATGTTTAAACATAAACATATCCATACTTTGTGGGCATTATATTGATCCTTATTTTTTTTCGCATATCCTTTACCAGACATCGCTGTCAACACCAGCATTTTACTGCTGTTGTTGATTTCTTGGCAAGATTACGCTCAGTAGTCTGCCATTGCTTTCTGAGCGGCCGGATCACTTATCCCGTAAGTCACCAATGCGGGGAGAATCGCTTCCAATTCTCGCGCGCTGTGTTATCCTATGTGGATAAACGGGGTTACGGAGAAAGTCATTTAACCCCTAGACCAGGGAGACCGGCAATGATCCTTATAATATTTATAAATATAAATCTGATGACTGTAAATGTTAAAATCCTTGAAAATACAAGATCTGATTTCACACCGGGGTTAATATTCCTGAAAAGGAGATAAACAATTTAAAAAGGCCAACCATTAGAATATAAATACCAAAACATTTCATTATTTTTTATTTTTACAGAAGCAAGAGTCAACTGAACCATCCGTGTGTTACCTGGAAAAAGCAATGAATAATAACACTGTAACCTACTATGCTCGTCGTAATAGGTGGCAAAACAAAGTTGGCATGAGACTGGCTATTTCATCCCTCAGAAAGAATTTAGCTCCAAAATCCAGCCAATCATGAACAAAGAGCTGGGCATGAGGTGCTTGATGGCCTATGCTCCATTAAGAGATGGAAGGCAGAATAAGAGTCAACCTAACATTGATTATTGTCGAGTGTTAAAGAAAAATTCTAATATTTGCTTAAGTGATGAAAAATAATTAACTCTTTGGTACTTTTTTTGTTTAAGTTGATTTTGAAGAATTGAGGAAGAGTTTTACACATGAGGACGCTGAAACTGTCTCATTTTCACATTATTCCTGAACTTTATAAAACTGACTTCAGCCATAACCTCTGTAAACAAAAATTACCACTGTGTGTAGCAATTAAAGCCACAAGACAAGCCAAATACTGTTAAAACATTAATCTGACAATAAATACACAATATGATCATATGGTCAAGACAAGAACACTGATCGAGTGAGATGGTGAATCATGACCGCTCACGCTTATCAGAAAGGCACATGATGAATGAATGAATGATCATAAAATGTGCTGTGGTAACTCATGAAGGTGTGAGACCCAAAAGAGTCCCTCAATAATTAACAGGTAAAGAATTAATGCTTCTGAAAGCATATGAATGTCTTGTGGCAGTAAGATATGCATCCATTCACAGACGGAACAATTCAGATATTTGCTTTCTATTATCCTACACTAACAAGGAGGGGACTATGCACCACTACTCATCTACATATAATGATAAAGCATTGCTATCAAAGGAAACAGCTTTTTGCCAAGTAAAATCATTGCAATATAAATACAAATACTTGGTACATTTGTTCAGATAAAACAGATCATTTTGGCATTATACAAAATTATATATGAACACAAAGCAGATACTCTTATTTACATTACATATATTAGAAACTTTGTCTTTTCTCTGAAGAAAAAAACGGTGACATTTTACACAGAATGAAAATTATGATTTATGAAAATAGATTCAAGTAACTGTACAAGCAATCACAACAATACTGGAAGCAATGGATTTGTAGTTTCATAAATAGCCATGCCAAATCCTCTACACAGCTGAAGTAATAAATATGATATGTTTCAGAACAGTAAATGAACAACTAATCGCTTTTGATGATAGTCAGATCCAATCACTGAATGGACATAGATATATACAGTTGGCTCAATGCTGAAGGGTACAAAAATAAGGTGGAAGACACACATACATTTTTCACTCAATGTTACATCAATACTGCTGTATGGGTCAGAAACATGGTGAACAACTAAAAGAAATGCTAATAAACTACATTCACTAATTGGTGCCTGCACAGAATAGTGGTAAAATGGTGTGAAGAATCACCAATGTAGAGCTCATGGCAGTAACTAAATAAATTCAGGTGAACCAAGAGGTGAGAAAAAGACACTGCTGCTGGATAGGACACACATTGAAAAAACCCAAGGACAGTAAACTGGACACTCTTGCCTGGAACCAACAAAGCAAATGAAATGGGAGATTTAAAACACACGGAGAAGAGAATTACAGACAGACATGAATAATATTGGGAGAACATGGAGGGAGCTGCAGGAGATAGAAACAGACAAGATGGCTTGGTTGAGCACCTATGACCCAATGTGGGATCAAGGGAACAGAGGAAGATATACAATTAAAGAACAAGTATGAAATCAACTTCACAGCAGCCACTGGACAATTTTTGAACAACTTCAAAACAGAGGCCAAAAACTCAAAACAGAAATGAAAACCATCAATGATGAGAAAAAATAGTACTCATCACAACCTTCATCATCATCAAGTGCCTTGCTGACTATCACAGACGATCATGTTTCTCCAGATCTTGAGATCTCTAACGGCATGTATTGTCAATGTAACGGCAACTTGTGTGCTGACTCCTTTCCGTGTCATGACACAAGACTGTCAAGAATTTTCAGACAATTAAAAGTGAAGGCACAGTTGCACGTGAAGAGATAAATTAGTCATAAAACTTGAAAGAACAATGGATTCAGAAACACCCACAGACAGACACACCACAGTCATACTTTCTATAACTAAGGATCTGACTTTAGGGGTGTAAAGTGATAGATAGATAAAGAAGAATGGATAAAAAGAGGGATAAAAAGAGAGATAATGACTATAGAACGATGTGATGAGTTAAAATGTAACAAATATGGTAGGCTGAGATTCTACAGCGAAACAGTTCTTCTTCTGCGTTCATCTGGAGTTTTTTTTTCCGAACGTGATTGCGTTGTGCCTGTTTACAGCAGAGCTGCGTTCTTGCGCCGTAAGGCCGACACATCCGACTTCTGCAGGCATTTCTTGGCCAGGTTAACCTTCCCAGAGAGATAAAGTTCAATTTCCCTCTACATACATAACTTCACAATTAAGATACCCTTTTATTCGTTACCATATCAACACAACTGTCATGGATATGACAAATAAGGCAATGGAAGAATAACTATGAATAACAATGAAACAATTGGAAAAAATAGAGGGAAAAATAAGTCACCTAAAACGTATTTAAAATATTCAAATGGTTTTAAACAAAATCTTAAGTGACAAACTGGTGCTTATAAGCATTAAAAAAACGGCCAAACCATGTAGAAAGAAAACAGACAAGACTGCAGAGAGCAAAATGTATTACTGAAAGTAATAAAGCAATATACCATAAAGTGAATATGTGAAAAATAATAATAGCTGACACATAGCAATAGTGAGAAGCAAGTGGATGAGAGGTTACATTATCAATCTTACATATCAAGGGACGTGTGTTCAAACCTTAAGGCTCTGTGATTTTTAAACTTCCAGCATGTAAACTACATAGTGACTGCTTGGAAATGTGGCCTTTATTCCTCTCAGCACAGACAATACAAAAATTGACCCACACCAGTAGTAGTAAAAAACGTTAGTTGCATATTCTTTACAGGACGTTGCAGTCAACCTAAGCATTTTTTGGCTGTTTGTGATCTCCCGGCAAGTTTATGTTCAGTAGTTTGCCATTGCTTTCTGAACGACCAAACACTCATACCTTTGTATGGAAACCAACGCAAGGCGTCCGTTTCCAACCTGCAGCTGTGTTTTGAACGCGGTAAGGGGGATTACGAATTGCATTTGTAAGCCCTTCGCCACAGAGCTGGCTATAGTAAGGGTGTAGTAAGGGTGCTGAAATAAAAACAACAAAAATACATAGCACTGAAAATAAAGAAACGTGAACAAAATACAATACATGAGTGATCAAGGAAGCTGTCGTGAGACAATGTAATACCGACATTTATAGAGACTGGGGTGCTCAAACAATGTGAATTAAGAAAAGAAAACATCTACAAAATACAGGTAAAATGGAATGCATGGATATATCAAAACATCAAATTCATGAGTGAAAATGAGCCTAGTCAACCGTTAATCCTGCTGACCCCCTGGAATCAGGAATACAGCATATAACACCACATTCACTCTATGCACATTCACTCTATGCACATTCACTCTATGCTGTCTCACCAAACAACAAACTAGTTTACCTCTTGTTTGCAAATTTTAATCATTTGCAATTCAACATGCTGGAACACACACAAAGATACTTTTGTACAATAGAGATAGATCTAACAGAGGATAAGAAAATTTGATATGGAAGGAGTATTCAGATCTTCAAGAGATCTTTCATCACAGACTAGGAGTATAGATTGTCGGTCCATCGGTCGGATGATACACATTTCACCTGAGTTTATAGCAGACTCCTTCCAGATCTCCTTCAGGATGCAGACAATTTCAGCAAGACTTTGTAATTCGGATTTCAACTGCTTGCGAACAACTTCTCTTCCTTGAGCTACTATAGATGAACATTCAACTGGAACATTCTTGAAATAAAATTGATAGCTTCATCACAACTCTTGAAATACAACTGGTAGCTTCATCACACTTCTTCTTTCGTTCGCTTTAAATATGTTTATAACTGCAATGTCTCTTGTATGAATTTAACTGTCTTTTTTAGTTCCCTCAGCGGTCCATAGAGTTTATCTTCCACTGTTGTTTCTCTAGACCAGATGGTTTGCCTAGATATGTTGTATTTTGGGCAGTCTTGGAGTATGTGCTCTGCTGTCTGCGATGCCAATCCACATGGCTGATTCACCAATCTTGAATTTTGTATACATATGGTTGCGTAATCTATTGTGTCCTCTTCTGAGGCACAGAATAATGACTTGTTCTGGTCTGTCAATAACGTGGTAGTCATCTTGAGCATGTTTTGGTGGCTTTCTGACTGATTTGATGATTCTTTTCTTTTGGTGATATGTAACGGGCACATCAGGCTGTTCTTCTTTTTCCCCTTCCTTAGCCAATCGATCAGCTCTGTTGTTTCCGGGTACTCCACAGTGGGATGGTATCCACTGTATGGTGACCTTATGCTGACTGCTAAGTTCAGAAAGTAGTGTCCTTAGTACGGGCAATTTCCCAGACAGGAGCACCTCAAGTACTGATTTTGCATCTGTCAACAGCACCACAGGTTGTGTACCATTGCTGGTATTTAGTAATTTCTCTGTTGCTATCTTGATTGCCTCAATTTCTGGCTGAATGGCTAGAATGCCAGATTCTCCATCGGGAGATCTGGGTTCGAATCCTCGGTAAGATGTGGGATTTTTTTTTCCATCGGGGGTAAAAAGAAACTCCTAACCTGCACAGTTTGCGGTGACTGCATTAGCCAGGCGGCCTTAATTCCTCAGGCTCAAACACCCCGCTGCCATACACCGCAAGGTACTATATCGGCAATAAATGACAGTTATGGCAGTAGTTTCCTGTTGGTACTCTGGCCGTGTCCCTAGTATTATTTGGGTTGTCTATGTACACTCCCGCTCCTCCATTTCGAACAGCATTTTGTGCTGACCCATCTGTGTAGACTCGGATTTAGAGGTCCTGTGGGTATTCGTCATCAAGGAAGCTGGAGTGGCTGTTCTGCACTGCACACTGTTCTGTTCTTCCTTGTCAAGTATTCTTCTCACTTTTGTCTGGGTTTGTAGTGATAGTCTATGTTTATCTTTCCATGGAGTTCGCTCTGGAATAGTTGTTAGGGGGATACCAACTGTGGGCAGATCGGTGGTTTCTCTGCAGAGTCGTTTGGCCTGGTGGATAAAACTACTTCTTTTCAACCGCCCCATAGCTAAGTTTTCAAATCTGTTCTTCGTAGGGTGGCCTGGCAAGCTGAGGAACTTTTCTACTTGTATTAGTGTTTTCATATCTCTGCGTTCTCTCAGTGCTTGCGTCCTCCACATCTTCTCCATCTCCACTATATGGGTATAGAGTGTCCATGTATCTTTCCAAGTAAGTGTAAGACTAGGATGGGCAATTCTGTTGCTTTTGGTGTTTAGCCAAATGCACACATAAAATCTAGAACCACTGACTGGATTAGGCACCCCTCATCCTGAGTCCCTGCACCACTATCAGCCACTTCCAGTAGCCTTCCAGCATTCTCATTTTCCATTCCGCAGGTGCAAGATGCAGATTTTTCATCTTTATCATCATTAAAGGCTAGCATTGCATCATATACGTGTTCTGTTGTTGGTTTCCTCACCCTTAGTATTGGAATCCTTTCCTTAATTTTGTTAAGTTTATCACAGCATCTAACTCTCCTGCTTTTGTCGGATTCTGCCTTCCGCTGTTTTTTACTCATCATATTGTCTGTTTTGTCTGTATTGTCCGTGGTGGTAGTCGGTGTGGTTGTCTCTTTGGTAGCAGAGATCTCAGTGGTGGTAGATATCGTGTTAGTAGAGAAAATCCCATCGCCACCTGAGAAATCAGCTGTGGGTGAAGGAATGTTGCCCAGAAGATAGGCTTCAAAATCGAAGGGTTCATCCTTTTTGATAAAATCACCTGTGAACAGGTCAAGTTGCTTTCATACACCTCTCTGTTTCTGTCTTTACATAAAAGCATGCACACTTTTTGTAAGAGATTGGGTTGGGTACAGTGGGTTGACATACTCGGGTCAGTGTACCCCAATCCTACAAGTTAGGTGAAAGAATGGACAAGGTTATGTAGGGGGTGCATTTAAGGTTGTTTAGTGTGGGATGTCAGTTAGCTTGTAGTACAACTAGTAGAGAAAAATAGACAAATCAGGTTTGCTTTTCTTGCATGAAGTGTGAATGGCTGTTTCATGTTGTGTCTGGCTGAGAAACGTATAAGGTCAGACTTGAAGGTCAGACTAGTACCTGAGGTTTAAGGCGTGGAAAAAAAATTTTTTTTAAGTTTTAGGGGGGCAGAGAGGCCTCAAGGTATGGTGCCACCTCGAATGATGGAGGTCCCGGGTTCAAGCCCCAGTGAGAGCCGGGATTATTTCACGTGGATTTCTACTAATAAAATTTCCCCTGGTCTGGGTAGTGAGATCGGACGCCCATGTGTATTGTTGCTCATGTAAAAGTTTCCTTGGCAGTTGTAAATCGAAAAAGTGTAGTCTAATGGCGCTGCTCGGGCAAAACTTTAAGTTAAACATCTACCCAAAGTATTTCAGGATCATTGCCGGTGCTACAGAGTTCATGCACTGAGCTAAGATTCTCCAGACTCAGGCTTGAGTTAGGAGTAGAACGGAGCACTTATGGGTTACATCTGTGTGCCATGATGTTGATCTAAACTAAACTAAAGTGGAAAAAAAATAAAGCGGAATGAAATCACATGAATAAATATTAACACAGAGAAAAAAAGAGATCATAAGCAGAAATGATAAGAAACAGAGTTTATCAGTGGGCACACTAGTTAAATATTTCAGCAGTCTGCAGAACCCAAAGTGGATGTCTTGAACATTTTTGTAGATTATTATGTACAATATTTCTATGAAACATTTTCATTTTTCTCCCTGAACACATCCTGAGTATTTCTGTCAAGAAAACAAAAGTTATATTTTTCATCTGTGGATACCATTTCCACAACACAACATAATACATCAAACTATTCATACAATTTAATTACCTAATTCGCGATATGTTAAAGAAAAGAGATTCGTTACTGAATTTCATCAACACAACTGCAATGTAAACACTTTTTACAGAACACTTTTCTAATAACATGAATTACAGAACAATCATCATCAGTCACAATATTTAAAATTACAGTGTAAACGCCCTCATCATTCATAAAAGTAAACTTTGCATTATAAATTACATATAAAAATATACACAGGAGAAAGGCAATAATTTATTTTTCAAAACCCTGAAATCACTGTTCATAAAAATTCATATCCAGCAAGAATTTATTGATTGAACAATGTGGTATTTTTTTCCCCTTGCTTTTCAAGCGTAGTCCATACACATTGTAGTACTTCCAGTGCACTGGACTGATTTTTGTGTGTGTATTACTTTCTCTATTAATAGTGTCTCTTGCCTTCAGGCAAACCAACTCTGACTTCTGAGGTAGTGGTATCTTATATTTCATAACTGTTCACAACATGCTACAACTATTCCAACCAACACGGATTTCTATAAGAGAATTAACTCCTGTGGTGACTGCTAATGAGAAATAATATAATTCCCATTATTCTACAATTCTCCAAGTTTGCTTAAACATTTACTGCTGCATTAACATTTTATCACTCTTTAGTGATATAAGAGAAATCTCAATCTATTACCTTTCCAGCACATGATTAGATCAGTTGAACCTATAACTTCAGCCATAAGTCAAAGGATACCATTATGAAAGCATCAAGAATCCAGTCCTCCATTGTTGTCTACTCTAAACGATACATTAAGTGCAGGAACAAAGTGGACATTCATTCTTTACACAACATAGTCGAGGATTTTCCTTCCCTTCCTGTTCTCCTTCAAATGCCATTTTATTCCTCCAATAAGAGTAGCAACAGAATAATTGAACTATTCCTAAAAGGAAAACTTCCGAAAGGTAGAGATGCACAAATATAAATGTCAATATAGAAAGAAACGATGTATATCCCACAATTATCTGTTCTAAAGTGATTAAACTATAAACATAAAACAGCCCTGTGCTATTAATACTAAATAGGAAATACTGTGCTAAGCCTGTATGTTCAGACATAAAACAGTGCAGTGGAAATATACTGTATATCAAGTTGATAAGATGCATTTCCCTACCAAAATCTCAGATTCCCACCATGTGAGGGTACATTAACACCAGAATCAATCTGGTTACAAATAAGTTGCTCTACTAATGGGGACTGAATCTGGACAGGGTCAGTTTTGGTAAACACTTTATAAAATGAAAACACTGTTCAGTATAATAGTCAATGGATGATCGGTGAATGCTCCAGAAAATGAGTTTTAACTCAAGTAAGTGTGAGGTTTTGATGTTCAAGTCATTTGAACCCAAACAAGAGCTTATATTTGAGTGAGGTTGGTGTAGAAACTTTTCTTTCTCTCTCTCTCTCTCTCTCTCCCCCCCCCCCCCCCCTTCCTGCAACAAAGTACCACCTCCATAGGGACTGTTGCAGATTTCTCCTTTCCCTCTCCAAACTCAGAAACCAGCAGGGTGGAACTTCACATCTACGGAGAGGCATATCTGAACGTACGTAATCAGGTCATTATTCAGCACAGCACATATAGAATGTTCCCCCCACGGGTTTTAGGCGATTCATTGGCAACACACTTTAGCCCAGTGTCCAGAAGAAATGAGTCACACATGTGGAAATTCTTTAAAGTCCCTGAATAAATATTGACATCATGATAAAAACTGTCAGTCAAAAAAAAATATGCACGGATGAAGAAAAACTGTCTTGGTCAATAAAAATATGTCCAGAAAAGGAAACATTATCTCAGTCAATAAAAATATGCAGACAAAGAACAAATTCCAGAGACTGTTGATAATAAGTGCGCACAATATTAACTCTAGAATAATACAAGCAGCCAAAAACTGGTCAGTATGTACCTGACGAGATGCAGCAAAATATGCCAAGCAATAAATCGTACAATTTATGGTTTGTGTCTTTGATATTCACATGACTAATAGTTAAACAATCTCAATTTACACTGTTCTTCCATTAATCTATACATAAAAAAATACACTTATGATAATTCTTATTCCGTTTAAATTTATTATTCTATATTTAAATAGTAGCTTCTTCATTCTTGAAGACATAAGAGTGTCTGAATTTATACAGGATTTTCTCTCTCTTTAAATGTAATATATTGTTAGTGTCCAGATTTTAGTGAAACTAAAAATTGATGGGGATGTTGACAAATTATCATGAGAAAAAGATGCTACATAAAAGTTACTGATCTCTCAAGCATATTTTTGCTTGTCTGTAACAAACTTTTTAACTTATCAGGTCTCAGATTCCAAAACTCTTTGATCTTCTTCCCTCGATCTACAAATAGGCTTAAATACATCATGTCTCTTACTCCAGACTTCGTCTTCTTCTTTCTTTCTATCAATATTTAAATCATGGAGTGCTTGTCCCTTTAAATCTGATCTCCCAACGAACACAAAACTGTGATTTGGAGGGAATTCTTCAGTAGGTGTTGGAACTTTCTCAAACACACTAAAATCAGGCATTTGTGCAGCAAATGATTCACCTCCTTCATGAGAAGATGTATCAAAGAACTTGAATGAATTGAGACCCGAAGTTGGTGTGGCTAAAGAAAATGAGAATGGACCTGGAGAACGAAGTCTGCCTGATGATGCCCCATACAAACCGCTGCCTGATATGTTCTCTGATGACCTGGACTTTTTCTGACTGATATGCGGACTGTTCGCAACCAGAGTCAACAAAGGACTCACTCGGCCAGTTTTTTTTAACGGTGCTGTTGATGGAGATGTTTCTGGTACTAACGATGGACTCAGTGATGGACTACGAAACGCTGACACAATATTGACCATTTTTGGAGATTTGACTTCCAGTTTTGCCATTTTTGCTTGTGATGAGGTTGGACTCTGGATACCATCCAGGTACTGTAGCTGCTGATCTTGTGTCGCTTTGTTGACGCTGGAATCTGACAAACTTCTGCGTTTGATGTTTGATGTCACCATTCCCGTATCTGTGTGATTCTCTTCTTTACTGCAGAAGAAAAATATATTAACAAAATCAATAGATTAATAGCATTAATATCATCAGTTAATAGTTTCAGAATCAAAAGAGCATTTTTAAAAATTACATCTTAATGGGTTTAAGAATGAAAAGAGTATTTTTAAAACATTACTTCTTATCACATATGACTCAGTGATGTAACACAACTCATAGAGAACACTAATAAAATATAAGAAAAATTGACACTTTATAATATTTAATGGAAAACATGGACCAGACAAAGGAGTTTATAAAATGCACTATCCAAATACAAATATACAATAGAAAATAAAAAAAAATAAAAATAAGCTGTTACTATTTAATGCTTTCCAACCAATAAGGTCCTCCTCAACTATCTTGATGCAACAAAATCACATTAACACCACACAAGGCAACAGGAATGGTTTCATTCGAATGGTGTTTCTCCTATCTGGCTCAACCTTTCCCTGCAGAATGGCAAGCTGCTTGTCAAGAGCATCACACAAAGCAAAAATTCCTAACTTCAGCTATTACACCCAGAGGTCTCCACAAACACAAAAAGAACTGCACTAGTCGTCTGAACAAACAAAAACTGAACCCATGGCATTCAGAACTAAAGGCAGGCTATTGAGGTCATCAACATCTTCACAGAGTTTGTCCTCAAACGGAACAGGTAAGTAATTTTCTCTGTTCAGAAACATTTTATCCCACAATCTTGTCAGTGGGTCTTTGGAGTCCCATGGCAGATATGTTTATAGTCTATGCCTTCCATGACTTCTTATTTTCAACAACAATGTGAAAGTTTGGCATTTATGTTGCTGTTCATTCTTTACAACAACAATGTGAAAGTTTGGCACTGCTGTTTCTGTCCATTCTTTACAACAATGTGAACGTTTGGCACTGCTGTTTCTGTCCATTCTTTACAACAACAATGTGAAAGTTTGGCATTGCTGTTACTATCCATTCTTTACAACAACAATGTGAAAGTTTGGCATTGCTGCTGCTGTCCATTCTTTACAACAACAATGTGAAAGTTTGGCACTGCTGTTTCTGTCCATTCTTTACAACAACAATGTGAAAGTTTGGCATTGCTGCTGCTGTCCATTCTTTACAACAACAATGTGAAAGTTTGGCATTGCTGTTACTGTCCGTTATCTAATGTCAGAATGTCTCCTGTCTGCTACTTCACCACATGAATTAATCTGTTTTCTGAAGAATATTTTTCAACAAGGAATTATGACCAGCAACGTGTCGAAATTAGACATTTTCAAAATTTTGCTACTGACAAAGTGCTTCTTGGTACCCTGCACATTATATTCTTCTTCTCTTCCATATATTCTCAAATATCAACATGAGTTCTATAACATCACATTTGGTCACAAGTCTAGACTACCATACAGACTGGTATGTTTTTGGTGTCGACCAAACGTATTCTCATTGACAACCTGATGTGAAAACACTAAGGTATGTGTGACTCCTGCAAAAAAACGTACATGAATTCACTATAAGGTATGTACACTGTGTCCTTTGATGTCTCTCTTTTTCTTATAAGTCACACATACCTTACAGTTTTCACATCAGATTGTTATATCCTGCTGCAGTCATTATATTCCCTGATCTGTATTCTCATTAGCCTTGTATACAGGAGAGTCCATAGCATGTGGTTAGCAGTCATTTCATCTGTGCAATATGGGCACTGATCCATAGTATTAATATTTAACTTGTTGATGAGATCATCCCCGAGTCCATTACAGACCATGTGAAGTCTGAGGATTATTGTTCTTTTCTGCGAAGGTCATGGTATGGGTCTCTCTTGTGGTATCTTGGATATATATTTTTCCATTTTTTGTTGGAGTGTGGTATTATTCACACTGTAAAACATTGAGATGTGTGTTTTTCCAACTGTTGTGATCAACATCAGTATCATGTTCCATGCTGATAAGCCTGGGCGGTCATGTTTCACCACCTCACACGATCACCAGTCATGGGTAAGCTATGTGTTCTAGTCTTGACTTTGCCATGTGGTTAAGCTATCAAGATATTTACTTTCTGCCCTACCCTTGTTTATTTTCCCTTAATTTTGCCAGTTATCACCAAGTTCTCTAGTTTATGTCTTCTCATAACATGCCCACAAATGTTGACTGCATCTAATCAGTTCTCTAATCAGTTTACGGTTTTCATTTGTTTCTTGTAGAAATTGCTCATTGGTTTTTCTGTATGTCCATGATATTCTTCGCATTTTTCTCAGAAAATCTCCACTGCTATTAGATGTTTTTTAGCTTGTCTGCTCATTGTTCACGTTTCACATCCATACACAAATACAGGTTCTACTTTTGCCATAGTGAAAGGTGTGTTAGAGTGTGGTATTATTCACACTGTAAAACATTGATATGTATGTTTTTTGATCTTTTGTGATAGGTGTGTTAGTGTGTGGTATTATTCACATTGTAAACCATTGATATGTTATTCTAGAGTAGATTTCCTTTCATTTTTCTTAGTCTATCAGCGTCTTAATTCCATGGCATTATATGAATATATGTACCCATTCTTTAACAAAGGTATTTATAAACAACATACCCATTTCTATTCGCCATTCTGAATGCGGAACCAGCCAGAGAAGGTGAACTTTGACAATTCTCCCTCTCATTCATGAGACTGTGATTTTGTCTTGGAGATGATTCTATTGAATTGGGTCGTCGGTGTTGATCACTGCTTCGAGGCGAGTTTAACCCTGTCAGTGGTGTTCCTTTAGGCTTACTCTCCCGGGACTTTAGTGGAATATCTAATTCATTGGAACCAGTGAACCCAGAAAAGTAGGCATCCTTATCTGTCAAGAGAAATCAATTTGTGATTTAGTTGTGCTACTTCCAGATGGGGAGCTGCAGTGATGCAGTGGCTAGCACGATTTTCTGCCAGCCCGGTGGTCATGTCTTCTTCTTCTTCTTCTTCTTCTTCTTCTTCTTCTTCTTCTTCTTCTTCTTCTTCTTCTTCCGCATTCATCCAGAATTTTATTTTAGACGTAACTGCGTTGTGCCTGTTTACAGCATAGCTGCAATATTTGTACCTTTCGGCCGAAACATCTGACTTCCCGGGGTCATGTGTTCAAATCCTTATTAAGGTAGAGATTTTAAAACTGGGCATGGCTTTCAGATTGACCCAACCTCAAATTGGTACTAGGAAATATTCTGGAAAGTAAAAGCAGCTGGCATGATGTGTACCACATCATCCATTGAGTGCCAACTGATCTATGTAAATATGGGGCTAGCACCATATGTCCAATTCATTTCAAATCATACACAAGGGTCCATTTTACTTTCTTCCAGATGCTGATCAAGCAAATGGAATTGTTACATTATTCAGTACATTTTTGTTGGTTGGCTGATTTGTTGGTTGGTTGGTTGGTTGGTTGGTTGATTGGTTGGCTGGTTGATTGGTTTGCTTGGTTGGCCCACTGGCTGGTTGGATGATTGGTTAGTTGGCTGATTGGTTGGTTGGTTGGCTGTGAATCCTCTGGAAGACTATGAGTATTAACTCTTGAGTATTAACTCTTAAGTTTGATGCACTGACACTCAGAATGCCTGAACTCTAAAAGAGCTTAAATTTATCAGAGTGAGGTTGGTGTGAGAAGTTTTCCTGACCTGGTGCCCAAGTACCATCTCCACAGAGACTGTTTCTGCAGAGCTTTCATTCCCCTCTCCAATCTCAGAAACCAGTGGGGTGTGCAAGACCGGTACTGTAACTTCACATCTACAGAGATGCATGGCAATCCTAGGAATATTGATCTGACCTAGAATCCAGTCTGTGGGTAGGTTACAGCATGAAGATATACTCCAAGGCGCTGGCCAGTGCAAGACCTGGTCTTGCAACCTGCTTTAACCCTCAGAAAATGATAAAATGAATACTATTTGTTGAAAACTGAGCAATACTGATCTCTGTATTCTTTAGAGATCTCATTTCCTCACTGCTACCATGTCCAACAGAATTTTCCACAAATGGCAGAGTTCTCTTGTCCACTTTTTCTAGTTCTGTATCAATTGCTAGCTAGTTAGGTTTTACATGTGGTACAACTTGTAATTAGTTAACAAATTTTGAAGGTTCTCTGCAAGACGTGATTTTCTGCCAGCCTGGTGGCCATGTATTCAAATGCTCATGTGAATGCCTCATGGCCATAGAATACAACTGGTTTTGAACAGAAGTTTGGAAATCACTATGTTAACATTCGTGGTGCTACACAGTTTTCATAATTCCCCAACATACAGAGTCAAAGGATTGAAATCAGGTTTGATTCCAAATCACCTCGCACTGCTTTAGATGGTATGAGGCATCAGAAATTCAGAAAGCAATGGCAAACTACTGAAGGTAAAGTTGTCTAGTAAATCACAAACAGTCAATAACTCAATGCTGGGGTTGATTGCAGAGTCCTGTAAAGGACATGCAACTAACTTTACTATCATTACAGCACTTACATCACTGCTGGTGTATGCCAGGAGGGTACTGATCATTACAGCACTTACACCACTGCCGGTGTATGCCAGGAGGGTTCTGATCAGTGTTGAGGAAATAGGGCCACATGCCTAGGCGGTTAACTCACAGTGTTCAAACATAAGGTTTTTATTGCCTCTCCAAAAGACAGTAATCACTTGTCTTTCTGTAGATTAGAACCTACTGTCCTAACAAGTGAGACCAGTAATCTAACCCCACTGCCACCAGTACCTCATTTGAATAAAATAGGTAAATGTAGTCTCATAGTAGAGGTGTCTTAAGTGTTTGGCCTTCACATATACTAGGCCGCAACATGATGGGTGGTCGGTTGCCTCCCTCATCACCTTTCCTTCCCACAAAATTCTGAAGATTGTTTGGTACTCATTTTTAATAGGTTGGGTCAACCATGGAGCCATACTGGTTGGAAAAAATAATCCTATCTCTGCTGGGAATTAAACCCGGACCACATACTTGACCGGCAAGTGCACTAACCACTATGCCACCACAGCTCCCTCACTTGTGTAAACATATTAACCATCAGCTTTCAAACAATCAATTAACATAAAACACCAAATGCCCAACAAAATATATTCAGTACTATCAGATTATTACCTGGCCCTGATAAAGGACAACTGGGAATTACAGAACGTTGCATGATCACAAATAATGCTGTGTTAGCCACTTTCTGTTGGCCATCTGACGGCGCCTCGGATCCAGTGCTGTGTTTGACAGCTTCTCTCACACGAGGAGCAACCTGCTGGTTCCATGTGTTCTGCATCCACCTGGATAAAGAACCAATTGTCAAATGTAAAATTTATGGCTTCTTTTCTGAAAATACAGCTGATTGTTAAAATTATAACA
This sequence comes from Cepaea hortensis, assembly GCA_963921405.1. Classification (NCBI taxonomy): domain Eukaryota; kingdom Metazoa; phylum Mollusca; class Gastropoda; order Stylommatophora; family Helicidae; genus Cepaea; species Cepaea hortensis. The sequence goes on along the minus strand of OY992882.1, from coordinate 92,491,109 downwards.
GCATCATTTATTTACTCTGTTGGTGTCTAGCAAGAGGATTTAGAGAACTGGGCATTGGCTATTTGCCACGGCAGTGACTGTGCTGTGCAGGCTAGGTTTTAGTATTATAGTTCCCCGGGAAGGTTAACCCGGTCAACAAATGCCCGCAGAAGTCGGATGTGTCGGCCTAACGGCGCAAGAACGCAGCTCTGCTGTAAACAGGCACAACGCAATCACATCCGGAAAAAAAAACTCCGGATGAACGAAGAAGAAGAAGAAGTATTATACTTGTGAAAGGGTCAGAGTGGCTTAAAAGATATAGCATCTGCCTCTAGTTAAAACAGTGAAACAAAAAAGTGAAGTAAAGAACTCTTGTACATGCCTTGAGGCACACTGAGTATACGCTAATAGTAATAATAATAATAATAATAATTTGCCCCGAAACTGTTTCCTGTTATGGGTCTGTGATGTGATAGTGGCATCTGAGAGCAACCTTTGCTTCACTTTAGTAAGTGACAAGCCCAGGCGTGGAACCTGCGTCCGACCATGCTCATGTCATTACCAGTAAAGTTCGCTATCAACTTCGTTACCACGCATGCCTGAGTATAAGGCTAATCCAATACTTTTATAGACCAATCAACACTCTGCGGGTGAAGTGGTGAATATCATGCTGGTCTCCTTTTATTTCCCAGGACATTTCCTGATTCCCATTTTATGCTGGACAGACCTGGGAGCACTTTACAACACAATCTTCCTACCAACTCTGTGCTACCAATGCCAAACCTGGACAATGACAGAAAAAGAGAAAAGAAAAATCACAACAACAGAAATGAGGTTCCTGAGAAGAATACTCAACGTATCAAGAAGAGATAAGATCATAAATGAAGAAATCAGGACTAAAGTGGGGGTTAAAGCTGCTCTAGATTTTATTAGAAAGCAGCAAGTCAAATGGTTTGGCCATGCAAGTAGGCTACCAGTCAACAGCATGCCACAACAAGCAATGATGTACAGACCAGATGGAAACAGAGGAAGAGGCCGACCACGTAAACGGACGGAGGGAATAACAGAATCCATGGGAATGTCGATATATGAAGCCCATAACCGGGCACTCTCACGAAGTTTATACTTCACCTCGACACCGCAACGTACAAGAGGAACATGATGAGATGAGACCTGGGAGCCCAGGTGAATTTAAAAATCTGCCTTAGTGGGGATTCAAACACACGACCAGCGGGCAGCTTAGCAAACGTTAGCAAATATACTACCGTGGCTCCCAGTTTAAAATGTGCTGGGTTCAAATCCCAATTAGGACAATATTTCATGACAATTGTTTTCAGAGAAAACTGATCATGTCATACTTCCCCTTGATCTCTAGGTAGTGGATCAGATAACAAAGACTTCTCAGACTAAGGCAGTGGATCTCTTTATAAAGACCAGCTTGATGACTGCCAAGAAGGACAGCAACAGACTATCTCCTTTACAGATGCCTAGTAAATTATGAATACCATGGACAGACAGAGAAATAAATGAGACAGTCCCTTAGGAAACAAATGAAAACTGTAAACTGATTAGAGAAATTAAAAGCAGTTTTTGTGAGTACATCTATATTTATAAAACAAAGTGTATGTATGTAAATATGTATGTATATATGTATGTATGTAAATATGTATGTCCTTTATTTGTTCGCGAACGGCCCATCCGATTGAGATGAAATTTTCTACACGCCTTCCTTTCATTCCAGAGCTGTCAAGTGTCATAGTTTTTTTTTCTTCTTCCTCCTCCTCCCTCCTCCCCCTCCCAAAATACGTACGTAAATATATGATGATGATGATGAAAGAATCCCCGAACCAAAACGCTAGGGAAAGGGAAGAAAATGACGTGACTACACAGAATCGTCACACGGCAATCATCATCATCAAGTGCCATGCCGGCTGGCGTAGGCGTTCATGGCTCTCCGTAGATCTCAGTCTTTGGTTTTTTGGATCAACTCTGCTGCTGATATTCCTCCATGCCACGGCAATATCAATAACAATTCATCTTTTTATGTGTAAGGAAGTTATCTACAGTCGTGTAGAAGGGAAGAACTAGACGAGTATGAATTCGGAATGGCGAACTCTCTCCCCCTCTCTTCTCCTCCCTCTACCTCCTCCCTCCACCCTTCTCCTCTTCCTCCTCCCTCTCATCCCTCTCCCTCCTAGCTCCTCCTTCTCCCTCTTCCTCTCCCCTCCTCCTCCCTCCTACTCCCTCCGCCTCCTCCCTCATCTTCCCTCCTCCTCCTGCCTCCCTCCTCCTCCTCCTGCCTCCTTCTCCCTCATCATCCTCCCTCCTCCTTCTCCCTTCTTCTCCCTCTTCCTCCTCCTACCTCCTCCCTCCTCCTCCTCCCTCCACCCTCCTCCTCCCTTCTCCTCCTCTTCCTCCTCCCTTTCCTTCCTCCTCCTCCCTCTACCTCCTCCTCCCCCTACCTCTTTCCTCCTCCCTCCTCCTCCCCTTCCACCTCTCTTTCCTTCCTCCCCTCCTCATTCTCCCTCCTTCCTCTCCCTCCTTCCTTCTTCTCCCTCCTCCCCCTCCTCCCTCTCCTCCTCCTCCCTCTACCTCCTCCCTCCTCCTCCTCCCTCTTCCTCCTCCTCCCTCCTCCTCATCCCTCCTCCTCCCTTCTCCTCCTCCCTCTACCTCCTCCTCCCTCTTCCTCCTCCTCCCTCCTCCTCCTCATCCCTCCTTCTCCCTCCTCCTCCTTCTTCCTCCCTCCTCCTCCTCCTCCCTCCTCCTTCTCCTCCTCCCTCCTCCTCCCTTCACATTCCTCCTCCTCCCTCTTCCTCCTCCTCCCTCCTCCTCCTCCCTCCTCCTCCTTCTTCCTCCCTCCTCCTTCCTCCTCCTCCCTCTCTGCCTCCTCCTCCCTCCTCCTCCTCCCTCTACCTCCTCCTCCTCCCTCTACCTCCTCCCCCCTCCTCCCTTCACATTCCTCCTCCTCCCTCTTCCTCCTCTCTCCGCCTCCCTCCTCCTCCTCTTCCCTCTACCTCCTCCCTCCTCATCCTCATTCCTCCTCCTCCCCCTCCCTCCTCCTTCTCCCTCTTCCTCCTCCCTCTTCCTTCTCCTCCTTCTCCCTCCTCCTTCTCCCTCTTCCTTCTCCCTCCGCCTCCTCCCTCCTCCTCCCTCTCCTCCTCCTGCATGGGCGAAATAGAGAACACACTGAACCGTTCAACAGGGATTCATTGTCAAAGAAATGTGGTTATTAAGACAAACGAAAGTGAGGAGTAGAGTCTGGAAAAGATGTATATGGAGGGAGGCCTAACGAGTAAGCGGACAAGAGGAAAACCCAACATGGATGGGTATATCTTATATATAAAAGGCGATCTCCGTCCGTCTGTCTGTCTGTCTATATGTCCCTAATGCGCTCGCGAACGGCCCATCCCATTGAGATGAAATATTTTACACGTCTTCCTTTCATTCCAGCGCAGCCCACTGTCATATTTTTTTAGTATGAAATCGGCTGCTTACCCAAAATTATTTCATTTTTCATTATAATTTCATCTATTTCAGGGGACTTAACTCTGTAAAAGTTATTTCAAGGGGCATAACTTTTCTGTATAACTTATAGTCATATTGTGGCATCGTTTTCAAAGATTTATAAACTCTTTGTCCATAGTTATGTACCGGCATATGAGTTATAATAAATAATGATACAATCTGTAAGGCATTTTCAAAGTTTTCATAAAAATAATGCATAATGCATAACATTGTAACTCATCTTTTTTTGCTTAAAGAATGAATAAATAATAGTTACCTTATCTCTATCAAGTTTGAAGATTTTATATTTCTTTACACTGTCGCCAACTCTAAGAAGACATGGAACAACCTCAGCCATTATTAAATCTACAGGCATATGCGTTATATTCCTCCTCCTCCTCCTCCTCTCCCCTCCTCCACCTCCTACCCTCTTCCTCTTCTCCTCCCCCTCCTCCCTCTCCCTCCTCCTCTTCTCTCTTTCTCCTCCTCCTCCCTCTTCCTCCTCCCAGCTCCTACTCCTCCTTTTTCTTCTTCTTCTGCTGCTGCTGCCGCTGCTCCATTTACCCAAGTTAATATATTACCAAGTTGGTCTTCGTTTATCTAAGGTTGTTCTAACTGCAACCAATAAATGATTAGACAGACAGACAGACAGACAGACAGACAGACAGACAGACAGACAGACAGACAGACAGACAGACAGACAGTCAGTCGGGAACGGGAACTTATATGACTACTCATATGAATTAAATGAGATGCTCCCCATCAGGGGCTGGGCGAAGCCGGGCCGGGTCAGACAGACAGACAGACAGACAGACAGACAGACAGACAGACAGACAGTCGGTAACGGAAACGGGAACTTATATGACTACTTATATGAATTAAATGAGATGCTCCCCACCAGGGACTGGGCGAAACCGGGCAGGGTCAGGCAGACAGATAGACAAACAGATAGACAGACAGATAGACAGTCGGGAACGGGAACTTATATGACTACTTATATGAATTAAATGAGATGCTCCACACCAGGAGCTGGGCAATGCCGGGCCGGGTCAGACAGACAGACAGACAGACAGACAGACAGACAGACAGACAGACAGACAGACAGACAGTCGGTAACGGGAACGGGAACTTATATGACTACTTATATGAATTAAATGAGATGCTCCCCACCAAGGACTGGGCGAAGCCGGGCCGGGTCAGCTAGTTATTTATAAAAAGTCGCCTTAAAGTCGACAGGGTTGACTTCATAGCACCGAGTTTTTATCCCATATGGATCAGTCTCTCTCGAAAAAAATGCACTCATGAACCGAAGGACGCGGCTCAGAATCGAACCCACAACTTTCAGAACCCAAGTCAGATGGCTTGACCATTTCGCCACAGAGACTACCTTAACATTATTTATATCAATCTGCATATAAACATTCTGACACCAATTGTCAAGGTAGTTTAAATGGTACTGGAGATCTGCATTGTTTGCATATAGTAAGCTCTGGTTGCCTGTAAAACGCTCATTTAAACTCTCTGGATGTGGATGTGCTCCTTAGTAAGCTTATCCATACTGATAATGATGGTGATGAACAAAAGTGGTGATAAAACACATCCCTGTCTTACACTTGACTTGAGGTGGAACCATTTTGTCATACCTACGTTTATCCTTACCACACATTCACTGTTTTGGTACATAGCCAGGATATTATCTAACAGCTGCCCAATGACATTGCAGTCTTCGAGCACTTTCCACCATTTGTTCGTATTTATTCAGCCAAAGGCCTTTACTTGATTTATGAAAGCCACACTTAGTTCACCGTTATATTCTACAGCTTTTTTACTCATCCGTCTCAATGCAAAAATGGTATCAGTGCATCCTCTTAACACTTAGAAGTGCTTCTATCTTGTATCTTGTTCTTTATTCTGAAATTTGGACATGTATTTATTTGACATGGCTAAGCAGAGATAGCCAGTCTCCCTGGTGAAGGGTGTTAATGACTTTCTCTGTAATCCCGTATTTCCATGTAGGGGAACACAGTTGCGCAAAATTCGGTAGCGCATCGCATCGCGTTGGTTACTTAGGGGGTATGCGAGCCGGTCGCTCAGAAAGCAATGGCAAACTCCTGAGCGCAATCTGCCAAGACATCAATAACAGCGGTAAAATGCTGGTGTTGACAGCGATGTCCTGTAAATAGGATATGCGGGGGGAAAAAAGTAGAGATATGTTTCTGTATGTATTACAATAATTGTTTGCTGCCCTTGTTATTCTGTAAGGGTACAAGTTCTTTGCCAATCTGTTGGTATTCTCCTCTGTTGCCATACCTAGTTAAATATGTTTGTTAATCATGTTATCCCTACCTCCTGGCATGCTTTGATGGCTTCAATTGAGATATTATCAATGCCTATAGCTGTGTTATTGGAGTTTGTTTTAATTGCTTCTCTCACTTCCTGTTTTAGTTCTTTATATTACACATAGATTTTTTTTTTTTTTTAGCATATCCTTTACAGGACTTAGCTGTCAACACCAGCATCTTTCAGCTGTATGTTGATCTCTTGGCAAGATTACGCTCAGTAGTTTGCCATTGCTTTCTGAGCGGCCGGCTCACATACCCCGTAAGTTACCGATGCGATTCGAACCACTGCAGATTTGAACCGTCATCACGTTACCGACGAGAGTATACGAGATTACGGAGAAACGTCATAACCTCTAAGCCACGAAGCCGGCTTACACATAGATAGAACTGAATAAATTTGCTACTGCATTTGTTGTTTGTGGATTTAACCGTTCTTTAAAATATGTCGCCCATCTCACTTTTATTTAATTAGTATTAAGTATTTGTTTCTCTATAAACCTCATTTATTGTCATGGAGAGAGTGAGGCACTTGTTCTTTCTTTTCTTGAGCATGGTTGTTTGAACAGTTCATCCTACAACGGCTTGCTGTGCCTGTCTTGGTATCATCTTTAACTGCACACCTTTGCAAGCATATGAGATGGCAGACCAATACTGCACATGTCTATCAGCATCATGATGATTATGAGGAGCCATTTTGGCTGCTGTTTTGGCAAATTTAAAAAATGGAAAATGCTAATGGAATACACAGGCTGTTGCACAGCATAGTGCCACTAAAATGGTATGAAAAAATCACCAATGTGGAGATAACTCACAGAGAGGACTAAATAAACTCCAGTGAATGAAGAGGTGAGGGCAAGATGCTGGTGCAGAATAGGACACTCACTGTGAAAACCTGAGGATAGTATAACTAGACACTCACTTGGCTGGAATCCACAGAGCAAATGAAATAGTGGGAGACCTAAAAACACATAGAGAATACAATTAAATACAGAGATGAGTAATATGATGAACAATAGATATACCCGGGAAGGTTAACCAGGTTAACAAATGCCTGCAGAAGTCAGATGTATCGGCCGAAAGATGCAAATATCGCAGCTCTGCTGCAAACAGGCACAACGCAATTACGTCCAAAAAATATTCCGGATGAATGCAGAAGAAGATGATGAACAATAGATATCAGTGTCCTGTAAGCAGGAGTCGTGGAATTTTCTTCAGTGTTTTGTGAACCTGCGGGTCAAGACATGCTAGATACACTTCATATCTCAACACTTCACATCTCAATACTTCATATCTCAACACTTTATATCTGAAAACCATTTAGATGATTATTTTGACAGTCCATACAAGTTTAAGGTGTGGTTTTCAGAAAGGGAAACAAAAACCACTTACTCTAAAATAAGTTTATGATCCTGCCTTTCCAAAGGACACTTGAAAAACATGCATGGTCCTTGAACGACTTCTGGTATACCCAGTTTATTGAGGCTGTCATTTAATCTTTGCCACACACACACTGTCCACTCTATAGCCCGAAACACTGGGTCTTCAGGGGAGGGCATGCATCCATGATACATGTTGAAAATACGACGCAGGAAGTGTCTGGCAAGCAGTCCTCGCAATGGTTCTGTATCAAGTCTAAACTGAATCCATCGAAATCGTGGTAAAATTGATAGATCAACTCCAAGAGACCTGTGGAAACAGGGCAATGGTAAATGTACACATGTTAGTTAGTTAGTCAACAGATCATCCTCATTGCACATCAAACTATTAGTCCATGAGTACTCAGACCCTCCCATCAATATCTCCCTCAGCGTGTAGCAAACTGACAACACCAGTTCTGTGTTTGTCAACTACTCTTTTTTGGCTTCCTGCATGTCACTCTAGTCTAGCTTGACCCCATTCAACTTTGTTCTTGCAATCTGATCAAAGTTACAAAATCACATCCATCCTTTGAGTCATTTACTCGTCCTGCCTCCTTGACGTCTTTCAGGATGACAGCCTGGTCCATTGCTTGTCCACTCTCTACAGCAGCCAAGTCTGCATACATATCTATGTGTTAATTTCCTAGTATACCTTACGGTCAAGAAAATGTGTATTCATGTCCAGCACAAATATTTACTTCACTTAACAATATTTTATTTACTAATCTTACTTGACTTAGGGTCATAGTGGTTAGTGCACAAGTTTAGCAATATAGTGGTCCAGAATTAAATCTCTAATAATGGTCGATTTTCTCAACCAGTTTGCCTGAGGAGTCATCCTTGCTTTGTAAAATCAGGTCAAGTGATTTGTCTGGGAAAATAAAGGTGATCATCAGCACAATACTGACTATATTACACCTTGCGTGTTTGTTCTACTGTCTATTGTCTAGCCCAGGGGATTGATGTCTGTTGTTCTACTGTCTATTGCCTAGTCCAGGGGAATGATGTCTGTTGTTCTACTGTCTATTGTCTAGCCCAGGGGAATGATGTCTGTTGTTCTACTGTCTATTGTCTAGTCCAGGGGAATGATGTCTGTTGTTCTACTGTCTATTGTCTAGCCCAGGGGAATGATGTCTGTTGTTCTACTGTCTATTGTCTAGCCCAGGGGAATGATGTCTGTTGTTCTACTGTCTATTGTCTAGCCCAGGGGAATGATGTCTGTTGTTCTACTGTCTATTGCCTAGCCCAGGGGAATGATGTCTGTTGTTCTACTGTCTATTGCCTAGCCCAGGGGAATGATGTCTGTTGTTCTACTGTCTATTGCCTAGCCCAGGGGAATGATGTCTGTTGTTCTACTGTCTATTGCCTAGCCCAGGGGAATGATGTCTGTTGTTCTACTGTCTATTGTCTAGTCCAGGGGAATGATGTCTGTTGTTCTACTGTCTATTGTCTAGTCCAGGGGAATGATGTCTGTTGTTCTACTGTCTATTGTCTAGCCCAGGGGAATGATGTCCGTTGTTCTACTGTCTATTGTCTAGCCCAGGGGAATGATGTCCGTTGTTCTACTGTCTATTGTCTAGCCCAGGGGAATGATGTCTGTTGTTCTACTGTCTATTGCCTAGCCCAGGGGAATGATGTCTGTTGTTCTACTGTCTATTGTCTAGCCCAGGGGAATGATGTCTGTTGTTCTACTGTCTATTGCCTAGTCCAGGGGAATGATGTCTGTTGTTCTACTGTCTATTGTCTAGCCCAGGGGAATGATGTCTGTTGTTCTACTGTCTATTGTCTAGCCCAGGGGAATGATGTCTGTTGTTCTACTGTCTATTGTCTAGCCCAGGGGAATGATGTCTGTTGTTCTACTGTCTATTGTCTAGCCCAGGGGAATGATGTCTGTTGTTCTACTGTCTATTGTCTAGCCCAGGGGAATGATGTCTGTTGTTCTACTGTCTATTGCCTAGCCCAGGGGAATGATGTCTGTTTTCCTAATACACTCTTTGTTGTTAAGATTAGGCAGGGTTGGCGCAAGAGCTTGCATTCCAAGGCCAGATGTGTTGCCTTTGTTGCACTGTATTTATGTTTGTTTAATATACTCTTGTGCCGGTCTCCATGGCATAGGCGTTAATGTCTTTCTCCGTAATGCCGTATATTCTTGTGAGTAACACAGCTGCGCGAGAATTAGCAGCAAATCACACCAAGCTGATAACTTACGAGGGTATGTGAGTCGGTGGCTCAGAAAGCAATGGCAAACTACTGAGCGTAATCTTGCCCAGTACATAAACAGCAGCTGAAAAATGCTGGTATTTACTGCAATGTCCTGTAAGGGATATGCAACATTAAAATAAATTGTACTCTTGATGTAGTTTATCCATCGCTTTCTTGGTTTTCCTCTGGCTCTATATTCAGATTGTTTTTAGTTGAGGAAAATATGGGCATGAAACTGCATTTCCAAATTGCTTGTATGGAATGTAAATGGATATTTAAGCACCATACTTTACTATACTTGCTGCTGTAGAGTTATTCAGTCCAAAGATTAGTGTGAATTTTTGTGAATGTATCACTCCAACATTAATGTAGCTTTGTGATTCATAGAATATTAATGTGATGGTTTCCTCTTTTCTTCTCCATTTCACTTACTTTATTTTAATTAACATTACAATCAAATTTTAAAATTTGACAATGCAATTGATTGGACTTCATTTTAACCACAATAAACATGGTTCTAGATCAGAGGCAATAAAAGAGAAATCATAAGAGTAACAAACAAGTTGAAAATTAAAGCTATGTATGTGATGTCCTGGGAAACGTTGATAAACACCTGTGTCTGTGAAGACTGGCTGTAGAAAAAAAAAAGGGTACCTATGACTGTTTGTTTTGTGACTGTCCTACATTTATATATGAGAGGGATTCACATGAAAACCTTAAGAGTGTGATAGAAATTACAATAACCATGCCATTGTCTTGTAACCTGTCAATACTGTTGTTAAGGGTGTAAAGACTATTAAGCATGTGACATCACAATCAAGATGAACACAGGACATCATAAGGACAGTTTCCCAGGAAGGTTAACCCGGTCAACAAATGCCCGCAGAAGTCGGATGTGTCGGCCTAACGGTGCAAGAACGCAGCTCTGCTGTAAACAGGCACAACGCAATCACGTCCGGAAAAAAACTCAGGATGAACGCAGAAGAAGAAGAGAAGAATAAGGACAGTTTACAGATGGCCACCCCACTATTCATATGATCAAAGAGGAGCGACGTTCTGTTATCCATTTTTTTATCAGTGAAGGAGTGAAACCTATAGAAATTCACCGGTGAATGAAGGTCCAGTATGGTGATGCATGCCTGACAGTCCAGCAACTGTATGAGTGGAGTAGGAAGTTTCAAAACTGCATGACTGTAAAGATGTACAGCAGGTGGTGCATGAGTGGTTACGCGACCAAGAGAATTTTTTTCTCCAGGAATCCAAGCACTTTATCGACGCTGGAGGACTTGCATTGAACGGAATGGTGGCTACATCGAAAATGATACATTTGTTCTTTACTTTTTCAGAATATATTCATACAAAAATAAAAACATGTAAGGTTTTCATTTGAGGTTCCCTAATAGAAGGCAGAGTACATCTTTATCCTATAAATAAACTTGGTCCTTACTAACATCTCAGAGAAAATTCATTACGTGTGTGTTGAGTTAATTGAGAAAGGCTACTGAGAATTCCAGAACAGACAGAATGTGAAACAAATAAACTGGTTTTAACATCTTATGAGAATGAAACATGACCAACTACTGATAAAAGTTTACAAGCAAAATATATCTGGATATATAAAAACAAGGCATCAGAATCAAATCCAGATATAGTAACTTTAACTTTAACTTTGTATATGTAGTCTAGTGTGTTCTCTAATCTCTACTCCTTTTTTTTTGTCTATGAGCGCCAATCAATATTTGTGAATTTCTTGACATGATGTCTAGAGTGCAAACATATCTCTAAGACAAAATATATCTATACTGGCTGTCAATAATCAGACAATGACATCTCTTTTCTTCTTTTTCTTCTTCCACCTTTCATTCCCCAAATGGAGAAATAAAACAAGTGGTACACAACTGTACAGACAACGGTCAGACAAGATTTGCGTCAGTTAAATCACTTTTGTACGTTTTATGCAGTTGTATCAATCAATCAATCAATCATGTGCCATGCCGGAAAGCGTGGGCGGTCATGACTCGCCATTTCACTGGATCACTAGCGTCGTGGATCAGCTCAGTGTTCCTGTCTCGTCCATGCCATGTGGCCAAACCATCCAGGTATTTTCCTCTCGGTCTTCCTCTTGGTCTGTTCCCCTCGATCTTGCCCATTGTCACTAAGTTCTCCAATCCATTTCTTCTCATAACATGTCAAAAAAAATTTGACTGTCTACGTCTAATTTCTCTAATCAATTTACGATTTTCATTTGTCTCCTGTAGTACTTGGTCATTGTATCAGTGTATGTTTATTTCTTGTGTACCGTCATAGGCTCTAGCTACAATGTCTAGTTTCTCACTTGTGATTGTTTAAACACAGAAGCCACACAACAATATGCGCCACGATTTATTCCCTGGCATATTTCGTGCAATATACTGATTGTGGCTCCGATGCTTAAATTCACTAGGGGAATACACTGTTTTTAACTGGTGACTGTGTTCTAGTAAAGATTATCTATTAACTTTTTTGTTTCTGCTGATTCACTCATTGTATTTCCCAATGGAGTAAAAGCCCACAATCAACTCACATTAAGCCATTTGTGGATTTGTTCATGATTTGATTGGATTTTGTAGCTATTTTTCTATGGGAATAGCTAGCCAGCTCATGTCAACCCTTCTTGGTCATTTCTTACAACATACATGGTAGGGTACTGTGCTATTATCCTTTGCTTCCCAGATGGGCCCCAGTAGCACACAGGTGACATACCTCTGTGCCTCTTCCTTTCTCTCTTTCCCTCCCCCTCTAACTCTGTGCCTCTTCCTTTCTGTCTCTTCCCCTCCCTTTCTAACTCTGTGCCTCTTAATTTCTCTTTCTTCCCCTTCACCTCTAACTCTGTGTCTCTTCCTTTCTCTCTCTTCCCCTCCCACTATAACTCTGTGCCTCTTCCTTTCTCTCTCTTCCCCTCCCACAATAACTTTGTGCCTCTTCCATTCTCTGTCTTCCCCTCCCCCTCTAACGATATGCCTCTTCCTTTCTCTCTCTCCCGTCCTGCTCTAAAGCTTTCTTTCCCTCCCCTTTAAGTCTTCAGTCACTATATTATACTGACACAAGCAGTAATAAATGCTACTGACAATATTCCTGCAATGCAAGTAAGATGAGACTCTTACCTTGATTTATTCATGGTTCCAATGATGTAAAAGTGATCTGCTAGGTAATGCATACCACTGTTTCCGAGACTATTGTCACCTGAAATAACACATAACATTTACAACAGTTAAGCAAGTGAGAAAACTAAACAAAGAATTTTAAAAAGCACAGAACTCCTTTCCACACCTTCAGGAATATTAGGTATATTCTGCTAGCCAATATATTTTTACAGACCAAACAGAACTCAATGGGTCATATAGTCATTATCACGCAGGTCACCATTATTTCCCAGAACATTTTCTGGTACCCATTTTAGATGGAGTTGACCTGGGAGCCTAGATCAATTTTTTTCCCATATCATATTATCATAGAAATTCAAAAATGAGACCACCAGTTCGCAGGCAAGCAGGCTTGCCAAACCAATGCCATGAGTCCTGGAAAAGATAGCTAGAATAAAAAAATTATGAAAGGCAGATGATTAAGAAATAATGATTAATAGTTTTGGAGGAGAAATTATTTTAAAATGTATAAAAGATTTACATAAAGACAACGTTAGAAGAAGACATGAAAAAAATTAATTTGAAGACTGGCCTATGCAGTCACAAACAGGAAATATATGGATGTTTCCTAATTTTCCTATTCTCATCTTCAGGCTTTGACACAAAATATAAAATCTTAAACACATCGGAAAAAATTTAAAAAACAATTGTTTGCCAGTATGTTTCATATGTGATATTTTCAGTCAGTGACTGAAGACGAGAATAAGGAAAATTGAAACGTAGCTATATTTACTGTTTTCATAGTGACTACACAAGCCAGAATTGTGTTTACATTGGCCATGGAACAATCAATGAGTTTTCGTAACCAATGAAAGGTTATGAGGAGAAATTATAAAATGTGAAGTTAAAAATTATGAAACAATAGAGGACATAAAAACTACTCATGTGAAATAATGAATGGCTACAGTGGAAGAGGAAATAAAGAAATATAGATGAGGAGGAAAAATTATACAAGATATGAAAAGAAAAATTATGAAAGGTAATGGTGGACGATGGAATAACAAAAGACAGTCTTGGATGAGAAAAACAACAATAAGAAGAGAGAAATTATAATTTCTGTCGCAGGTCCGCATGTCCGAATGGATAAGAATGCGTATTCTTAAACATCCAGTGTGCTGATGCTGAGGTAAGCAGTTCAACCCCATACACCGGACAGCTGGACTAAAATGTTGACCTGTCACCCTTGACTTGGGGATGTTAATTACAAGTACCTCTGAAGTCGGAGTGGGTTCGCCTGATGGCGAGGGACACTGTTAATAGGGAAAACTAACCCACACGCAAAATTCAGAGTGTATGGACTACGCTTGAGTTCAAAGTGAGCGAGCGCCCAAAAAAATAATAATAATAATGTTTGTCCACAGGCTTCTATCAGGTGTACTGTCAATCATTACTGATACTGATGTTCCTCCATGCCATGATATGAAACTGAAGATTCTTTTCTCTTGGTTTCCTCCTGACTCTCCTCCCCTCTAACTTACCCAGTGTGATGACATATTTTGGCTTTCCCTTTTACATGACATGCCCAAATAATGTGGACTGTCTTCTTCTGATAAAAGTAAACAGTTCTCTTTGTGAGTTCACTTCTTTCAAGATTTCTTTATTGCTCTTTCCATCCATCCACATTGTTTTCATCATTCTTCTTTAAAATCACATCTCATAGCTCCCACATAGTAGTTTAAATATTATAATTAAAGAATGATAAAGACTTAATACTATCTTAAATAAAATTATTCTGAAAAAAAACATATTCAGTGCTTTAAAGAAATGTTAAAATAACTCCTACATCTGATTTTAAATATTGATGATCACACTTTACAAAAGCATATATACATTCAAAATTTGTGGATTCCCTGGCCCACAAATCCTTTCTCCAGAAAAGTTTTAAAGCCTCGATGTAATGGATGTAATGGAAACTCAATGTAACAATTTACAAACCTCTAAGACAGAATGTATGACCTTTTCCTCTGTATTCTATTGGATCCAGAAGTTCTCCAAACAACTTTGCTATGTCCACTGTTTCAAGGTTATCTAGTAGCACAATAGCAGCAAAGTTCTCAACAACATGGTCGACTGGAACAATGCAATCTGAAGTTCCAAATGCAGAAATATAAATTATTAATTTGGAATTCATATTCTTATGTCTTAATTCAGTATCCATTTGTACATCATGCTATTGAATATAGTTTCATATGCAGTTTCCTTAAGGTAGTCTATAAAAATGGTCATCAAGTATTCTTTTTATCTCTGCCAATGCAGAAACGTCATCACATCTAAAGATGTCTATCACTGTGTACCTCTGGGCATTCCTCAGTTAATATGTCCCAGGTTGCATACTGTTTTAGTTGTATTCTTTTCCCTGCTCTCAAGGTAGTGGATCAGATACCTAATCTTCTTAGATAAGGGTGAAAAACTTGAAAGACCCTGTGTACATGCACACACTTAAGATATCTCAACAGTTGGATGGACATCAAAGAGTTGGCTGAATAGAGCTCAGGGTGCATTTTTTAAAATTATAAAATGTACCTACAATAAAAAGAATATTTACAGCATGTATGGTTCTGGTAAATACTCATTTGGATCCTCGCTGGTGCTGTGGAGTACACATTATAATATAATCACATTCGGTGTGCACCATGTTGACAACATGCTTGTGTGCTCTATGGAAGGAGGCTGGAGCACTTATGGAGTAATCTACTTGTGATGAAGATGGTTTCTGGTTGTTTGGATTTTGCAGTTAAAGAGTTTTTTTTCTTAAGGATGGGGAAGCCAGCCCAGGCCTGCCCTCCTTAGTCCCTTCTTACTTCTAAACACAGCAGTTACAGTGTGTTACCATTCTTTACTTCCCATAAGGGTCTCGGACAGAGGTCTCTTTATGACCTAATGGGCGATAAAGGGCAAAAGAAAAAATGAATGAAGATGATCCTTACAAACCAAACCAAATCAAGGGACCACTTTAAGAACCATTTACTTATAATGTTCATATTTCTCTGCTAAGCTTCAACAGTTATTTCTAAAGCCTATCTATGATGTGTACCCCCCAAAAAAAAATATAAGAGGCGGACAATTAGCATAAACTAAATATCTTAACATGTTAGGTCAGTATGGCTGAATGGATAAGAGCACCCATTCTTAAACTTCTGCTGTGCTGATACTGAGGTAGCCTGTTACCTACACTGGTTAGTTGGACTAAATGCTGACTTCTCGTCCTTGACTTGGAAATGTAAATAACAAGTACCTCAGAAGTCGGAGTGGGTTCATCAGATGACGAAGAATATTGGTAATAGGGAAAGCTAATCCACATGCAAAAATCAGTCCAGTGCACTAGAATGGTAGCATGTGAATGGACTATGTTTGAGTTCAAAGCAAGTAAACACCCCCCCCCCCCCCCCCAAAAAAAAAAAAAAAACACACACATTGTCATCAAAGTATCCACATTATTTAAAACAGATGGTTATAAATGTTTATGAAATTCCTTACTTCTCTGTTTCAGGAAGGTAAGAAAATTGGCAAAAGTATATCCAGGCTGTAGTGACAGCTGATGAATAGCTGGTTTTCGACCCAGTGACAACTCTTGAGCCTGAGGTATCACAATGAATAAAAATATGAGAGAATAAACAGCATAGTTTTAGAGGTTGCTGATGCTTTACATAAACAAAGTACAAGACAAGTCTACAGCATAGTTTCAGAGGTTGCTGATGCTTTACATAAACAAAGTACAAGACAAGTCTACAGCATAGTTTCAGAGGTTGCTGATGCTTTACATAAACAAAGTAAAAGACAAGTCTACAGCATAGTTTCAGAGGTTGTTGATGTTTTACATAAACAAAGTACAAGACATGTCTGCTAGTGTTTATCTAATAGAAAATGCAAACCAAACATTTCATAAACATTTGCAAAATGCAAAGCTACAATTTAAAATACAAAATGAAATGGTAAAACTAGAAAATAATAATCTAAAGATTTGGGTTTTTAAGTCTTTGCCAAGGATCACTTTTGCTGCATACAAATATCTCTATAATTGCTCTCATCGCCTCTCACTGATCACAGAAGCAGAATCTCAACACAGAGTTTGAACTCCATAGCACCAGCAAGGATCTAGATGTTTGAATGCCAGAATTTCTTACTGTATATTTCCATTTGTGAGTCTGCTCTTCTCAATTTCTGACTGCCAAGGAATTGTTTACTTACATGTGGGTCCTGTGAGTATTTTGCCCTTGTCCAAAAAGGCTAAACACTAAATAGACAACTCTTGGATCAGGGAGGCTTACACCATCTTTAATTGTAAGATTCCACACAATCCACACCATGAATCAAACCAGGTCGACATGAGCCAGAGGCAGAGGTGATAATCTCTGACCTACTCCACCCCCAATCTACAGTTGTGTTTCAATATATTTTCTTGTACCAAGCAACAACTCCCCATTCATATGTTGAATCCTCCATATGTCACTTACTTTTCTTAACTCCATCTGTCCCAGCATGTTGCTCAATAAACACACTCTTTCCTAATGATATCTTTAATTGCCTAATTCCTATATGTTTGTTACTGTAATCCATTCCGTCCGACTTGTTACTGTAACTCCTTATCCAGACCGTTATAACTTTAAAGTAACATGTTTCTGTTAGAGAAATAGTTAAATGTTTACATTATGTGAAATCACTAAAAACCTGACAGCTGACACTTACAGCAATGCTCTGTGCCAATCTGTGAGCCAGATAAGATTTGCCACTGCCAGTTGGACCGTAGAATATCACACTTTTATACTGATCAAGCTAAAAGTAGATGGTAATCATGTATAAGCAAGTAAAAAACGAGAATGATTAACAACATGAAAACAGTTCCAATCATTTAGAATATGAAAATAGTGATAATGATTAAAAACTTAAGTATAAATTCTTTATTTTACTTTACATGTTAACAATACATCATATATATCGTGTGCTATTCTGATAAGCGAGGACATAACGGTGGTTATCTTTCATGATCACTGCATACCCTCAGATAAGGTCTGTGTTCCTGTCCCAATTATGCCACTTGGTCAAGCTATCTATGCTATCAGAATGGTTCATAGCATCTTACAATACAAGAAATCATTCCTGATTCAACGGGCAAGACGGCGTTTACCTGCAAAGCGCTGTGGAACGTAATGAGCACGGCAAGGCACGTAGAGCACCCTGGTCATCTACTGCACCTGTATTCGTCTCCAGTCGTCTCGACTTGTCTTGCCACTGGACTCAGATGGACTCAGGCGAGAGAGTGAGGTCGACGAATTGCGCAACTCTTCCTCAATTTAATCCAAGTCATCGCGCAAGTCATTCTTCATCCAACATCATATCAAGCATCTTACAATACAGAGAATGGCCTCCGGTATACCTCAGATAAGGCCTGTGTTCCTGTCCCAGTTATGTCACTCGGTCAAGCCATCTATGATATCAGAATGGTTCATAGCATCTTACAATACTACAATATATCATAGAGAATGATCTCCAGTATACCTCAGATAAGGTCTGTATTCCTGTCCCAATTATGCCATACCTCAGATAAGGTCTGTGTTCATGTCCCAATTATGCCACTCAGTCAAGCCATCTATGCTATCAGAATGGTTCATAGCATCTTACAATACTACAATACATCATAGAGAATGACCTCCGGTATACCTCAGATAAGGTCTGTGTTCCTGTCCCAATTATGCCACTTGATCAAGCCATCTATGTAATTGTTCTGCTTTCTTCTCTGTCTTTTCTTACCAAGTTTACCAGTTACCAATAAGGTTTCGAGTTTCATCTTCTTATAACATGCCCTAACAATCTTGACTGTTTTCAGCACTTTTTTTCTCACTGAAATTTACTCTTTATTGGTGAGTGTGTTTTCCAAGTAGTGAAAGGATAATTTTGCTGTGGTGATACCTCTTCTTATTTCTACAAGACATCTTCCATATGATGCCAGGTTAGTTTCAAGATAGTTGAAAAATGTACTTATTCAAAGAATTTGCCTTTTTACTTGGATACTGCAAACGTTTGTTTTAAATTACATACATTACTTATTTTAGACATCCAAATTAGGCATGACTTTGATTTAGCTGATTACTCAGTGACAGTTTCATTGTATAGTAGAAGTTTGTTCAAGTCAAATGTTACTAAATTATAGCTCTCTTGTTTCTGTTGCCTTCTGTCTTCCAGTGAAGCCCTTTGTGGGCTTGTTCATGATTGGTTGGATTTTACAGCTAAAGTTTTATATGGGCTTAGGTAGCCAGTCTCATGCCAACTCTCCTCAGCCAACTCTGATGGCATGTATGGTAGGTTACAGTGTTACTAGTCTTTGCTCTCCTTATGGACTTAGGTAACACATGGGTGAAATGTTACCTTCAGATTATTTTATTGTGATTGATTATTCTAGAATCGTACAACATGTAACTTTAAATTATTAATAAGATTGAATCCAAATTAACAAACATCACATTTATTGCAGCAAATAAAAAAACAAAGGAACAATAAACTGTTTCTTACCAGGCGTAAGTAATTGCTAACAGTTGACACAGGATGAAGGACATCAAAAGCAATCAGCTCACACATATTATCAGAATCTGCAACAGAGCATTTTGTGCAATGTAAAATAAAACCCTTTGCTGTAATAAACACACTAAATCTGTCACACAAACAACCCATCAATGTAGAACTTTAACTTTTTTTTTTCATAGCCTAAGTTAAGTTATGATGATGATGTACCAAATACTGAAGGGATACACAAGATAGGGAGAAAATCAAATACTTAATCGATAGAAATGATAGAAGGAAAAGCAACTTACCATCCACAGTGATTGTAACTTTCTTATGCTCACTGTTAGAAAGCATCATATATGGAGACATGTCTGTCTGCATGCCTGGCGTCCATTTATAAAAACCTAGAAATGTTAAACATAAAAGATGTTAATACTTCCTGGCACTGACACTAGATTGAAAGTAAACTGAAATTTGAGAATACACTACATAGCCTAAAATAAACTAAGCTATTAGCGATCATATTCGATGGAGTAATGGTTTCCATCTTTTTTCTTTATTTTCTAGCATAACCTATTTCCACAGAATAGGTGATGAAGCACAGAGAAATGTGCCTTCTTTAAAATACAGTTCATGGAAACTATTTTACACATCACATGCCTGCTTTTATTTATTGTGTACCAAGCAAAGTATCATGTATATACAGTTAGATGCATCCGTCACAAGCAACTAGGCAATTATGTTCAGTAGTTTGCCATTGCTTTCTGCACGATCAGAGCTCTTACCATTGAAATCAATGCAATGCGGTCTGTATTCAAATCGTCTGTGATTGATTTTGAACCCTTGACATGGTATGTTGGAGAATTGTGAAACGTGTTCACGGCACCTAAGCTAAAGTAGTATATTAGTTTTCAGATATTATTCAAGCATGATAGGTGGCTTGGTAACAAGTGGGTCAAGAAAATAAAATATAAAGTGTTAGTTCTCAATCACTGTTCAATGTATACTATGTTGCTTTTTGTGGGGACAATGATTAATTATGTTCTAAAAACAGGATACACTCTACTGTTGAAAGACTTACCACTAATAAATATTTGATAAATCTATTTAACAGATTCAACATAAGTCTAATGAAGGAACCATAGGTCTATGTTTACTGATATTTGGCAATAAAACACAATGCATGCTGTAGCAAAACTATAATCTTGGTCAACCACAGCACTTTGAAATCCAAATAATCTTTTTGAAATCAAAGACTTCTCCTTTTTCTGGAGCCTACCTAGCCTGAAGTAAAACCTAACCTAACCTATAACCATCCTGATGGCAATCATGACTCTCCACTCCTCTCTGTCATCTGACATTTGAAGGCAGTTGGTATTTCTTATATTCTTATCTGTTGTCCAGCTGTTTAAGTTTTCCACATATATTTTTTGTGTCTACTATAGAGACTAGCTTCTCTACTCCATCTCTTCTATTGATGTCCCATAAATTTAATTTGTCTTTTCATTATGGTTTTGATAAGTGGTTTTGAAACACCTGAAGCTCTCAATGCCTCAGTGTTTGTTTTCTTCTGTCCACAATATTCTCAAGTTTCTTCTCAAAAACTATCTCTGCACTGCCTCCAGTTTGTTCATAATTGCATTACAAAGTTAGAATCCTTTTATAAACTGACTTGGAACTATAGAGTTTGTACTTTGTGCTACGCTTTCAGCAGGACACCCTGCAGAAAGAGACAGAGCCACAAGGAATAAAACTCTATGCAATGAAGTTGATCCACTTGCCTTTTAAATCCAGTTTTTTATAAACTGACTCAATCAAAGATGTCATCCTCAATTAATGGGGCATAAGAAACAAAAACTAATTAATGTAACTATGTAGAAAATAAAAAGCCTGTCGTGATCAAATCCCCAGATTAATAGGCATGTGGAGCCAATAAAATCTGTCACATCACAGCACTTTGTAAATTAAATATTAGATTACAAGAATGGTGTGACAACACAGACAATTGAGATTAAATTTGGAGTCAGGCCATCAAGGATTAACACTATGGAGTACATGGAGTTAACAGTATCTGGTACAGAAACACAAAGAGAAAACAAAACATTCTGTATAAATTTAGGGTACTAAACACTAAAGGTGACAAAAAGGATACAACGAGGAGATATCAAAGACAAATGAATGTGACATATGACTGGGAAGTTCAACAAACAGATATAAATAAAACAATTAAATGTTTTAACCAAATAGAATACTTATATGTAAGTATTCTTGTATTTTTTTGCTTCTGTTTACTGAAAAAGACTGGTCAAATTGTTTGAATTTTATTTGTACATTGTATGTTGGGTTAAGCTTTCTAATCACATTTCACTTTCATTCATCTTTGTGACAAACATGAAAATGGAAAAATAACTCATTTGCAAATCCACTCTTGCAGCAAACAGTTTGTATGTAGGTTCATAAGTCAAGGAATTCAGAAGGAGATATGACTATCAATAACAAAATCCAGAAACATAAATACTCCAATACATACCTATTTCAAAATGCTTAATATTAGTCATTGAAAGACCCAAAGTAAAGTCCCTCTCTGCTGGGTCTAATTCAGAATCAAGACGTTGTATTCTTCGGGTCTTAAGACCAACATCCAGCTGGTTTAAGTAAGAATTCAAAGTCCCCCTCAAACGATCCTCCATCATCCTCCATCCTATTCCTGGTCCAATCTCCATAATACCAAGCAGAGCACTGGAGACAGTGGTATTTTCCTGGATATTTCGCAGCTCCACAACTACTCTTGCCATAGATCCTGATGGTTTATCTGGTGATTTATTGAGAAAAGCAACATTTAAACCCACCAAATATTATACTTTTATTCATTAAATAAAGGAAAACTATTTCAAAGAACAATTAAACCTACCTACAATGTACAGTATAACATGGTGAAGTTTTCTCAAGAGTAATCTGAGTATCATTTGACTAGATTATCCTCATCTTTGTCTTTCCTTATGAATGTTCATTAGTTTTTGTTACCTCTCTAGAACTAAAATACAACAGAATGTGTTCACTATATACATAGGAACTCTGACGCGGAGCAAAGACGGCAGGGGGCTTCAGATCTTCAGAAGCAAACCCCCTTCCCCAAGCATTTCGGACCCTTTAATTTCTTAATAGTTTCTGGGGGCGGTCCCATCCGGGTCATGACTCCGGGCATCTGTCCCCTGCCGTGGAGACGTTCTTTCGGTCATGTTCGTTATCCCCGATTTAAGCTTGTCCCTTCGATTTTACCTTGTCCACTTTAAAGTCCTCCCTCCCTCGGTGGGGGGAGACCGTGCAGTCTGTGTCTGCCCCTTGACGTCGTGGGATGCTTGATTCATCCCTCACCACGGCCTCCGTCGCCTCCACTTATCTCTGTTGCCGTGTGCCTTCCTCGCGCCCCGTTCACGGCGTCACACCACTTAGGAAGCCGGATTCTTCCTTTCTACTCGGACCCACCGCTTGGTCTGCCTGCAACTGACTAGACCACATTACCGCTATGTTGTGGAGGTTGGACGTCGGCCGACATATGCATGATTTACTGCACTGGGACTCGCCACCACGGTCGAAGGAAGGGCTGAAGAGCTGACACGAGACGTTTGTAAAGTTTGTGGTTTTGATTGTGAAATTGTTGGTAGTGCAGTTACCGCTTCCAACCATACTAGTGCCGAGACTCATTCCAATTTAGGTTGCGGCAATTCCACAGCCAGCGCGAGGCCTTTTCGGCTGCCTCAGACAGTTGTTTTTGGGCCCGGGCCCTTGCTTTTCCTTTAATGCCCAGTCTTTTCAGCACATCAAACACAGAGTAGGAGACAAGACCTCACGTGCCTATCTCGACAGCGAACAGCCTGACGATGTAACCCTCCCGCGTGAGACTCACGACCATGTCATTATACTTCTCTGTCTTGTACAGGTGCTGCTCCTCAATATTCGATTCGTATGGGACTGTCAGCTCAATCAGCATTAGCTGCTTGGCTGACGAGGAGCTAAGCACGTCAGGTCACAAGCCAAACCTTCGGATTACCTCAGGGTATTTGCCATGGTCTTTTAGGTCTACGGTCAATTGCCAGTCCCTCGCGCCGTCGAAGATGGTAGCAAGCGGCAAGTCGTCAGCTTTCCCATTATTGCGCCCTGCTCGGACGAAGGAAATTTCCATCGGCCTCGGTCCATTCCCCTCTTTGTTAGCCTTCATTCGTGCTGCATGCACTATGGCGGCCAACTCAGTCAGGACTTTGTTATGCCAGCAAGTGAAACACCCTTGGGTCAGGGCGACCTTACACCCAGACAGCACGTGCTCCGCTGTCTGGACTATCTGGACTTTCTTATGGAGGGGACAGAACGGGTCAGTGGTTAACCCCCATGTTGCCAAGTTGGCACCTGATGGCAGGACATCGTAGAGGGAACAAATGACAAAACTTAGACGCAGTGGTGCCATGCGCCAGATCTCATTCCACGTGATGGACCTTTGCACTACCGATTCCCATGACATCCACTGCGCTTGCTGCGCCTGTAGGGCAGCTTTGCGGACTCTTTCATCATCTTCCCCCTTGCGGATCTCCTTGACCACCAGGTCCTTGCGTTCCTTTGCATTCACTTTTGACCACATTTTATCATTCACTAGAAATCCAAACCCCTGCTTGCCAAGCTGGGTGTACCCCATTACCTCCTTCAGCTGGAGTGTGGCCTGGGCTTGTTCGACTGCGCTGACGACTTTCCACTTCCTTCCCATCTTCAAGGCGGGGACTGAAGTGCTAACAGTTATGTCTGGAGACTCACGCAGCATCATCGCGAGTCTGGCTTTTCCTGCCTTAAACTCTCCCATGAGAGACCGGAACGGGAGGACGAGCTTGCTCTGCTTGCAATACAATGCGACAGTCGTGAGGCAAGTGGGTACTCCAAGCCACTTTCTCGTGTATCTGCTTGTCTTGCTCTCCATGGCGCTTACCGTGGTCACGCCGATATAATATATCAGCAGCGGCCATAGGAGTGTCGGTATAAGCATAAATTGGAGCACCCAGATCTTGAACTTGCCTATCAGCCTTGTCTTATCGATGGTATTCAGACCGTTCATCAGCATTGTTTGTATCTCCACCACCGCATTCCTGTCCATCAGGGTTGAGTCGTACACACAACCTAGACTCTTCACAGGTTCCTCCATCACCGTGGGAATCGCCTGTCCGGATACCGTGAACCTCCTTTCCACCGCCTTACCCTTCATGATCGACAGGCTTCTCGATTTCTTTGGCTTGAAGCTCATCCTGCACCAGCGAATCAGGTCGTCCAGCCTGAGGAGAGCGCTGCGAGCGTCGCTCTCCTTCGGTGTCAGGATAGTCGTATCGTCCATGAAGGCCTTCAGCGGTGGCGTGTTCAAAGAGAGTAGCAAAGAGTTCAGATATAAAAAAACATATTACTTCAGTCAGTATGCCCAGAAAGCTACCACTCTTATTTGGGACCAAACTTATTTGGTCTATGCTAAAGACTAAACAATGATCAAGCAATGAAATCCTGCAATGACATTTTTTTTTTCATACTGTATATAATTAAACTGTTTTTCCCTTATTAAATCTGATTGGCTTTTCTGGCTAAAAGTATTGCTTATCTGTATTCAAAGTAATTTTTAGATTCATTATTTGTTACTCTTTCCTGTCCCACTGCATTAACTTGATAAGTTGGCTGGTTGCATATTCTTTACAGGATGCTGCAGTCAACCTCAGCATTTTTTGGCTGTTTGTGATTTCTTAGCAAGTTTACGTTCAGTAGTTTGCCATTGTTTACTGAACGACCAACACTCATAGCATTTGATGAAAACCAACGCAAGGTGGTCTGCAGCCAAATTGCCTGCAGCTGTGTTTTGAATGCGGTATGTGGGATTACAAATTGCACCCGTAGACCTTTGCCACAGAGTTGGCGTTTATGCTTATATAATTACTTAATAACGAGAGTTTAATTTGACAAGTCTCTCAAAGCTTAATATGGGAATAAGTATTCAAATAAATAATAACATTTCACACCTAAGCTGTTCTATGGTGTCAAAACTGAGGAATATTCTAAACTTGCCCCTAAAAACCTGAAATAATGGTAGAGATAAGGGTTCCTCAGAGAATATTTTGCAAACTTCATGTCTATTTAATCTCCTATTTTCCTGCGGGACTCCAAAATCAGGAAATTTAACTACACATATTAAACAAACAAAGAAATAACAACATATACATTCATGGTAAGAAGCAACTGATAAGGCAATGCGAGAACAACAACTGCAGTGTTTGATACTTACCAGCATCAGGTATAAGTTCTTTACAAACAAGTGACGCAATCATTTTTACAGATCTGCCCAGTTTATCCTTTGCATCAAAGTCCAATGGCAGACATTCTGTTAGCATTGCCAAGCAGTCCTTAAAAAAAGAGAATACATTTCTACAATTGGCAAATTATTCATTGTTTTAAAACCAGTCAGTAATCACATGAACCAAGCTGATCAACAGGTGGCACTTCAAGTAGGATGCTTTAAACAGAGTTAACTCCTGTATGGTATCTAGAGTTACAACCTGACACCCCTATATGTCACCATGTTCCTGAAGCCCAAATGATAATTAATATGATATTATCCACACTACATGCCATAACTATATAAACCACCTTTGAATTTTCAAAATGTTTTTTTTTTACCAAATAATGTGGTGTTGTCTGTGACTTAGGGGTAGTAAATGCAGTTTCACAATCCTGACAGACTTTCGCAGTCTGTCGCTGGTGATTTGGGAGCAAATATCACATCTGATGGCTAGAGCACTCAATTGCTTTCAGTTATTATTCTCAAGGCAGAATTTTTGTGTGACCACTCCAGGGTCAACCCTACCAAAAACATTTGTGCCCGAAAATCTTGAGTCGGGTAATCATTCAAGATGTTGTGTTAACATAAAATAGCAAGAGCTAGCTGTAATGAAATACTGGCAAGTGAACAAGGTCTGGAAAATATACAGAAAAAACAAGACTTATTAACGTAATCAAACTATAGAAATGCTCAAGTCTTTGTGACACCCTAAGACATGAAGAAATACCAAAGGTAAGATGTCAACATGTCAACAACTTTGTTTACTGATGTTTTCTTTAAATATATTTATGTTGATGTCTGAAGGTGTAAGAAGAAGATAATATCAAATAATAGTTTTTCTGTTGAGATATAAATAAACATTTGCCTAACCGTGCTGCCAGTAACAATATTTTTTTATTCGCATATCCTTTACAGGACATCGCTGTCAACAGCAGCATCTTTCAGCTGTCTGTTGATTTCTTGGCAAGATTACGCTCAGTAGTTTGCCATTGCTTTCTGAGCGGCCGGCTCAGTGTCCCGCAAGTCACCAGCGGGGGACGAACTGCTCCCAGCTCGCTCCCGCTACGAGACTCTGCGTGACAAACAGGATTACGGAGAAAGTGTTGTAACCCCTCAGCCAGAGAGACCGGCAGTAACAATATTAGAAAGGTTTATTTACTGTGTACACAACATACCCAATTTAACATCCACTTTAACAGAATTCAAAAACACAGTATACAGAGTTCTAGCTTTTGCTGGTTACATTGATCAAATTGATAATCGCTTATCTATGTGACTCTCCAAAGCGTTATCATAGTCTTAAACTTCTCTGTTGTCATACAAAAAAGGAGCACTTTGTATGAGCAAAGTACAAGGTTATAAACACATGCAGACATCATTGCATACATCTGTGATTAGTCAAACAAGAAAATCTATGGCATGCTTGAAGAAGTGACACAAGTGAAAATTAAACTAGGGAAAGATGTGACTGACCTTGCAATGCTCTAAGACAGTGGTTCTCAACCGGTGGGGAATTTCCCCCCCCCCCCCCCCCCAGGGGGGAATTTTAGGGTTTCCAGGGGAGGAATGAAGACCATTTCAAGATCGCGTTAATACAAGAACCGATTACTTGATATTGTTTTTCTCTTCATACTTTAGTTAAGTACGTCTCTTCCTTCTAAAATTCATTTTATATCCCCGGGAAGGTTAACCCGGTCAACAAATGCCCGCAGAAGTCGGATGTGTCGGCCTAACGGCGCAAGAACGCAGCTCTGCTGTAAACAGGCACAACGCAGTCACATCCGGAAAAAAATCCGGATGAACGCAGAAGAAGAAGAAGAAGAAATTCATTTTATAAAGTCAGTAGACCCACAAATCATGTTTTATGTGGATGTCTAGACTTGTTTTAGTATGTGTTATTAAATTTACCTTACATTTTTACGTATACTGTATAGGGGTGGGGGGATTTTTAGATAGGAAATATGAAAAGGGGGGGGGGGGGAAGAGAATGACGTTCTGAAAATACGGTGAAAAGGGGGGGGGGGGGCACGGGCCAAATTTTTGATGGGAAGGGGGGGGGGGGTATGACGTTCTGAAAATATGGTGAAGGGGGCACGGGCCAAAAAAGGTTGAGAACCACTGCTCTAAGACAAGAATGGAACATACTGAAATGAATAAGACCAAACTGATGAATGAAAAACTTGAACTGATGGAAGTGCAACAACTCAATCCTAAAGTCCTACCTCCAAATTAAACAACAGTAAACGAAGGCACAGAAAGGAGTCAACACACAAATTGATCCATGCCATCAGAGATAGAAATTTGTGTAGAGGCATGATCGCCTACACCAGCCAGCAAGGCACTGGATGATGATAATGAAATGATGGAGCTGTCACGTCTGGTCATAACAATATCAAGATCTCCCAGCTAGTTGGCTGTGAATCTTCTTTAAAGAATGTGAGTTTTAACTCTTAAGTCCGATGCTCCAGCCATCTGAGCTCTGAAAAGGACTTGCACCTATCAGAATGAGGTTGGTGTCCAGACTTTTCCCCCAACCAAAGTACCATCTCCAGATGGGGACTGTGTTACTGAGCTCTTTTTCTCCTCTCCAAGCTAAAAGATGTATTTTAAGATTACTAGAAAGAATGGAAACAGAGAAAACAAAAGTCTAAGCAAACACCAAAGAAAACGAACTCAAGAACAACCTAATTATAAATGAATCAAATGTGCACAAGGCAACACCCTGTCATGAATAACAAAATGCAAAATTACAATTGGGGCAACAAGCTGAAGATGAAATGCCATTGGACCAATAATCACAACAACAAACAGGCATCATCACATACCTGTTTTGGCAGTTGTGCTGCCATATGAGTGATGGTGTAGCCATCCTTATCTGTCATTGCTACAATTTGATGAGCTGCATCAGATTCTCTGCTGATGCCTGTTAA
Organism: Cepaea hortensis; assembly: GCA_963921405.1. Taxonomy (NCBI): domain Eukaryota; kingdom Metazoa; phylum Mollusca; class Gastropoda; order Stylommatophora; family Helicidae; genus Cepaea; species Cepaea hortensis. The sequence goes on along the minus strand of OY992882.1, from coordinate 92,462,699 downwards.
CCTAAGTCTGTCCAATAATGCTTTCACCATTTCAGGGTGGTTGTTCTGTACTGCATAATGGAGAGATGTCAATCCATCCTGCGTGAATGAAAGGACACAAACCACTTAACTTATGAAGACTCTTGAAAAAACAATATATCTTCTTCTTCAGCGTTCCGAGCCATTGTGGTTCTTTGCTGCAGATACAATCTGTCTCCATTCGTCTCTCTGGTTGACCTTCTCTTGCCAGTCGTTGATTCCAAGTGCTCGTAGGTCTGTATATATATTATCTTTCTACCGCCTTCTTGGTCTACCTCGGGGTCTATGGTCATTTATTTCCTGAGTGTAAGCGAGTTTTGTTTCCCTATTATCTTCCATTCTTTCTATATGCCACAACCATTGTAGTCTATTAGCCTTCATGATACCAGTGATTAGCGGGGACTTAAACAGATCATAAATGTTTTTGTTATTTCTTCTTTTCCACTCTCCACTTTGTGTATCCCTAATGGGTCCAAAGATGCGTCTTAAAACTTTGTTCTCAAAGGTTTGTAGCAAGGCTTCGTCTCCTTTCGTTGTACTCCAGGTTTCAGAGCCATACAGCACAACTGGTCTGATCAGTGTTTTGTATATTGTGATCTTGGTGTTGCGAGATAGCGCCTTTGATTTTAGTAGATGTTGTAGTGCATAGTATATCTTATTTCCAGGATTGATTCTAGTTTGTATTTCTTCCCTTATGATGTTGGAGCAGTTAAAGATTGTACCCAGGTATTTGTATGTTTCCGTTCTTTTAATGGTCATATTATCTATTTGTATATTATCTATTTGTATGTGGCCAGAGTTTTTAGCCATTCCTTCTCTTGAAATTACCATATATTCTGTCTTGTCTTGGTTGATAACCAGCCCCATCTGTTGGGCTTTTTCTTTTAAGTGAGTCAATATTTCCAATGTCTGTTGTTCATTTTCCCCTATAATATCTATATCATCTGCATAACCAAGCAGCTTGGATGTTCCTCCAATATCACATTCCTCCTTTACCTTCCTTACAACTTTCTCTAGAGCCAGATTGAAGAGTAGCGGCGATAGTGCATCACCCTGTTTCAAGCCAGATGTTATTTGGATAGGGTCTGATTTCCTGCCTTTATATGTTACTATATTATAAGTATCTTCCATGCATAGTCTGGTCATGTTGATTAACTTCCTTGGTATTCCAAATTCCCGCACAGCATTCCATAGACTATTCCTATGGACACTATCATAAGCCTTTTTAAAATCCACAAAAATTTTATGGAGATCTCTTTTATATTCCCAATGTTTCTCGGCTATTTGTCATAAGATAAATATCTGATCTATTGTTGATCTGTTTTGTCTAAAACCTGCCTGGCAGTCACCTAATATGTATTCTGAATATGGTTTTAGTCTATTTAGTAATACTGCGGATAGTATCTTATAGCTTATGGACAGTAGTGATATTCCTCTATAATTTTCACACTGGAACTTGTCTCATTTCTTAAAGATAGGTTTCAATAATGACTCTTTCCAGTCATGGGGTAATTCTTCAGTCCTCCAGATTTTTATTATTAGTTCGTATAGCGTTAGATATGTAAATGCAATTATCTGTATTTAGTACTCTGAACATATAAGTGTAAATCTATAAATGAAAATATGTGTATTTGGAGTTCTGAATATATAAGTGTAAATCTATCAATGCAATTATCTCTATTTGGTGCTCTGAACATATAAGTGTAAATCTATCAATGCAATTATCTGTATTTGGTGCTTGTAACGTGCGTGATAAACGACAAGATAGGGTAGATGTAAGGGTTAAGAATCTGTAAAGAACAAAGCGAGGTCACATGTGTGAGATGAGAGTAAGAAGGATGTGGGGCAAGAGAGGTTGATTAAGAAGTCCCAAGACAATGGGGGAGACCCAACACAGTGGATTGGTATAGCACGTTCATGTCAGTTTGAGTCACCAGGGGACAGACAGGAACATGCTAGAGAGGGAATAATACAAAGGGAAAACCCAGAAAGGTATTTTGATGGGAACTGATAATTGGGTTCAAGGGGGGAAATAGATTTTCAGGGGTGGTCCTGAGGAGGTGAATAAAGACAGAAGTTTGTTCAAATTGCGGGGGGTGGGGGTTGAGTTTTGGGCTATGTGAGGGAAACTTAGTCAGAGGAGTTGGTTATTCTTAGTCAAACTGAGAGTTCAGCATCCCAGCTCATTTATCGTGGTGTTATAAAGGCCGGTGGAAGGCAATGTTGTATACTCCACAGGAGTGTAAGAGATATATGTATATCATTGTTGAATTTTCCTGAAGAGTGCTGTATCATCGAGTTCATTTTCAATTAAAATTATCTGTGTGCAAACCGGTGTTCTCAAGTGACTCATAGCTGTTGATTAAAGTAATGATCTGTGTTGTGATACCTGCGGCTGATCCATCCTGCACTACTCAGTGATATCTGAAAAATATAGGGACCTTAGACAAGGTCTGCCTGTTACAGGGGATTGTGACAGTGCTCTGCACATAAAGTGAAAACCTATCAATGCAATTATCTGTACTTGGTGCTCTGTACATTAAGTGTAAACCTATCAATGCTATTATCTCTACTTGGTGTTCTGAACATATAAGTGTAAAGCAACCTATTAAATTATCCTTATCAGCTGCCCCAGCAGTGGGCTCAAAACCAGACTCTAGTACTGATTCATCATTGTACAATTATTAAACCGACACCTGTATTACTCTTAGCAAGAGACAGATAAGGGAGGAAAGTAATGGTTTCCCCACCTCATAAATTATTTCTCTTCTTCATTCCTTTTTTAAGGGGAATACGTCTCATCTAGTTATGCACTTCATTTAATTAAGCCAGCTTCAGCATGCATTAATGTAAAGTTTACTTCCTCTAGACAGATTCCATCCAAGGTGTAGATTCCATCCAAGGTAGTGGGTTTTATCTACTTGTGGGTAGATTCCATCCAAGGTAGTGGGTGAGTTTTATGTACTTGTGGGTAGATTCCATCCAATGTAGTGAGTGAGTTCTACTTGTGGGTAGATTCCATCCAAGGTATTGGGTTTTATCTACTTGTGGGTAGATTCCACCCAAGGTAGTGGGTTTTATCTACTTGTGGGTAGATTCCATCCAAGGTAGTGAGCGAGTTTTATCTACTTGTGGGTAGATTCCATTCAAGGTAGTGAGTGGGTTTTATCTACTTGTGGGTAGATTCCATTCAAGGTAGTGGGTTTTATCTACTTGTGGGTAGATTCCATTCAAGGTAGTGAGTGAGTTTTATCTACTTGTGGGTAGATTCCATTCAAGGTAGTGAGTGGGTTTTATCTACTTGTGTGTAGATTCCATCCAAGGTAGTGTGTGGGTTTTATCTACTTGTGGGTAGATTCCATCCAAGGTAGTGAGTTTTATCTACTTGTGGGTAGATTCCATCCAAGGTAGTGAGTGGGTTTTATCTACTTGTGGGTAGATTCCATCCAAGGTAGTGGGTTTTATCTACTTATGGGTAGATTCCACCCAAGGTAGTGAGTGGGTTTCATCTACTCATGGGTAGATTCCACCCAAGGTAATGGGTTTCATCTACATATGGGTAGATTCCATCCAAGGCAGTGAGTGGGTTTCATCTACTTGTGGGTAGATTCCATCCAAGGTAGTGGGTTTCATCTACATATGGGTAGGTTCCATCCAAGGTAGTGGGTTTCATCTACTCATGGATAGATTCCATCCAAGGTAGTGGGTTTTGTCTACTCGTGGATAGATTCCATCCAAGGTAGTGGGTTACATCTACTTGTGGATAGATTCCATCCAAGGTAGTGGGTTTTGTCTACTCGTGGATAGATTCCATCCAAGGTAGTGGGTTACATCTACTTGTGGGTAGATTCCATCCAAGGTAGTGGGTTTCATCTACTTGTGGGTAGATTCCATCAAAGGTGGTGGGTTTCATCTACTCGTGGGTAGATTCCATCCAAGGTAGTGAGTTTCATCTACTTGTGGGTAGATTCCATCAAATGTAGTGGGTTACATCTACTTGTGGATAGATTCCATCCAAGGTAGTGGGTTTTGTCTACTCGTGGATAGATTCCATCCAAGGTAGTGGGTTACATCTACTTGTGGGTAGATTCCATCCAAGGTAGTGGGTTTCATCTACTTGTGGGTAGATTCCATCAAAGGTGGTGGGTTTCATCTACTCGTGGGTAGATTCCATCCAAGGTAGTGGGTTTCATCTACTCGTGGGTAGGTTTTGTGTTCTAACAATTTTGCCAGGGTATCAGCCTCGAGGCCTGCTATTGGCGATTTCCAACTAGCAAGGAATTTTAGCTGCATGTCCTCCATGTGGAACCTCCCTTTGGAAATGGATGTCAGTATCCAATCCGACTATCCAAGAGATTAGGGGGATCATTAGAAACCAATGCTGTGTGTAAATATGCCTCACCCTCTTCAGGGATTCGAACCTGACAACTTGTGAGCCTGAGGCAGAACTACAACCTGTCAGCCATGCCTCATGACTCTCATAAATTAGTCCAGTATATGTGAACTCCTTAGTAGTTCCCACTCTTACTACGGAAGATGTGTGTTCAATTCTTAGCAAACCCCTTACCTCGGCATCAGCATATCGGATGTTTAAGAACATACGTGCCTATCCCTTCAGCCATGCTGACTTACGAATCAATTCTTTTGATGACATTCCTCCATGCCATTGTCTTAGACCATCAAACATCATATATCTTGGTTCTGCCTCAGGGTCTTCTACTGCTGATCTGTCCAGACACTTGCTACCCCAATCCATAGAAAACTAACTGCAGTCCAACCAATCATGAGTGAGTACACAAAGGGCTTGGCATGAATTGTTGTTGGCCTATGTTCCAATGGGAGACCTGACACCATCATCAGAAGAAGAAAAGTGGTGAGTTGCTTGGCACAGAATAAGCTAAACTAGCATGACAAAAGGCTAAAGAAAAGAACAAGTGCATCCATACTTCTAGAGCTGATTATTGAAGAGGATTGGCTATTAAAGACGATAAAACAACGAAAATTGATATAGTTTGGTCACTTGAAACGTCATGAAAGTTTGGAGAGAACAATAATGGAGGGGTATATGCCTTGGAAGAGAGGAAGAGGAAGGCCAAAGAGAAGATGGGTGAAGGATGTGGCGGATGATCTCCAGACGGGTGTATCGAACGTGGGACATCTTGCTTGTGATCGAGAAGTTTTCCGGAAGGTTGATATGGGAGCGAGGTTCTACAAAGGACATGTTGCTGAATCCATCCATCATGTGCCATGCCGATAAGTATGGGCGGTCATGTACTGCCATGTCACTCGATCACCAGAGTCGTGGATCAGCTCTGTGTTCCTGTCTCGACCATGTCACGTGGCCAAGCCATCCAGGTATTTACTTTTCGGTCTTCCCCTTGGTCTCTTCCCTCCGGTACAAAATTTTGACTGTCTACGTCTAATGTCTCTAATCAGTTTACGATCTTCATTTGTTTCTTGAAGCAATTGTTCACTGGTTTTTCTGTCTGTCCATGGTACTCTTTGCATTTTCCTCAGAAACCACATTTCCACAGCCATCAGCTGTTTTTCAGCTTGACTGCTTATTGCTACTGAATGAATTAATGAAAAAGACTGACCTGTCCAGTAGACAAAATGTTAGCCCCATGTTTAAGAAGCAGCTGGCAGCTCTCAGTGTGACCTGCTTTGACTGACAAATGCAAAGGAACCTGGCTAGCAGTGGTGGATACGTTCACAGCAGCTCCTTTGTTCAGCAAAAGATGGACACAGCTACAGATATAAAAAAGACAATTGTTATAGTTTTGTTGATGTTCCATTGGAATAGCACCGAGTAGAGGGGAAATTTATTAAATGAAAATATTAAAAGTAAGTAAAGCCTTTTTCATGCCATGAGGCATATTATGACACACTCTAATTTTCATGATTGAATGGAACTTAGGATTCAGGATTGTGCTGGCTGCCCAGAACTCTTGTACCCATGTTATGAGGCTTTAAACAGCTAAGCAAGTAAGTAAATAAGTAAAGGACCCCTTTAACACACCTTCAAGCATATTCGGCAAATGGTGCTAGCCCCATATTTTTATAGAACTACTGGCATCCGAGGGGTAATGTGATCAATATCACATCAGACTTCCCAAAACATTTCCTGATACTCATGTAGGCTGGGTGTACCAGGGAACACACATACATTTCAAAACTCCTCCTCAATGCGTGTTAGAACCCATGAACATTGGGCTAACAATCTAGCCACTGCCCTACCACAGCTGCCATTATGAGGTTGGGTTGTCTACAATGCCATACTGGTCATGAAAAAAATATTCACTGCTGGGAACTGAACATATGGCCACTGAGTTAGAAGACAAGCACACCAACCACTACAACATAATACATCCTAATGATGAGTACCTGATGTAACTATTTCTTCTCTGGCAGACATTAACTCATTCTATACTAAATGTTAATCAGTTACCTATTTACAAGACCAAAGTAAAAGAATTCATGTATTTTAAGTATAAAGTGTATGGAGGAACCAATGGTGATTTGCTTCAGTTGGTTGGTTGTTAGCTAAGAATCACCTGGAAAAGTTTTAACTCTTTAATTTGATGCATTAGCATTCAGGTTGTCTAGACAGTCAAAACATTAGCATTGATCGGATGAGGTAAATGTAAAGAATTTCAGAATAAGGCTGATCTAGAGAATTTCAGAATGAGGTTGATGTAGAGAATTTCAGAATAAGGCTGATCTAGAGAATTTCAGAATGAGGTTGATGTAGAGAATTTCAGAATGAGGTTGATGTAGAGAATTTCAGAATAAGGCTGATCTAGAGAATTTCAGAATGAGGTTGATGTAGAGAATTTCAGAATGAGGCTGATCTAGAGAATTTCAGAATGAGGTTGATGTAGAGAATTTCAGAATAAGGCTGATCTAGAGAATTTCAGAATGAGGTTGATGTAGAGAATTTCAGAATAAGGCTGATCTAGAGAATTTCAGAATGAGGTTGATGTAGAGAATTTCAGAATAAGGTTGATGTAGAGAATTTCAGAATAAGGTTTATGTAGAGAATTTCAGAATGAGGCTGACCTAGAGAATTTCAGAATGAGGTTGATGTAGAGAATTTCAGAATGAGGTTGATGTAGAGAATTTCAGAATGAGGTTGATGTAGAGAATTTCAGAATGAGGTTGATGTAAAGGAATTTCAGAATGAGGTTTGTGTAGAGAATTTCAGAATGAGGTTTATGTAGAGAATTTCAGAATAAGGTTTATGTAGAGAATTTCAGACAGGCTGATCTAGAGAATTTCAGAATGAGGTTGATGTAAAGAATTTCAGAATAAGGCTGATCTAGAGAATTTCAGAATGAGGTTGATGTAGAGAGTTTAAGAATGAGGTTTATGTAGAGAATTTCAGAATAAGGTTTATGTATAGAATTTCAGAATGAGGCTGATCTAGAGAATTTCAGAATGAGGTTGATGTAGAGAATTTCAGAATGAGGTTGATGTAGAGAATTTCAGAATGAGGTTGATGTAAAGAATTTCAGAATGAGGTTGATGTAGAGAATTTCAGAATGAGGTTGTTGTAGAGAATTTCAGAATAAGGCTGATCTAGAAAATTTCAGAATGAGGTTGATGTAGAGAATTTCAGAATAAGGTTGATCTAGAGAATTTCAGAATAAGGCTGATCTAGAGAATTTCAGAATAAGGTTGATCTAGAGAATTTCAGAATGAGGTTGATGTAGAGAATTTCAGAATAAGGTTGATCTAGAGAATTTCAGAATAAGGCTGATCTAGAGAATTTCAGAATAAGGTTGATCTAGACAATTTCAGAATGAGGTTGATGTAGAGAATTTCAGAATAAGGCTGATCTAGAGAATTTCAGAATGAGGTTGATGTAGAGAATTTCAGAATAAGGCTGATCTAGAGAATTTCAGAATGAGGTTGATGTAGAGAATTTCAGAATGAGGTTGATGTAGAGAATTTCAGAATAAGGCTGATCTAGAGAATTTCAGAATGAGGTTGATGTAGAGAATTTCAGAATGAGGTTGATGTAGAGAATTTCAGAATGAGGCTGATCTAGAGAATTTCAGAATGAGGCTGATCTAGAGAATTTCATAATGAGGCTGATCTAGAGAATTTCAGAATGAGGTTGATGTAGAGAATTTCAGAATAAGGCTGATCTAGAGAATTTCAGAATGAGTTTGATGTAGAGAATTTCAGAATAAGACTGATCTAGAGAATGTCAGAATGAGGTTGATGTAGAGAATTTCAGAATAAGGTTGATGTAGAGAATTTCAGAATAAGGTTTATGTAGAGAATTTCAGAATGAGGCTGACCTAGAGAATTTCAGAATGAGGTTGATGTAGAGAATTTCAGAATGAGGTTGATGTAGAGAATTTCAGAATGAGGTTGATGTAGAGAATTTCAGAATGAGGTTGATGTAAAGAAATTCAGAATGAGGTTTATGTAGAGAATTTCAGAATGAGGTTGATGTAGAGAATTTCAGAATGAGGCTGATCTAGAGAATTTCAGAATGAGGCTGATCTAGAGAATTTCATAATGAGGCTGATCTAGAGAATTTCAGAATGAGGTTGATGTAGAGAATTTCAGAATAAGGCTGATCTAGAGAATTTCAGAATGAGGTTGATGTAGAGAATTTCAGAATAAGGCTGATCTAGAGAATTTCAGAATGAGGTTGATGTAGAGAATTTCAGGATAAGGTTTATGTAGAGAATTTCAGAATAAGGTTTATGTAGAGAATTTTAGAATGAGGCTGATCTAGAGAATTTCAGAATGAGGTTGATGTAGAGAATTCAGAATGAGGTTGATGTAGAGAATTTCAGAATGAGGTTGATGTAGAGAGTTTAAGAATGAGGTTGATGTAGAGAATTTCAGAATGAAGTTGATGTAGAGAATTTCAGAATAAGGCTGATCTAGAGAATTTCAGAATGAGGCTGATCTAGAGAATTTCATAATGAGGCTGATCTAGAGAATTTCAGAATGAGGTTGATGTAGAGAATTTCAGAATAAGGCTGATCTAGAGAATTTCAGAATGAGGTTGATGTAGAGAATTTCAGAATGAGGTTGATGTAGAGAATTTCAGAATGAGGTTGATGAAGAGAATTTCAGAATGAGGTTGATGTAAAGGAATTTCAGAATGAGGTTTATGTAGAGAATTTCAGAATGAGGTTTATGTAGAGAATTTCAGAATAAGGTTTATGTAGAGAATTTCAGACAGGCTGATCTAGAGAATTTCAGAATGAGGTTGATGTAAAGAATTTCAGAATAAGGCTGATCTAGAGAATTTCAGAATGAGGTTGATGTAGAGAGTTTAAGAATGAGGTTTATGTAGAGAATTTCAGAATAAGGTTTATGTATAGAATTTCAGAATGAGGCTGATCTAGAGAATTTCAGAATGAGGTTGATGTAGAGAATTTCAGAATGAGGTTGATGTAGAGAATTTCAGAATGAGGTTGATGTAAAGAATTTCAGAATGAGGTTGATGTAGAGAATTTCAGAATGAGGTTGTTGTAGAGAATTTCAGAATAAGGCTGATCTAGAAAATTTCAGAATGAGGTTGATGTAGAGAATTTCAGAATAAGGTTGATCTAGAGAATTTCAGAATAAGGCTGATCTAGAGAATTTCAGAATAAGGTTGATCTAGAGAATTTCAGAATGAGGTTGATGTAGAGAATTTCAGAATAAGGTTGATCTAGAGAATTTCAGAATAAGGCTGATCTAGAGAATTTCAGAATAAGGTTGATCTAGACAATTTCAGAATGAGGTTGATGTAGAGAATTTCAGAATAAGGCTGATCTAGAGAATTTCAGAATGAGGTTGATGTAGAGAATTTCAGAATAAGGCTGATCTAGAGAATTTCAGAATGAGGTTGATGTAGAGAATTTCAGAATGAGGTTGATGTAGAGAATTTCAGAATAAGGCTGATCTAGAGAATTTCAGAATGAGGTTGATGTAGAGAATTTCAGAATGAGGTTGATGTAGAGAATTTCAGAATGAGGCTGATCTAGAGAATTTCAGAATGAGGCTGATCTAGAGAATTTCATAATGAGGCTGATCTAGAGAATTTCAGAATGAGGTTGATGTAGAGAATTTCAGAATAAGGCTGATCTAGAGAATTTCAGAATGAGTTTGATGTAGAGAATTTCAGAATAAGACTGATCTAGAGAATTTCAGAATGAGGTTGATGTAGAGAATTTCAGAATAAGGTTGATGTAGAGAATTTCAGAATAAGGTTTATGTAGAGAATTTCAGAATGAGGCTGACCTAGAGAATTTCAGAATGAGGTTGATGTAGAGAATTTCAGAATGAGGTTGATGTAGAGAATTTCAGAATGAGGTTGATGTAGAGAATTTCAGAATGAGGTTGATGTAAAGAATTTCAGAATGAGGTTTATGTAGAGAATTTCAGAATGAGGTTGATGTAGAGAATTTCAGAATGAGGCTGATCTAGAGAATTTCAGAATGAGGCTGATCTAGAGAATTTCATAATGAGGCTGATCTAGAGAATTTCAGAATGAGGTTGATGTAGAGAATTTCAGAATAAGGCTGATCTAGAGAATTTCAGAATGAGGTTGATGTAGAGAATTTCAGAATAAGGCTGATCTAGAGAATTTCAGAATGAGGTTGATGTAGAGAATTTCAGAATAAGGTTGATGTAAAGAATTTCAGAATAAGGTTTATGTAGAGAATTTCAGAATGAGGCTGACCTATAGAATTTCAGAATGAGGTTGATGTAGAGAATTTCAGAATGAGGTTGATGTAGAGAATTTCAGAATGAGGTTGATGTAGAGAATTTCAGAATGAGGTTGATGTAAAGGAATTTCAGAATGAGGTTTGTGTAGAAAATTTCAGAATGAGGTTTATGTAGAGAATTTCAGAATAAGGTTTATGTAGAGAATTTCAGACAGGCTGATCTAGAGAATTTCAGAATGAGGTTGATGTAAAGAATTTCAGAATAAGGCTGATCTAGAGAATTTCAGAATGAGGTTGATGTAGAGAGTTTAAGAATGAGGTTTATGTAGAGAATTTCAGAATAAGGTTTATGTATAGAATTTCAGAATGAGGCTGATCTAGAGAATTTCAGAATGAGGTTGATGTAGAGAATTTCAGAATGAGGTTGATGTAGAGAATTTCAGAATGAGGTTGATGTAAAGAATTTCAGAATGAGGTTGATGTAGAGAATTTCAGAATGAGGTTGTTGTAGAGAATTTCAGAATAAGGCTGATCTAGAAAATTTCAGAATGAGGTTGATGTAGAGAATTTCAGAATAAGGTTGATCTAGAGAATTTCAGAATAAGGCTGATCTAGAGAATTTCAGAATAAGGTTGATCTAGAGAATTTCAGAATGAGGTTGATGTAGAGAATTTCAGAATAAGGTTGATCTAGAGAATTTCAGAATAAGGCTGATCTAGAGAATTTCAGAATAAGGTTGATCTAGACAATTTCAGAATGAGGTTGATGTAGAGAATTTCAGAATAAGGCTGATCTAGAGAATTTCAGAATGAGGTTGATGTAGAGAATTTCAGAATAAGGCTGATCTAGAGAATTTCAGAATGAGGTTGATGTAGAGAATTTCAGAATGAGGTTGATGTAGAGAATTTCAGAATAAGGCTGATCTAGAGAATTTCAGAATGAGGTTGATGTAGAGAATTTCAGAATGAGGTTGATGTAGAGAATTTCAGAATGAGGCTGATCTAGAGAATTTCAGAATGAGGCTGATCTAGAGAATTTCATAATGAGGCTGATCTAGAGAATTTCAGAATGAGGTTGATGTAGAGAATTTCAGAATAAGGCTGATCTAGAGAATTTCAGAATGAGTTTGATGTAGAGAATTTCAGAATAAGACTGATCTAGAGAATTTCAGAATGAGGTTGATGTAGAGAATTTCAGAATAAGGTTGATGTAGAGAATTTCAGAATAAGGTTTATGTAGAGAATTTCAGAATGAGGCTGACCTAGAGAATTTCAGAATGAGGTTGATGTAGAGAATTTCAGAATGAGGTTGATGTAGAGAATTTCAGAATGAGGTTGATGTAGAGAATTTCAGAATGAGGTTGATGTAAAGAATTTCAGAATGAGGTTTATGTAGAGAATTTCAGAATGAGGCTGATCTAGAGAATTTCAGAATGAGGCTGATCTAGAGAATTTCATAATGAGGCTGATCTAGAGAATTTCAGAATGAGGCTGATGTAGAGAATTTCAGAATAAGGCTGATCTAGAGAATTTCAGAATGAGGTTGATGTAGAGAATTTCAGAATAAGGCTGATCTAGAGAATTTCAGAATGAGGTTGATGTAGAGAATTTCAGAATGAGGTTGATGTAGAGAATTTCAGGATAAGGTTTATGTAGAGAATTTCAGAATAAGGTTTATGTAGAGAATTTTAGAATGAGGCTGATCTAGAGAATTTCAGAATGAGGTTGATGTAGAGAATTCAGAATGAGGTTGATGTAGAGAATTTCAGAATGAGGTTGATGTAGAGAGTTTAAGAATGAGGTTGATGTAGAGAATTTCAGAATGAAGTTGATGTAGAGAATTTCAGAATAAGGCTGATCTAGAGAATTTCAGAATGAGGCTGATCTAGAGAATTTCATAATGAGGCTGATCTAGAGAATTTCAGAATGAGGTTGATGTAGAGAATTTCAGAATAAGGCTGATCTAGAGAATTTCAGAATGAGGTTGATGTAGAGAATTTCAGAATAAGGCTGATCTAGAGAATTTCAGAATGAGGTTGATGTAGAGAATTTCAGAATAAGGTTGATGTAGAGAATTTCAGAATAAGGTTTATGTAGAGAATTTCAGAATGAGGCTGACCTAGAGAATTTCAGAATGAGGTTGATGTAGAGAATTTCAGAATGAGGTTGATGTAGAGAATTTCAGAATGAGGTTGATGTAGAGAATTTCAGAATGAGGTTGATGTAAAGGAATTTCAGAATGAGGTTTATGTAGAGAATTTCAGAATGAGGTTTATGTAGAGAATTTCAGAATAAGGTTTATGTAGAGAATTTCAGACAGGCTGATCTAGAGAATTTCAGAATGAGGTTGATGTAAAGAATTTCAGAATAAGGGTGATCTAGAGAATTTCAGAATGAGGTTGATGTAGAGAGTTTAAGAATGAGGTTTATGTAGAGAATTTCAGAATAAGGTTTATGTATAGAATTTCAGAATGAGGCTGATCTAGAGAATTTCAGAATGAGGTTGATGTAGAGAATTTCAGAATGAGGTTGATGTAGAGAATTTCAGAATGAGGTTGATGTAAAGAATTTCAGAATGAGGTTGATGTAGAGAATTTCAGAATGAGGTTGTTGTAGAGAATTTCAGAATAAGGCTGATCTAGAAAATTTCAGAATGAGGTTGATGTAGAGAATTTCAGAATAAGGTTGATCTAGAGAATTTCAGAATAAGGCTGATCTAGAGAATTTCAGAATAAGGTTGATCTAGAGAATTTCAGAATGAGGTTGATGTAGAGAATTTCAGAATAAGGTTGATCTAGAGAATTTCAGAATAAGGCTGATCTAGAGAATTTCAGAATAAGGTTGATCTAGACAATTTCAGAATGAGGTTGATGTAGAGAATTTCAGAATAAGGCTGATCTAGAGAATTTCAGAATGAGGTTGATGTAGAGAATTTCAGAATAAGGCTGATCTAGAGAATTTCAGAATGAGGTTGATGTAGAGAATTTCAGAATGAGGTTGATGTAGAGAATTTCAGAATAAGGCTGATCTAGAGAATTTCAGAATGAGGTTGATGTAGAGAATTTCAGAATGAGGTTGATGTAGAGAATTTCAGAATGAGGCTGATCTAGAGAATTTCAGAATGAGGCTGATCTAGAGAATTTCATAATGAGGCTGATCTAGAGAATTTCAGAATGAGGTTGATGTAGAGAATTTCAGAATAAGGCTGATCTAGAGAATTTCAGAATGAGTTTGATGTAGAGAATTTCAGAATAAGACTGATCTAGAGAATTTCAGAATGAGGTTGATGTAGAGAATTTCAGAATAAGGTTGATGTAGAGAATTTCAGAATAAGGTTTATGTAGAGAATTTCAGAATGAGGCTGACCTAGAGAATTTCAGAATGAGGTTGATGTAGAGAATTTCAGAATGAGGTTGATGTAGAGAATTTCAGAATGAGGTTGATGTAGAGAATTTCAGAATGAGGTTGATGTAAAGAATTTCAGAATGAGGTTTATGTAGAGAATTTCAGAATGAGGTTGATGTAGAGAATTTCAGAATGAGGCTGATCTAGAGAATTTCAGAATGAGGCTGATCTAGAGAATTTCATAATGAGGCTGATCTAGAGAATTTCAGAATGAGGTTGATGTAGAGAATTTCAGAATAAGGCTGATCTAGAGAATTTCAGAATGAGGTTGATGTAGAGAATTTCAGAATAAGGCTGATCTAGAGAATTTCAGAATGAGGTTGATGTAGAGAATTTCAGGATAAGGTTTATGTAGAGAATTTCAGAATAAGGTTTATGTAGAGAATTTTAGAATGAGGCTGATCTAGAGAATTTCAGAATGAGGTTGATGTAGAGAATTCAGAATGAGGTTGATGTAGAGAATTTCAGAATGAGGTTGATGTAGAGAGTTTAAGAATGAGGTTGATGTAGAGAATTTCAGAATGAAGTTGATGTAGAGAATTTCAGAATAAGGCTGATCTAGAGAATTTCAGAATGAGGTTGATGTAGAGAATTTCAGAATAAGGCTGATCTAGAGAATTTCAGAATGAGGTTGATGTAGAGAATTTCAGAATAAGGCTGATCTAGAGAATTTCAGAATGAGGTTGATGTAGAGAATTTCAGGATAAGGTTTATGTAGAGAATTTCAGAATAAGGTTTATGTAGAGAATTTTAGAATGAGGCTGATCTAGAGAATTTCAGAATGAGGTTGATGTAGAGAATTCAGAATGAGGTTGATGTAGAGAATTTCAGAATGAGGTTGATGTAGAGAGTTTAAGAATGAGGTTGATGTAGAGAATTTCAGAATGAAGTTGATGTAGAGAATTTCAGAATAAGGCTGATCTAGAGAATTTCAGAATGAGGTTGATGTAGAGAATTTCAGAATAAGGTTGATGTAGAGAATTTCAGAATAAGGTTTATGTAGAGAATTGCAGAATGAGGTTGATGTAAAGAATTTCAGAATGAGGTTTATGTAGAGAATTTCAGAATGAGGTTTATGTAGAGAATTTCAGAATAAGGTTTATGTAGAGAATTTCAGACAGGCTGATCTAGAGAATTTCAGAATGAGGTTGATGTAGAGAATTTCAGAATAAGGCTGATCTAGAGAATTTCAGAATGAGGTTGATGTAGAGAGTTTAAGAATGAGGTTGATGTAGAGAATTTCAGAATAAGGTTTATGTATAGAATTTCAGAATGAGGCTGATCTAGAGAATTTCAGAATGAGGTTGATGTAGAGAATTTCAGAATGAGGTTGATGTAGAGAATTTCAGAATGAGGTTGATGTAAAGAATTTCAGAATGAGGTTGATGTAGAGAATTTCAGAATGAGGTTGTTGTAGAGAATTTCAGAATAAGGCTGATCTAGAGAATTTCAGAATGAGGTTGATGTAGAGAATTTCAGAATAAGGTTGATCTAGAGAATTTCAGAATAAGGCTGATCTAGAGAATTTCAGAATAAGGTTGATCTAGAGAATTTCAGAATGAGGTTGATGTAGAGAATTTCAGAATAAGGCTGATCTAGAGAATTTCAGAATGAGGTTGATGTAGAGAATTTCAGAATAAGGCTGATCTAGAGAATTTCAGAATGAGGTTGATCTAGAGAATTTCAGAATGAGGTTGATGTAGAGAATTTCAGAATAAGGCTGATCTAGAGAATTTCAGAATGAGGTTGATGTAGAGAATTTCAGAATGAGGCTGATCTAGAGAATTTCAGAATGAGGCTGATCTAGAGAATTTCATAATGAGGCTGATCTAGAGAATTTCAGAATGAGGTTGATGTAGAGAATTTCAGAATAAGGCTGATCTAGAGAATTTCAGAATGAGGTTGATGTAGAGAATTTCAGAATAAGGCTGATCTAGAGAATTTCAGAATGAGGTTGATGTAGAGAATTTCAGAATAAGGTTTATGTAGAGAATTTCAGAATAAGGTTTATGTAGAGAATTTTAGAATGAGGCTGATCTAGAGAATTTCAGAATGAGGTTGATGTAGAGAATTCAGAATGAGGTTGATGTAGAGAATTTCAGAATGAGGTTGATGTAGAGAGTTTAAGAATGAGGTTGATGTAGAGAATTTCAGAATGAAGTTGATGTAGAGAATTTCAGAATGAGGTTGATGTAGAGAATTTCAGAATAAGGTTGATGTAGAGAATTTCAGAATCAGGTTGATGTAAAGAATTTCAGAATGAGGTTGATGTAGAGAATTTCAGAATGAGGTTGATGTAGAGAATTTCAGAATGAGGTTGATGTAGAGAGTTTAAGAATGAGGTTGATGTAGAGAATTTCAGAATGAGGTTGATGTAAAGAATTTCAGAATGAGGTTTATGTAGAGAATTTCAGAATGAGGTTTATGTAGAGAATTTCAGAATGAGGTTGATGTAGAGAATTTCAGAATGAGGTTGATGTAAAGAATTTCAGAATGAGGTTGATGTAAATAATTTCAGAATGAGGTTGATGTAAAGAATTTCAGAATGAAGTAGAGAATGTTCTTCTGTCTGGATATCAAAGTACCACCACCAATGAATAGTATTGCTGAGCTCTCCGTCCCCTCTCCAACCTCAGGAACCAGTAGTGTGTGGAAAACTGATACCAGAACTTCACATCAGTAGATAGGCATATTGGGTTGTAGCCAGGTCATGCTTCAGCACAGCACATACAGAATGGCTGGGGATAGGCTTAGGTTAGGCGTGTTTCCCCCACAGGTTGTAGGTTTAAAAATAAGTAGTCCCATAGAATATACTGCTGTTGGGGTGTGAAGTGTTAAGAATTCACAAATTCTAGACCATGAGATTTGAGGTGGGATGGTTAGTGTCTTTCCTCACTGCCTATTCTTTTGCACACAATTCCTAAAAAAAAAAAATAGAAAAATCATCCAGTATATGGAGATTGAACCTGGATACTGTTTAAGCAGACAAGTGGACTAAGCTGTAGGCCATTGTGTACTTCTTACACAGTGATATTCACATCCTAACATATTCCTTCAATCTATTGCTTGCAGGAACACTGCCTTGCTCTGTTTCCAACGTGTACATCATAAATAGTGATTTTCACATATTCCTTTAATATATTTTTTGCAGGAGCAATATCTTGCTGTTTCCAATGTGTACTTCATACATAGTGATATTCATATCCTCACATATTCCTTCAATCTATTGTTTCAACAAACAATCCCTTACTCTGTTTATAAAGTGCTAGAATTCTTTGTGGGGAACATCTTGCTATATTGCCAAACCATTTGATTTGCTGGTTTTTTTTTCATTTAATCTAACACAGGTGCTTCCCCCACTTTGCTTCTTGTATATTTCAGGTTTACAAAAGACAATGTGCTTGTTTGCCCATGACGCCATCCTATTCTTCTTCTTCTTCTTCTTCTTCAGGTTCCTGTTTCGAAGCAGACAAATACGATCATGACATTACCCAAATGTTTCAGCTGTCCACATGCATCTTTATTTTCCTCTGCCTCTCTTGCTAGTATTTTTCCCACTAAGATTAATTTCTCTATTCCACCTGTTTTATACTGATATGCCCCATATATTTTACTTGTCATTTCCTTATAGGCATGATGACTGATTTTGTAACAACTGCAGCTCTCAAAACGTCAGCTTTATTTTCCTGCTCTGTCTATGATATTCTCAACATTTGTCTAAAAAATCCCATCTCCAGTTTCTTCACCATGTCAATACTCATTGTCCAATATCTGCACTCATTCAATTGTTCACTTTGTCCTGAAGCAGTTTCTTGCTATGGGTCTGTGAAGCTTTTTTCTTCTTTTGCGTTCGCTTGCTTTGAACTCAAGCATAGTCCATACACACCACTTATAGTAGTGATGGACTGAATTTAGCATGTGGATTAGCTTTCCCTATTAACAGTGTACCTCGTCATCAGATGAACCCAATCCGACTTCAGAGGTACTTGTAATTTACGTCCCCAAGTCAAGGACGACAGGTCAACATTTTAGTCCAGCTGTCCGGTATAAGGGGATCTGTGAAGTGATAGGGCCATCATATTTTGCAGGCCTGAATGTACGGAGGATTAGCTTCATAAGATTAGCTTCTTAAGTGCTGTATGAATGAAATAACCTATGAGAGGAAAGAGAGAAGAAGGGCAGAATGTAAGGCGGGCATGCATGCCCAATTCTTAACCCTTTGAAAATAAAGTTTGTTTGTTCATTCGTTCGAGGAATAGGTGGCCAGTCTTTTCCTCACTTTAGCAAGCAACGAACCCATGTGTCGAACCTGCATGTCCGATCTTACTTATGACATTATCAGCTCAGTTTGCTATCAACTTTGCTAACACACCAGCTATACAGATGTACAAGCCACACACAACTTTTCAGTAAGTGGACTTTTGTACTGACTGGCACTTTGCCGTCTTGATAGATGATAGCTTGTAAAATGCAGTTATACCTCTCCATAGCACAAAGCCCTGTCGGAATTGTAGAGTCCATGTGTTGCCCATGCAGCATGATCCCTCTCTCGGCTTGTATAGTTTACTCCAGAGACCATGTGTTGCCCATGCAGCATGATCCCTCTCTCGGCTTGTATAGTTTACTCCAAACAAAAAGTAACACCAATACATCTGGAACAAGACAAGCTTCAGAAGCTGCCGGATCAGCAAATCAATACTCTAACTGTCTTCCTGTCAGAGCTTCCATCCTAGACCAGTTGCCTACCAAGCCTTAAGGCCTGGTCTGACCTGCCATGACATTTAGTCTTTAGGTTGCATTTCCTCATACTAGGTTATGACTTGGACTCTTCCATTAGCGCTCCTCCACCCAAAGCCATTGGCACAATGTGGGGTGTTGGGTTTTGTGAGTGACGACCAACATTTGGCGCTATTTTTGTACTGTTAAAGTTAAGTTGCATATCCTTTATAGGACATTGCAGTCAATCACAGCATTTTTAGGCTGTTCATGATTTCTTGGTAAATTTATGTTCAGTAGTTTGCCATTGATTTCTGAGCGACCGGCACTCATACCTTTGTAAGGGAAACCCATGCAAGGTGGTCTGCTTCCAAATCGCCAGCAGCTGTGTTTCGAATGATGTATGCAAGATTACAATTGCATCCATAACCCCTTTGCCACAGAGATGGCAATTTTTGTACTACACTGAGATAATATCACACTATAATTATGAATTACAAACAAAATAACTTCACAGCATAAAAACATGTGTAATCCTCATATGAAAACAAACTTTCTGAGATGTGATAAGCAGTTACCCAGTGTAGCCTCTCAAAGCTGCCATATGGAGTGGTGTAACTCGGTCATTCCTCATACTGCTTGGTCTGGCTCCACACTCAAGTAACACTTTAACACTCTCTGTAATAACAGTCAGAATTAAAAGTTAACTAAAAGTTAACATCAAGAGAATCTACTACACTGCACTGGGTTTACCCCATCTAGCTCAGTCTCTCTGTGCAAAGTGGCAAGGCACTCACCAAGAGTTGAGTTGAGCTGAGTTGAGCTAAGAACTGACTTCACTGCACTCAGATCATTCCCATACATGCTCCGTCCCCTCGTTCAACAGCCAGCGAAGAGTCACACTACTAATCGTTCCTATCGCCAAGAACATTGCACACGGCACGAACTCCACAGCTCCAGCAATGACTCCAAGGGATGTTAGTAAAAATTACACTCATGGTCTGAATAGTGCATTCTGAACATGGACCTATGACCTTCAGAGTGTGAATCAGGTGACATAATCACTTTGCCGAGAGAGAGAGAGAGAGAGAGAGAGAGAGAGAGAGAGAGA
Source organism: Cepaea hortensis (assembly GCA_963921405.1). Taxonomy (NCBI): domain Eukaryota; kingdom Metazoa; phylum Mollusca; class Gastropoda; order Stylommatophora; family Helicidae; genus Cepaea; species Cepaea hortensis. The sequence goes on along the minus strand of OY992882.1, from coordinate 92,442,768 downwards.
GAGAGAGAGAGAGAGAGAGAGAGAGAGAGAGAGAGAGAGAGAGAGAGAGAGAGAGAGAGAGTGACAGACGTGCGTGTGCCCGCCCGCTCACACATTCCCCCCCCCCCCCCCTTTTTACACAGATGGGTCGGTCGTCCGACGCATCAGAAGTTCATGGACCTTTACGGCTCAGACTGGAGGAAGAATTGTGAAGGAAGAAACTGGTGCTTTTACCGTGACCACAATTAGTCTGACTATGGAAGTCATGGCAGTAAGTAAAGCAATTACATGGCTCGAGACACAGACCTTCATTTGGGCATGCTTCCTTAGTGACTGAATGAGTATGCTCAGGAAGATAGAGAGGGGGTGGGTCTGAAGACAGTGGTTGTTGTCTCTGGAGCGGTCAGATAACAAAGATTAGTTTCATTTTTGTACCAGGGCATGCGGGTGTCCAAGGAAATGAGCAGGCTGACAGGCTTGCAGGTAAGGCTACTGTGGAAGGCGGATGAGCCATGGACCAGGCTCATACACTGAATGCTTTACGAGAAGTAAGTCGTTTGCGAGAACCAAGTGATAACTGTGAATCTACATCCATGGTCAGATTGTGAGAACAGCTAGTTAAAAGAGGTGTGGCCAAACAAGAACACTATGCAAGAAGCCAAAGAAGATTAATAAACTAACACAGAACTGGTGTCGTGATCATCTGTACGCTGCAGGATTTTCTAAGGAGGAGATCCATACACTACAAACTATCAGATTTAGAATGGCAGTGTCATGTTATGAGAAGAGAAGGTCTTAAGAATGTTGTCAAAACTAGGATCATTTAGGGTTTTATAGACAGGTCAACAAAGGGAGAAAATTTTAGTTGGGTTGACAGCTTGATACAGAAGATTATTCAAAGGTTTAAAACGATAAATGGTTATTGAGGCATATGTTCATCTCGGCTACCTGGCTACATGATCACAATGAAGATAGTGATAACATGGTGTGCCCATTGTACAACTGTAGCATATTAGTTGTATGTTATGAATGTTCAGTAACTCAATAATCTTTTATACTGTTTTGTATTACTCAATACTGTAATAACAAAAAAATAATTATATACAGGAATGGGAACTACAAATTAAAATTATTGTGATAACATGACATCTCTGTAGGTGAACGGTGACATGTTAGTTTTTACTATACTGTTAGATATTAGTTTAATGCTGTGAATGTTCAGCAACTCATTTAATGTTGTGAATGTTCCGTAACTCAGTAATCTTTCATACGTTTTTTTTAAAATATTACTAATCATTATCACCATCATCATCTTCCACTTTTGCTGTTCGCTGTCAAGAGTCATGGGGAGGAATAGTTGATTTTCCAGTGCCCCAAGGGTGGCACTGGATAGTGTCATTCCGTGTGATTGTACAATGTCTTTGATGTCGTCAATCCATTTTCTTCATGCGCATCATCTTGCTCTCGTATCAGATCTTCTTTGATGTAGCGCCATCACTGGTAGCTGATGATGTTGCATTCTAATGAGATGGCAGATCTTCTGCCTTTCAGTATATGTGGCACAAGCTGTTGATCCCACTGTCTGTCTAACATGATTTTTTACTTGATCTCAGTTAGTTTAGTTGGCAATTCTCAAGCATCTCAACTGGCAAATGTTGATTCTGTGTAAGTGCGATTTGGATAATGTCCATGTTTGACATTGATAGCATAGGATAGGTGTGACTATGCTATTTATTATCTATCAACATCCAAGTTTGAGAATAGTAACATAGGGTTGGTGTGAATATGCTATTTATTATCTGTCGACATCCAAGTTTGACAATGGTAGCAGAATGGTGTGAATATGCTATTTATTATCGGTTGATAATAACAAAAGGAATAACATCCTTGCCTGCTTGTTGTCCATGTTTCACTTGCATGCAACAGTACAGATACTATATAGAACTTAGAACACGTTTTTCACGAAAGGTGACATCTTTTTCTTTGTATGTTTTCCATCTTGCAAAAGTCTACCTTTGCCATCAAGCTTCTTGTTCTGATCTCCACCAGGAATCCTTTATCAAACGTTATGACTGTTTCATAATAGTTGTATTTATTCATCTGTTATAAGAATATTCCCATTTACTTGGATGTTGCATTGTGATATTTCATTCTTCTTGGAAATGACCATAATCTTTGTTTTCTTACAATTTAATTCTAACTATAAAGCTATACAGTAGAAATTTATACTTCAGTAAGACTAGTTGTGTAATTACCTTCTTGGTTGCTTTCAACAGCACAGTGAAGTGGTGTTGTCCCATCATTCAGAGTCTTGTTAGCATCCCCTCTCTTTTGCAACAAAATCTTGTGAAGTGCATCAACATGTCCAAGTGCAGACACATGGTGCACTGGGGAGCCATGTACTTCTGTGGTTGGTGACAGACGCAGAGAAGGTACAGAAGAGGCAGAAAGAAACCAGCAATTTGTGTTATGATGCTGTGCTGTAGATACATTCGTATTTGTGGATATGCGGGCAGAGGCAGAATATGACCTAGCATGGTTGTGTGACATCTTTAACGGTGATTTAGACCTTGCTCGGGATGGCATGTTTCTGTGTTTTGTTGAAGGATGAATTGAAGAGGGGGTGGTGGAGGAATTGACAGAGGAGTTAGAACTTGCAGAGCTAAGTTTTGAAGATGGAGTAGGAGACATATTTGTAGGGCTCGTCGCTGTAGGGGAAAGAATGTGGTGGCTCAGAAACTGGGATGGTGCACTTATGGAGTTCATTTCTGAAACTGGACGAGAGGTAGTTAAAGGTTTGACAATCATTGGAGATACTTGGGCTGTGACCTTGCCAGTTATATTTAATTTGCTGCTGCTTGTGAATTTTTTTATTGGATCTATGTTTGGTTCTTTCTTAGCTGCATTTCTGATCCTAGAAAATGGAGATAATGCATTTCTGGCACTGCCAATCTGTGCAGCAGCTTCAGCATACGCTGATTTCTCTGAAGAGATTCTTTGTGGTGAGGAAGTCAATGTTGATGTAGTGGTTTGTAACATGGCAGAGGTGGTTGTTGTTGGATGATGAATTACTGAAGTGTTAGCGGCATTCGTTAAAGGGAGACCACTCTGGCTGGTTTCACCTGAATTGGAGAGAGATGGTGATAGAAAGAAAGAAAATTTAAAAAATACAGCACACATAAATTACAAAAAAAAACAACACCGTTATGCTTTTCTTGTAGTAACGATCATTTACCAAATATTACCTTACACATTACAGACAGTTTACCACAAAACAGTGACGACAGAACACCAATTCTAAATTTATTGTCAGTAAAATGAAGCTCACCAAGGTATCTAACGAGATTTTAATTTTAGAATGTCAACATAAACATAAAAGGCTAATAGACTACAATGGCTGGGGCATATAGAAAGAATGGAAGATAATAGGGAAACAAAACTCGCTTACACTCAGGAAATAAATGACCGTAGACGCCGAGGTAGACCAAGAAGACGGTGGAGAGATAATACATGTACAGACCTACAAGCACTTGGAATCAACGACTGGCAAGAGAAGGTCCACCAGAGAGACGAATGGAGACGGATTGTATTTGCAGCAAAGAACCTCAATGGCTCGGAAAGCTGAGAAGAAGAAGAAGAAGAAGAAGAAGAAGAAGAAGAAGAAGAAGAAGAAGAAGAAGAAGAAGAAGAAGAAGAAGAAGAAGAAGAAGAAGAAGAAGAAGAAGAAGAAGAAGAAGAAGAAGAAGAAGAAGAAGAAGAAGAAGAAGAAGAAGAAGAAGAACAGAAACATATCTTAAAAACCTTCAATTACAGGAACAGCAAGAAGAAAAATAGATATTTAATTCATGAAAATGGCGACGTCTACAATCACTGCCAGGGACTTGACATGGTTGCTGATAATGATAAACAAGATTTCTCTAGGCTACTAATCTTTCAGGAGCTGTGGTAGCAGAGTGGCTAGCATGCTAAAATGCCAGCTTGGTGGTTACTGCCCAAACTGCCTTCATGGCAGCGATTTTTTAAGTAACCTGGGCTCCCAGGTCGAATCGGCCTAAAATATCATGAGAAGTGAAGGCTGCAGGCATAATATTGACCACATCACCCAACAAATGCTCATCTAAACATATGGGACTAGAACCGTATACTCAATAGGCACATCCACAACAGGTAAGACTCACTATTAACTCTTCAGTCAGTAACAGTAACCTCATGGCAGACAATGTCATAAGAGTGTGAAGTGAAATATCTTTGCTACCTATTTTACCAGGCCGGGATAGCTCAACTGTGTGAAACAAAAGGAGTGAGCAGCTCTCTTCCCTGCCTAGAAATATATCTGCTACCTATTTTACCAGGCCAGGACAGCTCTATTGTGTGAAACAAAAGGAGTGAGCAGCTCTCTTCCCTGCCCAGAAATATATCTGCTACCTATTTTACCAGGCCGGGACAGCTCAACTGTGTGAAACGAAAGGAGTGAGCAGCTCTCTTCCCTGCCCAGAAATATATCTGGTACCTATTTTACCAGGCCGGGACAGCTCTATTGTGTGACACAAAAGGAGTGAGCAGCTCTCTTCCCTGCCCAGAAATATATCTGGCACCTATTTTACCAGGCTGGGACAGCTCAACTGTGTGAAACGAAAGGAGTGAGCAGCTCTCTTCCCTGCCCAGAAATATATCTGGCACCTATTTTACCAGGCCGGGACAGCTCAACTGTGTGAAACGAAAGGAGTGAGCAGCTCTCTTCCCTGCCCAGAAATATATCTGGTACCTATTTTACCAGGCCGGGACAGCTCTATTGTGTGAAACAAAAGGAGTGAGCAGCTCTCTTCCCTGCCCAGAAATATATCTGGTACCTATTTTACCACGCCGGGACAGCTCAACTGTGTGAAACAAAAGGAGTGAGCAGCTCTCTTCCCTGCCCAGAAATATATCTGGTACCTATTTTACCAGGCCGGGACAGCTCAACTGTGTGAAACAAAAGGAGTGAGCAGCTCTCTTCCCTGCCCAGAAATATATCTGGCACCTATTTTACCAGGCCGGGACAGCTCTATTGTGTGAAACAAAAGGAGTGAGCAGCTCTCTTCCCTGCCCAGAAATATATCTGGCACCTATTTTACCAGGCCAGTACAGCTCTAATGTGTGAAACAAAAGGAGTGAGCAGCTCTCTTCCCTGCCCAGAAATATATCTGGTACCTATTTTACCAGGCTGGGACAGCTCAACTGTGTGAAACAAAAGGAGTGAGCATCTCTCTTCCCTGCTTAGAAATATATCTGGCACCTATTTTACCAGGCCGGGACAGCTCAATTGTGTGAAACAAAAGGAGTGAGCAGCTCTCTTCCCTGCCCAGAAATATATCTGGCACCTATTTTACCAGGCCAGTACAGCTCTAATGTGTGAAACAAAAGGAGTGAGCAGCTCTCTTCCCTGCCCAGAAATATATCTGGTACCTATTTTACCAGGCTGGGACAGCTCAACTGTGTGAAACGAAAGGAGTGAGCAGCTCTCTTCCCTGCCCAGAAATATATCTGGTACCTATTTTACCAGGCCGGGACAGCTCTATTGTGTGAAACAAAAGGAGTGAGCAGCTCTCTTCCCTGCCCAGAAATATATCTGGCACCTATTTTACCAGGCCAGTACAGCTCTAATGTGTGAAACAAAAGGAGTGAGCAGCTCTCTTCCCTGCCCAGAAATATATCTGGTACCTATTTTACCAGGCTGGGACAGCTCAACTGTGTGAAACAAAAGGAGTGAGCAGCTCTCTTCCCTGCTGTTTTTCTGATCTGGTACCTATTTTACCAGGCTGAGACAGCTCAGTTTTGTGTATTGCTCCATATAAAAATGAATGTAGCCACTAGTAGGAATAGACCATGACACCGGAGAGATAGATGGAGCCTCAAATTGGATGACTACCGATGAACTACTCACTGAGAAAAAGCACACCATGAGACAGGAACCTAAAAACACTAGATCTTACAACCAGCCATGAGTACAGCAATAAAGATGAAATGAACACCAAGCCAAACATGCTCAGAAACCAGGAAGTGAAACATGCAACTCTATTTTCCCCAAGTAGAAAAGAAATACCACAATGGCCCCAATTATAACACAAAAATTTGACGGTTGGAAGGTGCCTAAACATGTTTTTTCTTCAAATCCAAGCCAAGCTAGTAGGGACTGTATGTCAGACCACTGTGCTGATGTGACAGTGAACTAACCACAACACTACCAGAATTTAATTTAATCAAAATGTAATATGTCAATAAAAGATGTCAGTTAATGAAAATTCAAATGTTTATATTTGTTTAAAACAATGATACTTTACATTATTAAAAGTTATGTCCGCCACATTATAAACACTATATGATATGATGAATTAAGTTAGTTAGTTGCATATCCTTTATAGGACATTTATAGTCAACCCCAGCATTTTTTGTGATTTCTTGGCAAGTTTACATTCAGTAGTTTGCTATTGCTTTCTGAATGACTGGCACTCATACCATTTTATAAAAACCATTGCAAGATGGTTTGCTGCCAAATCAGCCGCAGCTGTGTTTCCAACATGGTATGCGGGATTACAAACTGCATCTGTAACCCCTTCGCCACGGAGCTGGTGATACATAAAGAGCACTGAGATAAATAGTTCATCAAGATGTTGCCACGTGATGACACATAAAACATGGTCCATGTTTGCAGTCAAATCTGGAACTTTTTCTAATTAATTATGCTAATATGGGGGCGGAGGAGGGAGAGAGAGGGGGGAGAGAGAGGGGGGAGGGGGAAAGAGGGGGAAGGGCGAGAGAGAGTGAGAGAGAGAGAGTGAGAGAGTGTGTGAGAGAGAGTGAGAGAGAGAGTGAGACAGAGTGAGAGAGAGAGAGTGAGAGTGAGAGTGTGAGAATGAGAGATAGAGAGAGAAACAGAGAGAGAGAGAGTGAGAGAGAGAGAGTTAGAGAGTGAGAAAGAGTGAGAGAGGGAGTGAGAGCGTGAGAGAGAGAGAGAAAGTGAGAGAGTGAGAGAGAGAGAGATAGAGAGAGAGTGTGTGAGAGAGTAAGAGAGAGAGAGAGTAAGAGAGAGACAAAGAGAGAGAGAGTGAGAGTGTGAGAGAGTGAGAGTGAGAAAGAGAGAGAAAGAGAGAGAGAGAGAGAGTGAGGGAGGGAGAGTGAGAGAGAGAGTGTGTGAGATAGTGTGAGAGAGTGAGTGAGTGAGTGAGTGAGTGAGTGAGTGAGTGAGTGCGTTTTTTTTTCGGCCAAATTTTTCAAGACTGAACAGTAAATGTAGAGGTAATATAGTTAGAATGAGGGCGGTTGCATTTACTTTCCAAGATCTCTGGCATTTCATTGGTGCATCTCACCTCATATGGTGAGCTGTGTTAGCGCAGTGGCTAGCACACTTGCCCAGTGACCTAGCCTAAAACGCACCAGGAAATGTTCTCAGAAGTCAAGGTTGCTGACATGATTGTGACCACATCATCCAATGAGTGCCGATTGGTCTAAATAAATTTATAGGGATAGCGACATACTCCGGAGAGCTGTGGTAGCACATTGGCTGGCATAATGGCCCGCTGTAGTGGGTGTAGGGTGCTTTTGTTGAGACTACAAGTAGCCTGACTATGGAAGTCATGGCAGTAAGTAAAGCAATAACATGGCTCGAGACACAGACATTCACTAGGGCATGTGTCCTTAGCGACTCAATGAGCATGCTCAAGAGGATAGAGATGGGGTGGATCCGAAGAGAGTGTTTGCTGTCTCTGGAGCGGTCTCGGCTGGCAAAGATTAGTTTCATCTTCGTGCCAGGGCATGCGGGAGTACAAGGAAATGAGCGGGCTGACAAGCTCGCAGGTATGGCTAATGTGGAGGGCGGACACGCCATGGACCAGGCTGACATTCTGAATGCACTACGAGAAGTGAGACTTTTGCAAGAACCAAGTGATGACTGCGAATCTACAACCATGGTCAGACTGCGAGAACAGCAAATTATAAGAGGGGCGGCCAAACAAGAACACTACGCAGGAAGCCAAAGAATATTTGATAAACCAGCACAGAACTGGTGTCATTAGCCGCTACACACTGCGGGATTTGCTGAGGGGGGGATCCGAGCATTTATGGACTGAATGGTTCGAAGTGCAATGAGGATGATCTGTCGACTCTAACTAACTAACTAACTAACTAACTAATTAACTAACTAACTGGCCTGCTGGCCTCATGCTCATGTGTTCAAATACCTATCAAACACAATAGGACAAGCAAAAACTATTTTATGAAAGAATGATAAATGTATTCAATAAGTTCCTGGCACTAGAAGTTACAAAAAGAATCTTGCATGTTACACAAAGCCAATTTGAACATACAGCTATTAATCCTGCCCAATTAGTAAACAAGCAAATAAACTGACTGAAGCCACGGAAATATGGTTCTACAAAAGTATACCTTGGATTGCCAAAATGAAATATCTAAATATTTTGAAATATGATCAGACACAAAGACAATGTATCACAAATATCAGACAGAGGCAGACATTATTATTTACCATGTTATGAGACAAGAAAAACAAACATTACAACTGGACATATTTATAGAATGAGAGATAGAGGAAAACAATAACAGAAAATTCGCGAGTCTTTCATCATGGCATGGAATAAATGTTAATGCATGAACTGATACATTCATCTGGATATGTGGTTTAGTACGATTGCCCACATCAAATGCCAAAAATATAGTATATATTTCTTATTATCAAAAAGTTCATGGAAAATTTAATCAGATTCTTGTAAATCAATCCATGTTGTTGGGGCAGGCTTAAAACTATGTTAACTTAAAGAAATATTTCCTTATTTTAATAAAATTGGTTTCAGTTTGAATTGGACACTGTATGTTTCTAGAAAACTACTGAGCGTAATCTTGCCAAGAAATCAACAATCAGCTGAAAGATGCTGATGTTGACAGCGATGTCCTGTAAAGGATATGCAAAACGTTTTAATTTATGTTTCTAGAGCAAAGGTCACAAAGATTTTACATAAAAGGATCGCAACAAAGAGAAATTTATAACAAGGCAGCAATCCAGAAATATTAGTATTTCAAATGTTATAAATTTATTAAGGCCACTGGAATCATTTAGGGTTTGAAGTGATAAAAAGTTCTGGTAAATAGCACAAGTCCAAACACCAAAAGAAATAGCATTGTTAAGAAAATCAATAAATGAAACACTACCATATTATTTCAGCAGCAAGTAAGAACTGACACAAGATTTCAAGTGTTCCAACAGACTCACATTGACTGTAATTTAGATTTTTTAAAAAGGTGAATTCTTTTTTGTGTTTTGAAGTCTGATGTATTTGTTAGTTGAATATGTTCTTTATAAGTAAATGATCCCACTGGATGTATACATGACAAAGTGGTTAATATATCTGCCTCATGCTCAGAAGGTCCAGAGTTCGATTATGGACTCCATCATTTGGTTTGCAAGTGCAGTTTTTGGAGACCCCTGGAGGTTGTTACCAGTGTTGCCATCTCCCTTTGATGAAAAAGCACCAAAATCGACCGCCCCCCAAAAAAAGAACTAAAAAGCACCAAAATTTTTTTGGGAAGCACCAAAAAAAAAAGCACCAACTGTTTTTATTACAAATGTAACAAGGGAGCACAGTATAATTTATTATTATCACTTCATATTACAATGAAGTTTATTCCAGATCTGCCAAATCCCAATCAGAACTACTTTCGAGCCAGAAAAGCACCAAATTGCAATACTATTTTTTGGGAAATCACTAAACAAGCACTGGTGGTATTCATTCAAAATGTTATAAAGCAGCACATTATAATTTATTATTATCACTGAATATTAGAATGAAGTTTATTCCAGATCTGCCAATTCCCAGTCAAACAACAACTCTTCAGTTTCTGTAGCTATTTCCTGCTGTGTTTGCTCCTGCGATGATGAGGATGAGGAGAATGACTGAAAGAAACATGTATCTGCCTCCTGTGATCCCATTTTTCACAGAACATTCTTAGGTAGTTTATAATCATGACAGCATTTGCCATATCTTTTCATTCCATATCTAATAGTCAAAACAGCTGTTGATGCTCAGTCTGTTCCGCAATTTTGATTTTATAACTCCCATCTGACTGAAAATACGCTCCACGTCCGCATTAGAATGAGATAAAATGAGCACAGTTAAAGCTATATCTGTAAGATCTTGGAAAGGATTTTCACCGGCAGCATCCCTGTATGAGGCTATTTCTGCCCACAGTCCAAGTGTGTCAGAGGTCTGTGTCCACTGCATATGATGAAGTTTTCTCTGCTGGAAATCGATGCGGGTGAGAGTAGTTGCATCTTCTACAAACATTTTAGCAAGATCCAATATACAAGGCTTCATTGGCTGTAGACATTCACTTCCACTAAGACATGACATGGACTGCAACACTCGAACGTTATCGGGTGTACGTAAATGCAGCTGTGTCAATAGCTCTATTAAAAACTGGATGCACCTTCCACGAATATCTTTCTCATCGGGAAACTTGTTGTCTGCTATTTCTTTCTCAAATTCATAACCTAGATTGGGATTAGGATCTAAATAATCTTGAATAGCATCACTTTGTTATTTTTTCCCCAGGAATAGCAATCTTTGAACTGATAGAATCAATGAGCTGGACAAGATCGCTGAGTAGTTTTGTTGGATCCTGTATATCTGCTTCGAATTTCTTATTCACACTTTGAGCTTCCCCGGGAATATGCTTGAGAAATATGAGATACACATAGTTTTTCATGTCGCTAAACATAGAATGTAGAAGTTCTGCTGTCTAACAGCTCTCGTTGAGTCTTCCTACATCAAAATGAGTTCTGAGCTCTACCCACTGCTGCAATATTCTGACAATGGCAGATTGAATGGACATCTATCGTGTCTGGCTTAATTGAACAACCTTCAGCGGATGTTGTCCATCATTTAATAAAGAAAAAAGCTCCCTGTACTTTGCTTGACGAAGACTTGAGTGAGAAAACCAGTTATATATTTCACTAATCATGAACTCTATGTTCCTGGGCAGACAAGCAGCTGCAGCCTGTGACACTGCCAGCTGAAGGGAATGACATACACACCTAACTAGTACCAGATGAGGAAGTACAGATTTTAATTTTGTATATATTCCATTGTTTACACCTGTCATGACAGATGTATTGTCAGTGCCGAGTGCAACTAGTCTTTGCATCTCAAGTCCATTCTTGTTTAAACAATCTTTTAACGCATTGCATATTGCTTGCGCATTGCAGTCACTCACTTCATCTAAATCGTATTAAAGGGAGTTAAATTACTTTAATATTGCACGGTAATGTACTAAGACCGTTTTACTCCCTCGCTTCAGTTCAAATTCGGCTTTTTAGTGTCCCCAAAATGATTTTTTAAAGTAATTTTTACCCACCCAAAAAAGCACCCAAAAAAATTTGTGAAGCACTAAATTTGAATGGCCGCGCTAAAAGCAAAATTGTCGCACTAAATGACTTGAAAAAGCACTAAATTTAGTGCAAAAAGCACTAAAATGGCAACACTGGTTGTCACCAAAGCTGTGGAGTTCATGCTGTGTGTGATGCTTTCAGCAGACAGTTACCTGTTCTGTGGAGACAGTCCAATCTATACGGGATTGTTGTTTTAAACCCAGAGCAATGAAGTTGATTCTTTTGCCTTTGTTTAAAGTCTGATGTATTTGTTAGTTTAGTCGGTATTTTGAAGTCTGATGTATTTGTTAGTTGAATATGTTCTTTAAAAGTAAATAATCCCACTGGATGTGTACATGACAAAGTGGTTAATATATCTGCCTCATGCTCAGAAGGTCCAGAGTTCGATTATGGACTCCATCATTTGGTTTGCAAGTGCAGTTTTTTTGAGACCCCTGGAGGTTGTCACCAAAGCTGTGGAGTTCATGCTCTGTATGATGCTTTTAGCAGACAGTTACCTGTTCTGTGGAGACAGTCCAATCTATACGGGATTTTTGTTTTAACCCAGTGCAATGAAGTTGATTCTTTTGCCTTTTAACCCCATTTCTTTTTAAAGGATTCCCATATAATGCCATGAGACATATTAGGTATCTGGTGTTAGCCCCATATTTTAAGATCATTCGGCACTCAATGTGGTATGTAGTCAATATCAAGCCAGCTGCCTTTACATCCCAGGAAATTTCCCAGAATTCACTTCTAGGCTGGGCCAACCTGAAAGCCTGATACACTGTAAGAGTACAGGTTGACTCAACTATCTGTTAGCACCACATTCAACAAGTTATAGGGCCACATGCAGCCATTGGGTCAGTGTTGGGAGCTTGTGCACCTGAGGAGTTCACTCACATGGTTAAGGTGACTTGTTGGATACCAGGTCACAGCATTACACTGACAAAGTGAGTTCATTTACTGATCTGAATGGATCTGAGATACTGACAGCTGCACTGCAGAGCACCAAAGTAAACTCAATAACACATCCTTCATGCAATTTGTCAGACAACAGAAATTTGGCCCAGAGAAGAAACCCTAAATCACATTTTGTGGGGATCTGGAAGTCTTCAGGGACACTGCCCTGTTCAAGCAACATGCTGGAATAGTCACATAGCCCAACACTGATCGTTAAGATAATGCCATGTTTATATTCAGGATAATTTAAATCAAGGAATGGCCATTCATGTCAAACTGCTTAGTGGATTGAATGCCTAGCATTCTTAAATTTAGCTAATTGCGTGTCTTTACAGGATGTCACAATCAACCCCAGCATTGTTTGGCTATTTGTGATTTACTTGGCAAGTTTATGTTCCAGTAGTTTGCCTTTGTTTTCTGAATGACCCGTTTGCCATTGTTTCCTGAATGACCAAGGCTCATATCATAGGTAAAAATCAACACAAGACAGTCCGCTTCCAAATCACTTAAACTGATTTTGAACGCAGTAAAAGGAGGATTGTGAATTGTGTTCACTAGCCCTTCACCAGCTGCCATCTCTTCTTGGATGAGAGCAAAAAATAGGAGGTCCTACATGCATGATGAAGGTATCTCTCATAATCATGTGTCCAGGCAAACTGTACGACATTCATGTCTCTCCACAAATCTCAGTCCCCTGGTGTTCTGGATTAATTCTACTGAAGTTATTTCTACATGCCACCATCTTAGGCCGACCAGCTCTTGATCTGCCTCTTCTACCTCTTGCCAGTCAAAATTATTTTCCAATGCTTTTATCATTACATGACCAAAGAATATATCACTGCAACTGAAAATCAAATAAGGTGAAATAGCTGCTATAAGTAAAGGACTCATACACACCTTAAGAGCACATTTTTCTTAAATTGACCTATCTGCACTCAATGTAAGAAGTGGAAAATATCATGCCAGCACTTATTTTAGGCTGGGTTATTCAGGGTGCCCAGGTTAATTTTAAAAAATCCACCCTGGTATGGATTCAAAAAAGGTGCTTTCCTTAAATATTTTTTACAACAATGTTTATAGTATCGGTGTGATTTTATCTGAGATAAGATATTCTAGCAGCTGTGCCATTATATTTCAGCAGATCCATTCTTGAGATCTACAGGTGTATGTATCCAGCTAAAATGTTTTCTAATACCCATCAGAGGAGGGTCTATTATTCTTCATAAACATCAGTAGTGATTACTTCTGTTCAGCTTCCACCAAATACCCAAGGATTGAACTATTGTCTTTAATAGTGTGAACAGACCACATGATACAGGAGGAAGAGAATTTATGACAAGACTTGATTTAGACTAATCACCCCTGCTCGTTGACTGTTTCATTCATCATGTGAGTGTAAACTATATGTGTGTCCTGACTCTAATCACCCTTACAGTGTTTAACATAATATTTTATGTTTATAAACTCAACATGTTTCAATATGTTTATGTATCACTCATCAAATTACTGTTTCTGTGTGTGTTGACCTTTGTAGTTTAGATTTTAGCCACCTAGGCAGGAAAGTAGGGTGTTCCTTGTATCTCATTTGATTTCAAAAGACTATTTATTGGGATGAACTCACTGGCATCAAGCAACAATGGGTATGTGAAACAATAACAAATAAACAATGAGAAAAGAATGTTGCTAAAGAAATAACATTAACAGAACTTCCTACACCACAGGGTACTAAAAGCAGTAATGGCAGATTCAATGTTTTGAGATTAGCAAAAGCATGAACGATTATTAAGATCTGAGAATAAAACAGTAATTGCAAACTTCACGCTGTAAAGAACAATCTAACGCTTAAATTGATTAAATTACACATATTTTAATTTTCCTTCTCAAGTGCATCATTTTATGTACATGTAAAAGATTTAATTAAAAAGCTGTTTTATGAACTTAAATAAGCAACAAAAATAATGTCAACACACAAAACTACATGTCAACCAAAAATCAATTAACACTCAAGAAACTGAAAATGACACTTTGAATATCTTGACTTCATAATCAATAACAATGGGCACTTCAGAAGTCATAAGCAGACTGGCCATAGCAGAGGTTAAACAGTATTAAGAGCTTATAGGGGAAACACCAGCAAAGAAAAGTACAATTTTGGAGGACATGCATCTTTCCTGAGACAACATATGGATGTCAGTCATGGACCATTTCACAATCAGGACTCCTGAACTTAAGACATATTACACAAAAATTCTTAGAATATTATGGACCAAGAAGAATAACATGCTGACATTCCACAAGATCTGAACATCGAAGAAAATGCTCATAAATTGCATCATGTGTCAGAAACTGAAATACTTTGCCCACATTAGACATTTCAGTGATTTGGAGAGAACTGGTAGAAGGCATGGTTTCTAGAGGAAGAGGCAGTGGTCAACCAGCACAAAGATGGAGCCAGGGCATGAAAATGCTGGAGGCATGGGAAACTGGCAAAGGATCAGAAACTTTTCGGCCAACTGTCATTACAGCATCACTCTCGAAGGATCTGCTGCATGATGATATGGTTAAAGCTTATTTATAAAGCAAATAAGTTAATTTCATAAAGCAACTAATACTTGTACTGACTGATTTTATTTACCCTTTCCAAGCAATAAGAGGTTTTCAAGTATGTGTTGTTTTCAGCTTAATTCAAATATAATTTTATTTCAAATGTTCTAATGTTAATTCAAAACATTTCTGGGTTTAGTGCATGTGTTGTGTGCTACAAAATAATGGTACTTTTTTTTTTGCATATCCCTTACAGGACACTGCAGTCAACACCAGCATTTTTCAGCTGCTGTTGATGTACCAGGCAAGGTTATGCTCAGAAGTTTGCCATTGCTTTTTGAACGGCCGGCTCACACACCCCGTAAGTTACCAATGCGGCGAGAACTGCTACTGTTTCTTTCGCAAGTTACGTTCCTCACGTGGATATACGGGATTACTGAGAAAGTCGCTAACCCCTAGGCCAGGGAGACCGGCAATGGTACATTGGTGTCTAGAAAAGGCAAATCTAAATCTGTTTTATGCCATAAAATAATGTTACATTACTCTGACTCTGAAAATGATGACAAGCTTTAAAGTGCCTAACTGGGTGAAGCGAGATCGTAGCAGAGGAAGGGTGTGCTTAATTATAAACCTCCAAAATGGGATTAAGCAAAGCGGTCCCACCACCATGTGCACAATAAGAAACACAGAATAAATATATTTTGCACTTATAAAATATTAACTAATGAAATTAGTGCACTTTCCAGACATTCCACATGTAAATTGATTATGTTTAAAAACATATAACCTTAATTACAACTACTCACACTCTTAAATGTGAACACAAGCAAATGGATAATTTTTTGCAAACATGTTCCACCTGGTTCAGAGCTTTGTGCATCCACTATATGTCTAGGTGTTACATTTTCTTGCACTCACTCTCTTGTACACACACTCATCTTACATACTACACAAAGTGCCTTTTGTAAAGAAAGGTCCTTTTTTAATGTCACAACAAAGTATTGCACTAGTCAATAAAATAAGACTAAAACTGTCATAGCATTTCAAGACCATTGCTACTGTTTGCAGGTCAGTTTTGAGAATATAAGGTATAAACTTTGCTTGCTATTCAGTTTGCAAACTACATTACATTTATTTATACTTTCATTTCCAATACACAAATCTTTACTAGAAATAGCAACTCATGTCTCCAAATGTGAGACACTGGTACACTAAGTAGCCAGCCATCATGCTGTAGAAACAAAAACAAACAAAAAAACTCCCAGACCACAACAAATGAACTTCAAGCAAATAAGTCTCCACACAACAGATAAACTTCTCAATACTCCAAGAGCACAAGAAGAGATGAAGAACCTCAAGCAAGCAAGACTCCCAAGACCTAAATGTATATTTTGATTATATATAATCAATATCCTCTAGGTTCATTCAGAATTCCCAGTTCCCTTTGTCAGCAAAGAAATGTTTAACACTGGCAGTTCTACATGTTAGCATGCTAACTACCATTAATTAACTCATCTTCTCTTCTGAGATGATTGCATCACACCAAGTTATGCATAACTTTAGTCAGTGTGCTTGAGTGGCATTTGTGTCAGATTTACTACCTCTTGACAGATTCCATACAAGGTAATGAGTTCTATCCGTCAAAAGATAGATGCTTTTTCCAAACAATTTTGCTAGTACAGAAGCCTTATTACTTATTACTTACTCCTTTAACACTTAACTACCAAGAGATTGATTATTCTTCAGCTGATATTTTGTTCATGTGATATTTTAACATTTTGGATGTAATTGTGTTGTGCCTGTTTACAGCAAAACTGCAATATTTGTCAACACAAACTTCTTCCAGGCATGTGTTCACCAGGTTAACCTTCCTGGGCCATGAGAGTTTGAAAAGGAGTTTGAAAATGTGCAACTTTCACAGGTGACCTATTGTTTTCCATTCTTATTGAGAGACTAGGTGTCCTATCTCACAACCCTAGAGATCAGAAGAATGTGTTAAATCATCAGAAATAGGTTTTTTTAAACATCACCATCCCTATACTGACAGCCAACCTGGCAACGTTAGTGCCAGGTGGAAACAAACCTCTCAGCCATGATGTCTCGATTCGTTCCTCTACTCTCCTGCACCCCGAGGTGGAGAGGTACTTTATAATTTTTACGGCACTCTTCCGAATTCCAGTCCCAAATGAAAAGTTAACTAGTGAAAAAGTATCCCTTACAGGGCCGCATTGGGTCAAAGGCAAGTCACGTAACATACGTGACGTCATCGGGACATGTGTCTGACTACATAACATATTTTTGTTAAATTTCCATCGTGTCCTCAGTAGCATAGCGGTAAGTATCTCCGCCTGTAACGCAGGAGACCGTGGTTCGATTCCCCATCGGCGAAATGTGTTTTTTTTTTCATTTTTCATAAATTAAGCGAAAGCGACAAGATAACTATGTGCAAAGACAGTTATTCGGCATTTTGACAAAATTAGCTAACTTTTGTTTGCTTTATTTTTGTAATCAATTTTTTTTGTATTGTTAGAAGTTTTTACTCAATGAAGAGATCCTTTGTATCGTTTTGTTTGTTACTTTTTTTTCTATTAGAATTTGTGAGTGTTGATAGTTGCGATTTTCATTTGTTTGATAACTAAAACTACAGTAGAATCCAGCTGTCACAAAGTTTATATTTATCTTTTTAACATTATCGGTTAGCCTTTACAGTGGAAACTAACCTTGAAAACACTGAAGTTTTTCATTCTTTCAAAATAATTGTTAGTTTTCCATTCTTTTCAGTGTATTAGAATTAAGGTAGAAAGCACCTCTATTTTTTAACTGTAGAATTTCTCATTTGCATTTCAGCAGAAAACATTAGGCAATGTGTCATTCTTATTAAATTTGTCATGGCAAGAATTACCAGTGAGCTGACACAAAACAACTGCTATACGTCAGCTATTAGAATTTTAGCACCACATATTGATATCACCCATCCATGACTGTGGCCCATCCTGACACGGACATCACCCATCCAAACATGGAAGCCACCCATCCAAACATGGATGCCTCCCATCCAAACATGGATGCCACCCATCCAAACATGGATGCCACCCATCCAAACATGGATGCCACCCATCCTAACATGGATGCCACCCATTCAAACATGGATGCCACCCATCCAAACATGGATGCCACCCATACGTTTACTTCACTCATGTATTACTCATGCTCATATGAGTAATAATAAGCTAAATGTAAGCACGTTTTCTGTATATCACCCGCTAGCCATGCTTGACCTTTGTCATATGAAGACAATATGTGTTTGTGTGAGACCATGACAAACACACATGGAATTTATTTGCAGAATGATAATCTCTAGAACGATTATAGACCAATAATTTGGATCAATATTTCAAAGCATTATAATCAAAAATGAAAAAGTTTAAAATGTCAAACTTTAAATACCTTGGCTCCCTAATTAACAATAATGTGAACTGCTCAAACGAAAATAGAGACTGGCCACAGAAAAGAGGTTAAAAAAGCATGAAGAATCCATAGCCAAACAGCACCAGCAAACACAAGTAAACATGAAAACATTTTTCCCTGTGGCCACAAATATAAATCATGGACGATTTCTCATACACTAAAGAAAGCAGGTTTTTGAAATTTAATTTTACAGAAGACAAATCTTAAAATACAGTGGATCAAGAGGTAAACGAAAAAATGATATTCCACAAAATATGAACACTGAAGAAAACGAGCTCATAAACAGTATCTTGTTTAAATAAAAGACCACATCAAATGTCACAATGGTTTAGAGAGAACAATAATGGAAGGCAATGTTCCTGGAAGACATGGTAGGGATCAACCAACACTACAGTTGACACAGAACACCACAGACACCCTGGCAATGAAAATGTGTAAGAAAGGGGAACTGGCGATGGATCGAATCTTTTCAGCAGACTGATGTGAATAATGTTCTGCAATAGACTTTCTACCTTATTTTCAGAATTTGATTCTGAGGGGTGAGCATTCTTGACCAGTAACTTTTATGTAACCTTTTTTCTGCTGGTTATAATTTCTAATGATTCCCTTTGTAACAATCATAACATGAATAGAAACAGAATTAACGTGGACAGAACCGAGTCATAAACGTTAACAGAATATTAAAACCCAAGGTTTTTTCCCCCATCCATAATACACTAACATGGATATCTAATTTTTCTTAGCGGTTAATCTTTGTAATCAATGTTTAAATCTCATATCACAAACTGTTCAATACAATGAAACTATTTTATGCACAAACAAAAATTAAGTTAAATTCCTGTTATTTTTAAATAGTAATTCAACCGATACAGAATATAAAAGCTATAAATATGTACAAGGCAAAAACAATACAGGTGACTCTCCAGTTTAACAGCTATATGCATGCCAGTCAATCCTCAGAAGGCAGAGGCAGACCATGCATATTCCTCACCATTAAAGGCTTCCATAAGTGCAAAGCCGACATGCTCTGGTACTGGGCTCACTCAAGAAATCATGTCCAGCACATTGATTAGCTCACCACCATACATTGAGCCCCCCCAATTCACCACATGCTGTACCACCTGCAGACAATGTGCCGGGTCAGATTTTCCACCTTAATGACTTTGCTAGCTCAGCAATTTTCCATTTTGTAACCAATGAGATGCTTTTGCCACCTACATGCTTTGGGGCATTCAGTGTAGCGTATCATGGGTATTCGGTGGGTTTCCTTCTATTTTGAGAAAATAAGATGGTTTTCTGTCACAGAACCGATTTTTTTTTCAGTGGAATCATGTGATGAACATGTGGAGTTTCATAGGAATCACATTTGGCAGACATTATAATCTATTTGTCAAATTAGTAGAGTACCCCTATGGGCATTTAACCATGATTTGAGGGTTCTCTGAATGGTTTCTTGTAACTGCATCTTTTTTATCCAAGCAATTTTTATCCAACAATTATCCAAGCAAGATCGCATGCAAACAGAATAGTAAAAGGAGAAAAACAAAAAGACGGAGGAATATGGAGAAACCCTGAATAAAAATTACAAGAAGGCAACTAGAAACTTCCACAAAAAGATCGGTGCAATGAGAATCAGAGCGGAATCTTTTGACCCAACTTAAATAATTAATAGCGAAAAAGGAGAACCAATAAGTGAACAAAAACAAATCCTAAAAAGATGGAGGCAGTACTTCGAAAAACTTCTTAACATTCCATCAAATGCCACAGGAATTCAGGAAACCAACACAGATGCCATCGAAAAAGAAATTGGAGAAGCCAACAGATTAGCCCCATTGAATAAATTACCATTTTTCATAATTTTCATCTGGATTAAGTTCTACACCTTCAACAAGGATAGTGCTATAATATAACTGTTATTGTGATCATCTCAGAAATTGTTTCATTATTTTCTCACTTATCTTACATAAAAGGCTATTTCATCAAAACTTCCACAGCCATTCAGAATTAATGGAACTTACTGATATGTCCATGGAAAATCAAACCAGAGATTACAACATGCACATTGTTTAACAAATGATTGAAAAAGACTATTATCCTCCCTTAAACTCTTTATATTTTAAAAACAAATCAACAAATCAAAGGAATGGGTGACTGTGAGAGTGGGTAGATAATGAGGAATGGGGACCTAGTGGTTAGTTATATGAGTGGGTGGGTGACTGAGCGGGTAGGTAGGTAATGTGATATGTGGGGACCTGATGGTTGGTTAGGACAGGTTGATGGTGGCTGGTGAGCAGGTTGTTTGAAAATTAGGAGTTTAGAGGGTGGCTGGTGGGTTGACAAATATCTGAGTTTACAGTCTATCGCTGGTGGACTGACAGGTACCTGAGTTTACAGTTTGTATCTCTAATTTGTATTCGCTTACACTCAGGAAATAAATGACCGTAGTCCCCGAGGTAGACCAAGAAGACGGTGGAGAGATAATATATATACAGACCTACAAGCACTTGGAATCAACGACTGGCAAGAGAAGGTCAACCAGAGACGAATGGAGAGATTGTATCTGCAGTAAAGAACCTCAATGGCTCAGAACGCTGAAGAAGATATTTTTGTAAATTGTATACAATTTTATTTGAAATTGTCTTTTAATAAAGCAAATCTCCAGGTTGGAGTGATGTGTTTGTGCTCTGTACTCAGTCCTTCAGTAATGATGTTTTGTTACTGCTGTAAACATCTTTATTTCACATGGCACATCCGTTATGTCATTGTTTGTGAAGCAGAGGCCCTCAACAATCATGTTAAGCTCTTTGTAGACTTCATGATTGCCTGGATTTTGCCAAGAAAGCCTTCTACAGAATGAGACAGCCAGTCTCAGGCCACCCCTCTTTGGCTCTGACAACATGCACGGTTGGTTACTGGGTTACTCTTTGCTTCCCTAATAATGCTTACTTAAGATTGTAATGTAGTGGCCTTTCCAATAATTTCAGCCAATTTACCCAGGAAGGTAACAGTCAACAAATGCCTGAAGAAGTCAAATGTGTCGGATAAAAGGTGCAAATATTGCAGCTCTGATGTAAACAGGCACAACGCAATTACGTCGAAAACAACATTCCAGATGAACGCAGAAGAAGAAGATTTCAGCCAATTTAACATTTATTTTTTATATTCTAGAGGCAGTACTTAGATAATATGACCATTAAAAGAACGGAAACATACAAATACCTGGGTACAATCTTCAACTGCTCCAACATCATAAGGGAAGAAATACAAACTAGAATCAACTCTGGAAATAAGATATACTATGCACTACAACATCTACTAAAATCAAAGGCGCTATCTCGTAACACCAAAATCACAATATACAAAACACTGATCAGACCAGTTGTGCTGTATGGCTCTGAAACATGGAGTACAACGAAAGGAGACGAAGCTTTGTTACAAACCTTTGAGAACAAAATTTTAAGACGCATCTTTGGACCCATTAGGGATACACAAAGTGGAGAGTGGAAAAGAAGAAGTAACAAAGACATTTATGATCTGTTTAAGTCCCCGCTAATCACTGGTATCATGAAGGCTAATAGACTACAATGGCTGGGGCATATAGAAAGAATGGAAGATAATAGGGAAACAAAACTCGCTTACACTCAGGAAATAAATGACCGTAGACCCCGAGGTAGACCAAGAAGGCGGTGGAGAGATAATACATGTACAGACCTACAAGCACTTGGAATCAACGACTGGCAAGAGAAGGTCCACCAGAGATCGAATGGAGACGGATTGTATTTGCAGCAAAGAACCTCAATGGCTCGGAACGCTGAAGAAGAAGAAGAAGAAGAAGAGGCAGTACTTAGGAATATAAAACAGTTGCATCTGAATTATAGGGTGAATTCAATATTTTATAAAAACACTAAGCAACAATGCTCATAAACTGCATTGTGACTCAAAAGCTGAAATACTTTGGACTTATTAAACATAACAGTAGTTTAGAAAGAACAGTAATGGAAGGGATGGTTGCTGTAAGAGGCAGGGGTCAAGAAACCGAAGGTGGACACAGGACAAAGAAATTAGGCATGAAAATGCATGAGGCTTGGAAACTGACAAAAGATCAAAAGTCATTACAGTGGATCATTATAAGAGCAAAGAGCAAAGTTTGATGATGAGTAAGTGCTATTATATTTCAGGACTGTCCATTGTAGGTTACCTTACATGTTTTAACAAAGATAGTGTGACAAAGATAGTGTTAACAATGATAGTGTGACAAAGATAGTGTTAAAAAGATATTGTAACAAAGATACTGTAACAAAGATATTGTATACAAAATTCTATAACATTGTTAGTGGCCGCCTAAGTGTTTTTGTTGACGGGTGATAAAATAAAGAGAATACAAGAAAACCATCTCACGTTTCTTAAGGGCAAGACATAGTTGCTAAGTGAACAGCTACAAGACTCAGATTTTGTACAGAAATCGACAGTTATTTAACATCTGAAGAATAACACTAAAACGTGTATGGAAATGAATGATACTACGAGGGTAAGTTGATAAGTAAGTCACAAATGGCTGTAGAAAAATAACTAAATATGACAACTTGAAACCAGTTTATTTTTATACATACATTGTCCCTTTATTTCTCAACATAATTTCCACCAACATTGATGCACTTATCCCATCGCTTCATCAGTTCTCCCAAACTGACCACATAGAACTGCGTGCTCTGTTTTCAAAACCACGTTTTCACTTCACATTCAACGTCGGCATCATTCGCGAAATGTCTCCCGCCAAGGTGGGTTTCCTGTTTATGCTGACAAATGTTTGACCCGTAAAGCGGTGCACAGCTGGGAAGAAAAAGTTATGCGCGAGAGTCAATAAGTAAGTCAGTTACGTGGGATGGCAGGTAAATGAGAACAGGGCATGCTTTTCTCTGCAGCCGGTTTGGGAGGAATGATAAAACGATGGGATAAGTGCATCAATGCTGGTGGAAATTATGTTGAGAAATAAAGGGACAATGTATGTATACAAATAAACTGGTTTAAAGTTGTCATATTTAGTTATTTTTTTTACAGCCATTTGTGACTTACTTAACTTACCCTCGTATAAGAAACTACAAACAGGGGACTTTCTTGTAAATGAAGAAATAACCCAAAAAGGGCATGCCTATTTTCTTATATAACATTTACAGAATAAGTTATAAAAACATTTCATGGACCTGTACATACTATTGTTGAACTGTTAAAATGCTTACTAACAGAATAAAAGTAAATGCAAGCAAGACATGAGTAATGAATTTCTTGAAAAAGTTCTAAATAAGACTGTCTTAACATTTGCTATGACTGTGGGGTATTTCATTGCAATCATCAGATGGGAGATACTACATAGAGACAATTTCCATGGCAAAAATTTAGCAAAATATAAAACACACCAAAAATGTCAACTGCCATGAGAAATAAGGGTTACAGAGCTACATAGAGCCTTTTCTGCTATGTCCACATGAGATCTTAATGAACAGACAAAATGAAAAACATCTGATAAAAATATGGCTTCTGAGCAAATAATACCGTGGACAGATAGAAAAAGATAATCCTTCCAGAAGATGCTGTGAAAGTCAAGATTTTTAGATTATTTTATGAGGAGAGAGAAACTTGAAAATTTAACCGGAAAACTAGATTACAAAAGAGCAAGATAAGTACTGGATGGTTGACCAAATGGCACAATGGGAACAAGAACATGCATGATTTGAGACTTGTGATAATATAGATGGCAAACAGTCACCTACGCTTAGCATGGAGCGTGATGACTGAAATTACCAGACCCATGTGACTGCATCACAAAAGCAATTATTTTAATATAGTGTCCATAAAGTCCTTAAAGTGCAATTTTAAGTGCTGCTATTTTTAACCATGTGTATATGAAAAATACATTTAACCCTTTACCGGGTGTAGCGGCCGAACGCGGCTTTACCCGTGGACAGGCAATGAGTCCGAAAACATAATTGAATACTAAGCTTTTTAACAACGCGATCTCGCAACTTTCCGAGACTTCCTGTTCCTTTCTACCGGTCTTGCTGATAGTGTTAAAGCGTGGGACTCATTAGCGTTTTCTTTAAATTTGATCGGATTTTTCAATAGTTTTTGGGGTTTTTGTGCGTTATTAAGAATGGATTTCCTCAATTCTTCAAGCGATAGTGGCGATTTCGCTGGGTTCAATATAAGTGACATTGAAGTGCATGAAATTGAAGATGAATCAGAGCTGGACCTCAGTGATATCAGCGTGTGCAGTGTGCACACTTCAGATCTTTCGGACTTTGAAGAAAGTAAATGTGGCTAAAGTAAGTAGGGCGGGGCCGTCTCGCGATGCAAACGGAGCAACAAAGCAACAACATTGAAAATCGAAGAATTTACTGTAGAAACTGACGGCAACTTAACAACTGATGATCATTCTCAGCGTGACTTCAACTCTTCGAGGAACAAGCTTTTCAAATGATTGCCGATCAAACAAATGTGTATGCTATACAAAAGATCGAACAGATAAATGATCGAGGTTGGGTTCCAACAAACGCAACTGAAATGCAGGCCTATTTTGGTCTGCTCATACTAATGGGGATCCACAGTCTTCCTCGTGTGGAAATGTACTGGTCGACAGATGAGAGGTTGGGAGTGCCAGGTGTGAAAAATGTGATGACTCAAGAGATTCAAGAAGCTGGAGCAGTATCTACACGTGGCTGAAAACACAGCTGACGGCAATGACTGCCTCTATAAAATTTGGCCTCTCATTGACATGGCTAATAGGACATTCTTACAAAGTTGCAAGCCTAAGAAAGAAATTGCCATCGACGAGGCAATGGTGCCATTCAAAGGCAGGAGCACACAGACAAAATCTACCAGCCAAGCCAACAAAATGGGGAATGAAATATGGTGTACTTGCGAGTCAGCAACTGGCTACCTCCTCCAGTTTTCTGTCTACCGTGGCAAAATAAATGGTGGCACTCAGCATGGACTGGGCCATGATGTAGTGATGCAGCTTGCTGACCCCTATTTGGGAAAGTATCATCACCTCTAATTTGATAACTTTTTTTTCGTCAGTTGGGTTTCTTACTGTCCTTCTCCAAGAGAAAACTTATGCGGCAGCAACAGTAAGAAAGAACAGGAAAGATCTGCCTCTGGATTTCAGAGAAAAGATAAAAATGAAGCAAGGGGACCACTTCCAGAAAAAGGATCTGCTTGCTACTGTGTGGCATGATAAAAGGGATGTCTTCATGCTCTCCAACAATACCTCACACACATTGGACACTTGAGTGATGGGACCGGCACACTCGCACCAGAAAGCCTGTGTCCTGCCCTGCTGTCATCAAACTCTACAACCAATGCATGGGAGGGGTGGACAAGGCAGATCAAATGAGGGGGTACTACTCTACACTGAAGAAGTGCAGAAAATACTGGCGCTACCTCCTCAGTTTTGTCTGATTCATGCATAAACAATGCTTTCATCCTGCTCGAGCAGACCGCAGCAAAGCCCAGCAGACGCTACTACCTTCTGGACATCCGTTTGGATTTATCTGAGCAACTCATCTCAGGATTCTCCAGCAAGAAGAAGGTTGCATCAAAGAGAAAAGGCCAAGCAGTAGCCCCAGAAAATGTCCACAATCACAAGCTCATGAAGTTTGAGGGTAGGAAGAAAGCCTGCGTGTCGTGCAAAAACGCCAAACCTCGTACCCCTGCAGGACGAGCCATTGAAAGTTCATATGGCTGTGATGTGTGTCAAGTGAACTACTGTAAGGACACTTGTTTGGAGGCCAGTGAGCAGTTGGCAGTGTTTGTAAATAGTGTATATATGCGTGACAATCACAAACAATATGTTTGTAAATATTTGTGTTCAGGTGTGGATTACAAACAAGACTGGATTATTCATATGACATGTGAGTACAATTATAAATCTGCATGCATTTCTCTTCATTTTCCTTTTTATTTTACTTATGATCTTTTTACTAATGTTACCCAAAATCTGACTAGAACTGCCAAAAATCTTGCCCATTTAGAGTTAGAAATAGGAACAAAACTTGCCCTGTAAAGGGTTAAGATAAACTCATTTGAAAGTATAGGTAATATTTAAAAGTTAAAGTGGAGCACATTTTCCCTTCCCCATAATAATATATTAATTACCTTTTGTTAGAACTCGGTTTACAAAGCTATTGACTTTTCTAAAGTATAATCACAAAAATCATTCATATAGATGTCACAGGTACAAGAGCACTAGAATTACAACTGAATCTGTAACTCTCATATGCTTTATGGTAAAGTAATGTATAATCATGAAAGATTAAAACAATGTGTAAAATCCAAATAAACATCTGGACTATCTGAGATTCCATATATAAATTACAATTTGCATTCAGATCATAGATGAACATTTTTAAAAACATTTGAAGCCCATGGTGTAAATCAACAAAATGTGTTCACAAATTGCAATGGTATGAAACAAAAATGTGTGCCCATTTAAGTGCATACAAATATACATATATGATATGTTCATAATTGGGTGGCGCAATAGGGTATCACCTATCAAAGAAGTAAGGTGATAGCCTACGTGACATTCTTGGGCAAGGTGGAGTACCCATTTGCCTCCCAATCAGGGTTACGTGAAGCCATGGGTGCAGGTTGTGGATGAAATTGAGCAGCCGAAAGATGGTTATTGTCTCCAATTTTGAAAAAAATGTGGTCAGAATAAAACCATAAAATACGACTAGGGGTCTGGATAATGAGAAAACTAACAGCATTGCTGATGATTGGTTCGACCCACGTCTGTCAACGAACAAGAAACTCAGAACAATAAAACAGAATGTGGTCCACACACAAGCTACTACCATAAGCAGTTGTTACTAAATCCTCTCATAAATCAAGATGGCTGCATTGACACTTATGTAGACTGGACTAACTTGCCAGATCTTATTTTGGTGCAGGTATTATCTGTGTTTGTACAGAAATTCCAGCGGATTCCCCTCTTAATTTTCTGTCTAAAGGGGCCACGAGCCATTAGACGAAGACAGTCAAATTTTTTTGGTCATGTTATAAGAAGAAATGAATTGAAGAACTCGGTGACAACTGGCAAGATCAAAGGGAGGAGACCAAAGGGAAGACCAAGAAGTAAATACCTGGATGGCTTGGCCACATGCCATAGTCGAGACAAACACGTAGCTGATCCACGACTCTGGTGATCGAGTGAGGAGGCAAAACATGACTGCCTACACTTATCGGCATGGCACATGATAGATGGATGGGCCACGAGCTATTTATAGAAGGGTCCCTCCTCAGGGGATGCTTTGGTTATCAGGTCTTTGTAGAATGAACTACAATTAGAAAAATAAAGTATCAAGATAACTCACTTATCATCTGACCACATGAACTTAATTGTTTTCTTCCTGAAGAGGAGACAGGTCTGTGAACATTGAAATGACAGCGAGTGAAATATGGTGAGAGTGAAAGCACTAGAGACTATACGTTACCCTTATAATTTGGCATGAGACTGTTCATCTGCACCCCATATTGTGCATATTGTCCAAATGGACATTGTTCATAACAAGTTGAACTACAACTTGGCACTATATAGACCCTGAGAGCTCAAGACTTAAAGGAACAATTGGTCAACTATCATCATGTCACAGAAGATTGACCATAAGTCCAGACATCCTAAAAAAAACAAGAGTTGTCAGGTAGTACAGGTAGTATCATCTTGGTGGGTCTACTAGAGTCATCAATCCCGACCTATCAAATAAGACGAAGACTGCCATGTCATCACATGCAGCCAAGAGCAGGAATTCCGACAATACCAGGTGAACATGTTGCGACCTCCAGATATACGGACTGACTAGATAAGCTTATGATGAAGTTGTAATCATTCTGACAACTTGGCTGGACTATTTTTCCTTCTTGCAGACTATTCAGTGAAGTGTTTGTCATCTCTGTTGTGTAGTTCCTTTTGGTTTTTAAATAGCTTATTTTGAATCGTGTAGTGTTTTGAATTCTCAAGTGGGTATTGTCTTTGTCGAGTATGGGAATAAATGAACCCTTTACAGTGCAAAACGTCCATTTGCAGCCGATCCCTTAAACGAGCAGATTGGCCGATCACGCCCGATACTATTAATGCATTGTAAAAATGCGATCTCTCGGCTTTCCGACACTTCCGACGGCTACATTCGCCGATAGCTTGACAACGTGGCTGCCATTTGTAAACGCTTTCTATGAATTTGAACAGACTTTAACGGACTTTTTTTTGATAGTTTTCGGGACTTTTACACTTAGTTTTTCCAAATTGATTTTGGCGATTCTTCAAGTGATAGCCGAGATTTCGCTAGGTTCAATTTAAGTGACATCAAAGAGCACGAAGTTGACTATTAATCGCAGCTAGATTGATCGATTGATTGATTTGGGAACCGACATGACAGAATTCGGGACATTCCCATAAGCGCTCCGTCCCCATCCTCAGCAGCCAGCGAAGAGTTCCAACACTAATAGTTCCAGTAGCAATCTGATTATATGTCCGTCTCGCCTTTCCTCTGAGCGTCGAGCGTCGGCCAGATCCCCTCGTCACACCTCGCTGTCTCATTCTTACCAGACTATGGTGACCCATTTGCTCCTCCGAGGTGTACACGTGCTCCCACAAGGCCGCAACCACGTCTGCCTTGTCATGCATCAATACTCCACCAAGTTTTGCCGAGCCAGCCAATCTGTCCGCCTGTTCATTCCCCTGCACACCGGCATGCCCAGGAGAAAAGATCCAGGTGATGCTTGCTACCCGTGACCTCCGAAGCGAAGCAAGCCACTCTGCACGAAGTTTGCCTGTTCTCACCCTTCTCAGCATGCTTTCTGAGTCAGTTACAATCACAATGTGTGTATGTATCTTCTATACAGCGGAAAGCTGCATTGACCACCTCCACCTCAATTCTTAAGCTAGATGTAGTGTCATCATACGCCAGGCTCTCCTGCACCAAACGCTGACCATTATCGCAGCTAGATAGTGAAAAGCGTTAGCAGTCTGAGTCGGACTTTAAAGAAAGTGATTATGATTCTGAAAATGTGTTTGTAAATTACCGTATAGATGACGGAAAATCACAAACATGCTGTATTTCGTAAATATTTGTGTTCATATATGGATTACCGACAACAATCACGTGAGTAACATATTCTGCATGCTTTTCCCTTCATTTTGTTGTTTAACTAAAATTGGTTGACTAACACCTTATTTGTGATTTTTTTACTAACGCAACCCGAAATTTTCCCCAACCTGAACAAATCTTGCCCGTTCAGGGCTAAAAAACGGACAAGCGTCTGCCCTGTAAAGGGTTAATTACTTTATACTAGATAGCAGTCCAAGGAACTTAGGGGTCTGCAGAATAGTAATACCTTGACTGGCCAGAGAGATTCCATGAACAATGTATGGTGACATCTAGGAAGCCAACCCCACCCTTTATGTTGTGTTCGAACACGAGCAGTTTAGACAATATTCATCTGTCACACTTGTCTATTATATTTATGGGGGGCAGTTCACTGTTCTATGGTGGCCATGAGTTCTTGACAGCTGTAGAAAAACCTTTGGACAAAAGGTGAGAAGAACGAAAAATCTACATTAAAGAATTTGAATCAAAGGCTTGCAAGAAAAATTCAATGATGATTTTATTAACATATTTCTGCAAATTGCCATAATTTGCAATATTTGGACTAAAATATTGCAGTGCCGTGTCTCCCCAATGTGACGAAGTCGCAAGACCACTATCCCCGTTTATTGTGTACTATTAAATGTAACAATATATAGTTAGATTTACGCATCTTACAACGATCGCTGAAATATGGCGACAGCCAAACCAACATATTTAGCTAGAGTTGGTCACAACCACGTTATAAGGCCATTGTGAATAAGTGGCAGCCAGGTGTTTTTGGCAACATGTCGAAGTCGACAATTTTCTCTAAATTAGATCTGATCAAAGGTTATTGGCAGATACCTATGGACGAAAACTCCATCTGACAGCTTTCGCTACACCTTTAGGCCTTTACGAATGGGCTTTTCTTCCATTTGGTTTAAGGGACGCACCAGCCACTTTCATTCTACTTACAAGACTTGCTTCATCGTTTACCAAATATACAGACATATTGACGACATCTGCATAAATACTATTGACTGGACAACTCACGTACTGACACTCAGACATGTATTGGAAAGAAACTTTTTGGACTTATAAGACCCAGTAAGGTAGAAATAGCCTTCGACGAAATAGATTTTTTGGGCCATAAATTCTCATGTGGCAAACTTACTACCGATAACAAAATTGCTTCCAAAATTTTAAACCTGACTGTGCCAACCACCAAAAAGCAAGTCAGAAGTTTGTTAGGTCTTAACTGCTACAGTAAATTCATCCCAAATCTGGCTGAGTTGACAAGTATTTTTTCCAACTTGCTGTTCGAACTACTATCCCTGTTTATTGTGTACTATTAAGTGTAAAAATATATAGTTAGATTTACGCATCTTACAATGGTCGCTGAAATAAGGCGACAGCCAAACCAACATATTTAGCTAGAGTTGTTCACAACCGTGCTATAAGGCCGAATGTGAATAAGCGGCGGCCAGGTGTTTTTGGCAGGGGGGAAGTTGACTAAATCATTCAGTTGCATCGCAGAATCTCGAGGAGTCAGAAGCATATCGAAGAGGGGTGGTTTCTCAGTAAAACTTGTAGAAAAGGAAAAACCTATAGCGTGGCAAGGTGTAGCCAACAGTTATTCTTCGGCAATTATAAGAGCATTTCGAAATAGCGCCGACTCCAACAGAAGAAGTGAGTGTTCATAAAGAGAACAGAGCATGTCAATAAATTCACTTTAAGCAATGTTACATTAAGTAAATGTGTTAAATAATATATTTGTGAATTTAAAATATATAATTTTGTATAAAGTACATAAAGATCGCCGGTCCGTAGTTAAGGACAGATAATAATAATGTGCCAGGCAAAGCCTAGCAGAATATTTAAAAGATCGGCATGTTTATCGAAAATGGGGAGTGATCTGGACATAACTGAAAAGAACGAAGTGGCATCGTACACGACAGGAGAAAGTCGTTAATCACAGGATTGGAATATATATATAATTATATATATTAATTAAAGGATTAATACTAGGATAGGCATGTTCTATCGATTACTAATTAACAATATAAATGCAACACGTTTGGAGATCATAGTTGCAGAAGATGCATATAATGAAGAAAAGGAACAACATATCACACATATGGAACACGAGAAGGCAGATATGGAACAATGTATCACTGACATGGAAAAACATCTGTCTAAATAGGAATAGAAACTTTCAAGCAGATAAATTTTTAAACATTTATCATATTTTTTTATGGAACACGAGAAGGCAGATATGGAACAATGTATCGCTGACATGGAAAAACATCTGTCTAAAAAGGAATAGAAACTTTCAAGCAGATAAGTTTTTAAACATTTATCATATTTCTTTTAAAATATAGATGTCGCAGTTACAAGAGCACTAGAATTACAACTGAATCTGTAACTCTCATATGCTTTATGGTAAAGTAATGTATAATCATGACAGATTCAAATAATGACATATGTAAAATCCAAATCAATATCTGAACTATCTGAGATTCCATATATAAATTACAATTTGCATTCAGATCATAGTACCCACCGATGGAGGGCCCCTGATAATAATCAAACACCTCCAGTAGTTGAGACAATTATTGTTAATGGAAGACAAGTACAGTGCTTGTATGACACTGGTTTTCAGTGTGAAGCGGTCATTGCTGCTAATGTGGTGAAACCACGACAACTGACCGATGACATCATTGAATTAAAAGCTCTGAATCAAGGTAAAACTGAAGGTGAAGGTGACATGCAAATATGTCTCTGGGACGGTTTCTGCTGCTGTGATAGAGAGGATCCAGTACACCCTTTTAAGTTAGGATGTAAATATGTGTATCTAGCAGAGCTTAAAGCATCAGTGTATGTAGCTGATGTGCATATCCGGAGTCAGGTCACCGCTTTGAATGAGACTGAAATTCCTATCAACCCACTATGTCATGAGATTAGGGTTGCACAAGCTGCATGTCCCACCTTAAAGTCATGCTGTGCCAAACTACCAAAATCTAGAAATCCACCCGCAGCTGGTGAATTCTATGTAAAAGACAAGCTGTTGTACCAAAGGAGGCGAACTACAGAGAACGACCATGAGCAGCTTATTTGTGCCCAAAAAGCTATGTGAGCAAATAATGCACACAGGGCATAATATTGTTTAGTGGACATAAGAGTAGGAGTCACTACTCAACTTATTACTTGCCACTATTTCTGGCCTGAGATGGCAGCAGATATCAATAGATACATCAGATCCTGTCCAGAGTGTTAATGGATCCCACATAAATACTGGAATGCGCCAGTCAATCTAGGGGATAGCCCTGTTTTGAAGACACCCTTTGAGTGAGCGGCCGTAGATATTAGCGGTCCACTGCCAACTTCTAAGAAGAATGTTTACATTTTAACTTTAGTGGATACATGTACAAAGTTGGCTGAAGCTACAGTACTGCCCTCCATCGATGTGACTAGGGTAGCAGATGCACTCATAGTGCCGTTAGGCTACTATTTTTCGATTTCCAACTGCCACGGGATTTTTTACGTGTGCAACAATACACACGGGTGCCCGATCTCACTACCCAGAGACCAGAGGCAATTTTGTTACTAGAAGTCCACGTGAAAAAATCCCGGACTCACCGGGGCTTGAACCCGGGACCTCCAGCACTCGAAGCGGACACCATACTCAAGACCACTCAGCCCCCCCCCCCCCCCCCCCCTATAAGCAAAGCACCTGAGTGCAAAAGATTAACAACATTTAAAATAGGAACATGGAGCATTATAACAATTAGGGCTAGTGGTAAATTTGATAATATCAAGCAAGAGATGAGAAGACTAAATATTAAAATGTTAGGTATATGTGAGACCAGAGGGAAAGAAATTGGCAATATAGCATCCGAGGAATATAACAATCCATTCTGGTGGAGAGAAAACAAGTAGCAGCACTTACAATGGATATGGAGAGATCAACATCTATCAAATGATATTGGACTGTGTCAGGCAGAATATTACTGATAAAGATAAGTGGCAAACCTTTTGATATAAACATCATACAAGTTTATGCACAAACAGACAGCAGAGATGACAGCAGCAATGAATTTTATGATGATTTGGAGAATAACTTCAAGAAATGCAAGTATTCAGAAGTAAATATCCTAATGGGGGAGCTAATGCTAAAGTTATTAATAAGATGGATGAACAGTAGGCAAGTATGGACTAGGGGATTAGATTGAAAGAGGTTGCAGACTTGTACAGTGAGCAAAAGAGCATGATACTAGTATTGGAAACACCTGGTAACAACATCCAAGGAGAGTGACAAGCTTAAAATTTATAAACAGGATATGCACAAACACTGTACCAACACTATGAAATATAATTGAAATCAGAGAAGCCAAGATAGTTGCCAGTCAACGTCCTTTAACTTCTAGCAACAGAAACATGGTGGAAACAAATGCACGTCTACTGGTAGTTACAGAAATTTGTTTTAATACTAAGTTCAGTGAAACAGGATTTAGAAGAGAATAGCTAGCTGCTGACTAGATAATTTATCTGGTGCAACAGTTATAAAACATTTCAAAATAAAGTCACGTGGCTGTCATATCAAACAGACCTAGGACAGTATGAAGAGATGGCCTACTCTCAAGATGCAGAAGATGGGCACAGGTTTGGATAAAATTTCCTCAAACCAAATTATCTATACTTTTTTCACATACAAGTCAGTTTTGGCTTAAAGACTGACTTCCCGACCTTGAATTGGGGATGTAAATTACAAGGACCTCAGAAATCGGACAAGGTTCGTCTGATGGTGGGAGACCATAGTAATAAGGAAAGCTAACCTTTGGGGAAAAAATCAATCCATTGCACTCACTACCAGTAGCATGTGAGCTACACTTAACATCAAAACAAGGAAGCAGTACGGAAAACTCATGCAAAACGAGACATCTAAGTTCTTCAGGAATAAGTCCAAAGCTGTATCTTATCTTTAGTAACATGACGGACCCCTAAAACATTCAACATTTTTCCTGTTGACTTAGTCATCAAAGCACTTGGATTACTTGCGTTGCTAGTTAGTGCTGCATTGCTAGTTAGTGCATGCAATATGTTAGTTATGAAATTTGTTCAATTTAAAAGAAAATAACACTTTCATTTTGTATGTGCCCTTTGTCCAGTTAAGTATTTGGTTTGGTCCAAACTATTAACTTCTTTTGAACTAAATACATTTCTTAGTGCAGTAAATGCTACTCTGGCCTTTAGCACACATTTTAATATCTATCTGTTCCTCTGTCTATACTGCTGCCTAAATAGGTGTATGATTCGCATCCCATGAAGACAGGTTTCACAAAGGAAAGTTTGGATTATTTGCTTGGTTTATACTTATCTTTTTCCACTTTGTAATTTAAACCTAATTGTGACCTCCCATCCTATGTGTTTAGCTTATCTTGCACTGACAAATGTGTGGGATAGAGCAAAATCAGTTTAGTCCAGATCATCAAATTGCTTTGTCAGAGCCATTCTGGTCTGGAACAAATCCTGTGACTCCTAACAAGTGAACCCTAACCACTGTATTGGTAAGCAAGTGCACTAACCACTATGCAACTATAGTTGTTTTATAAAAACTAATTTCAGAGAAAGAAAAACCTATGACCAATTTCAAGAAACTAAATATAAAATATATTCATATTCAGGGCTTGGAGACAGCAGAACCCAAAAACAAAATTCCCTTTAACTGAAAGTTTTAACCAGTGATATGTGAACAGTTTACATCACTCTGCACAAACTATATCTTACAGAGAGCAATGCAAATGCATGTAGTAATGACAAACACCTCTTTCAGAAGTATATTAAAATATATATTTATGGATGAGGAATGAAGGGGGAAGCCAACACACAATAAGAGCATCAAATTAGGTAGAATATGCCACACCAAATTTACACCTAAGCTGGGAAATCTATTCTTAAAACATGCTAAATCAGTTTAAATAAGATGAGAGCGTTAAGGAGCTTTTGAGTATTATTAGTAAGGGTGCTGATGACACCACTGAATGTGAAACATCCTAGTTCGGAATTAAAAATATATGGTAACCTATGTACCTTATCAATGAAGTTTTCACTGTGCATTAACAACCCATTTTTTTTTTCCTAGCTGGACTAATATATCAGATGTTTATACCAGAAGAAATGGACATGAAAGAATAACAGATGAATGAGAACCAGTCGTCCGTGAGCGTAATCACGATAATTGACAAGGAACATGCAAGACTCAACATGGAAAAATGTTTGCATCAGGTAGTGGGTCAGGCGTTATATAAAACTAGAAGCATGCTAGTGCACTCTTAAATATGGTTCAAGCAATGAAGTTGGAAGTTGGCATGCTTAATGTGTACTGCCATAGTCCATATAAGGACATGGACTAGTTATGCCATAATACAAGTAGACTTGGTTAGAAATTATGGCAGTGTTCAGTAACGGACACCTGGATCGTGAAAAGTGGATGCTTTTCACACAGCGTGGAAATGCTGGGACTTGCTTCGCGGCCAGCAAGAAGCGGGATCTGGACAAGGGATTCAAGGCTGTGGTTTCGTCCAGTGCGGACCACGTCAAGAACAGAATAATGGCCACACAACGTGCCACTCTTTTATTATAGTTAAATGTATAGAAAATGTGTAGATTTATTGTTGAATAGATGGTTGTATTGTAACAGTAGTTGGGTAATTGGTGTTAGGTGGGAAAAGACTACAGCACGATTGAGCATCGAGATGGAATGAGAGGAGGGATGCTCAAGTCGTGACGTAGTGGGTTGTTAGGGGAGATTACATCTAGAGACAGAACTGGGAGGACGCCATATTAGGTCCAGGTGTCATCAAGAAGAAATAAACTATTTATAAAGAACCAATTGAGTCAGTTCGTCTTCACTGAGTTCGCATTGTTACATAAGCGAAATGGTGCCGTGACCAGGATGCTTAGTTGGAGATTGTCGTGGCGGGAGTCACAAACCACTATTTACGTCGACAATTAGAAGAAACTCGAAGAGCCAGCTTCAAAATGTAAAAAGTCCTTGTTCTGCTCAAACCAAGTCCGGAGAAAGAGGTATTTCAGCACGATTCTACACGCAAGTTGAACATAAACCAAAGAAGTTAAGAAAGATGGACAATATTGTTTGCGAGAATTACAGCAGCCAAAAGCCCGGCTAGGGGTGGTTGACTGTAATTAGTTATTAAGATCTTCGCTGTACGGACCTGATATCAAAATTTTTAGCTGTACAGGCGGTACTTGTCAAGAAAAGCATGAAAACCAGTTTGCTATAACGGAGTGCGGTGCCTGCGAGTGTCATCATCCTGCTGAAAGTCGATCCAGTTTGGTCGTAGTGTCGAACGAACAAGAATTCTGCTGAAGATCGATTCCGGGTTATCATGCTACTGAAGGTCAATCCAGTCTGAGCATTGTTTCAGGTGAGCAAGAAGTTTCTAATAACTTTATCAAGTTGAATACTCGCCTCCAACCAAAATTTCAGAGGTTACTCAAAAGAAACAAAAACTTTAGGACTTACGTGACTACAATTCAAGATTTTTCCATGTTGAGTTCGGACAACTTATGTCATCAAAACAAAATAATGGAAAAGACCATTAACAATCAGGACAGCAGCTAAGTGGCTCATTCTTTCATTGATTGGCCCATGTTTTGTTTGACGCAGTCAGACTATCTCTAGGCCACTAGCTGATCCTTTTGGGCTCTGTTACCTCTGAGTCCTTCTCAAAACGTCGATGATGTACCCCACCCGGGGCGAAGTCAGAAGCCAGAAATCTGGTAGGGACCCAACCAGGGGTTGAAGATATGGAGGCATCCTAAGAAGAGTAACTACCTGAAGAAATGGGATTTCTTGGAAGAAGAGACTACCTGAACTGCGCGATTGATTTCAGCTAACGCAGACTCCTAGCGTGTGAATTCTACTTGACAGCGAACATAGAGGAATACGGGAATACGTTTTTTTTTGGCTCGAGAACAGAGAATAGCAGAGAATAGGGTAACCAGTAAACCTATTAACCAGGTGAACTTGCTGTAGAAGGTAATATTTCTTGTGTTGGTTGATTATAAGTGTGAAATTATTTGAAATTGTGATTGGTTGGTCTATACAATAATATTTCAGCATGACAGAACAGGGTTCATTAGCACAAGTGTTGACGGGAGTGGGGACAGTGATAGATAGACTTAATACGGTCATGAAACAACAAGGAATGGCAACTGAAATTGTTAAGTTTAGTGGACAGGCCAGAGAGTTTAAGAAGTGGATAACTTCTATAGAAAAATATGCGTATTTGGTATCTGCATCAGATGAAGAGAAAATGAGACTTGCATATCAGGCAGCAACAGAACCGGTTTCACAGCATATTAGAAGAAAATTAGAGGCTAGAGTAGATGAGACATGGGAGCAGTTTAAAGACGACCTGGCACACAAATACGCGGAAATAACGGATCCACAACATGCGTTTTCGGTATTGAGACAGTCTAAACAAAATAGTGGAGAGACAGTGCAGTTGTTCAGCGATAGGTTGATTAACCTGGCTGAAGAGGCATTCTTGGGACAGAATGTACAAGGAGAAGAGGTGGAGAGGATGTTAGTCGGGATTTTTGTAGATGGCATAAAATCCGATGGACTGAAGTTTAAGTTGATGAGAGAAAACCCCGAGAGGTTGTCACAAGCTGTAGATATTGCAGTACAAGAAGGAAATTTGAGACGTAGATTTAGGTTGAGAACAGGACGAGAAATAGGAACTAGTCGAGAAGATAGAATTGAGGAGCCTATGGAGATAGGACAAACAAGGTTCGGATGGAATAGGAGAGGAGGTGTACAGACGTTACAAGGTAGTAATAGAAATGCTTATGATGAAAGGAGACAAATGAGGTATCCTACCAGTGAGACAGTAGGAAACACAAATAATACAAATATAGTCTGTTGGTTTTGTGGTCAACGCGGACACGGGTTTCGCTTTTGTGGTAACAGGCGTGTCCAGTCGAATACACCAAGTAGAAATGGCAATAACAGGTTAAATAGGAATGTTGAAGATGGACACAGAAATTTTACAGGCACAGGAACGCAGGGAAACGGGCGCCCTACCTATTAAATAGGACCTGTAGTAGGAGGGAAAATAATAAGGTCCCAAGGTTTAAAGAACATGTAAATAACAGGTATGGTAGAACGTACAGAGAATACTTTCAACTAGATGAAGTCAAACAGGTTACAGAAAATAAAACAGATTATAGCTCATGTATAATAGAAATAGGAAAGTATAGAATTCGTACATTAATTGATTCGGGAGCTCAGGTTAGTGTGGTAAAAGAAAGTTTTCTATACAAAATAGTGAGAAATTGTAGAATATTTAAGAGTCATAATAATCTTCACTCTGTTACAGGACAGAATTTACAAGTAATTGGACAAACAATGATAAATTTTAAGTTAGGAGGGGTCAACGTAAGACATCTTTTTCATGTAGTGAAGGATTCAAATAGAAACATGCTGATAGGAAGAGATTTTTTAATAAAGAATGGAGTAAGACTTCTCTTTGATTTACACAAGTTAAAATTCAAGGACGTCTATGTGGATATGGAAGAAGACATGCATATATCAGCACTAGTTAGAGTTAAGATGTCCACGACGTTAAAACCACAGTCGGTTAATTTGATACAGGCAAAGGTGAAGAGAAACCCATATTATGTGGCAGGAAACGCAGTCAGAATCACTGAGTTGCAAGAGGAAGTAATTGATGAGCCTGGTTTGGAAGTTCTGGATGGAATAATAGAGTTAGATAAACATTTAACTTTTCCAGTGATGGTTATTAATAACACAGGTAGAGAAATTAAATTATACAGAGGATGTGTAGTAGCTAAACTGGAACATAACATTAGTGATATATTGGCAACTGATAGAGTAGAAATGCCGGGAGCAAACTATTCAAACTTCTAGTGAAAGAGTTAATAACAGACGCGGACGCGGAAGTAGAGGAAACGCACAAATGGATGAATTGATCCATCCATTCAGAAGAAATACAGCCCAAATACATTCACTAGATAAAAAGACAAGGGAACAAGAATTGTTGGCACAGTTAAAGGCTCCACCAGAAAATAAAAAAGTATTGGAACAACTTATAAAAGAAAATCAAGATGTATTTGCAATTAATGATTTAGAATTGGGAAGGACAAAAACAGTTACAATGGAAATAGATATGGAGACCATCCGCCAATTAGTTTAAAACCATATAGAACTCCCTTAAGAAATAGAGAAATTGTCGAAAAAGCAATAGAAGATATGTTGAAAGCAGGAATAATCACAAGATCAAAGTCAGAGTGGTCATCTCCGATTGTAATTGTGGCCAAACCTGATGGTTCAAGTCGGTTCTGCTGCGACTATCGGGCGTTGAACAAAATCACCAAGAATGTAGCGTACCCATTGCCGGTGATTGATGACATTTTAGGGTTGCTTAATGGCTCTACATTTTTTACAACACTAGACGCAAGATCAGGGTTCTGGTGTATCCCGATGTCAGCAGACGCGCAAAAGAAGAGTGCTTTCTGTACTCATATGGGTTCTTATGAATTTTTACGAATGCCATTCGGGGTTCGGACGGCTCCATCTCACTACATGCTGTTAATAAATGAAGTACTAGAGGGTATGCAAAAGTTTGCCCTAGCATACATAGACGATATTCTTATCTTTACGGCAGGCGATGTGCAAGATCACTTAAAACATGTAAGGTTAGTTTTTGACAGATTAAGAGTACATGATGTTAAATTAAAGCTTAGTAAATGTGAGTTTTTAAAAACAGAAACAAAATATTTGGGATATATTATAAATAGAGACGGAATTAAACCAGACCAAGACAAGATAAAGGTTATTAAAGAATTACCTCCTCCAACTAACGTGAAAGAAGTGCGTGCGTTTATAGGAACTTGTGGGTTTTATAGGCGGTTCATTCCAGCGTTTTCAAAGATAGCAGAACCAATTACTAATTTAACGGGCACATACGCTAGATTTAAGTGGGATGATGAGTGTAAAAAAGCATTCGATTTTTTAAAAAACAGTTTAACATTGGTACCGCTGTTGACGCATCCAGATTTGAATAAACAGTTAATACTATATACAGATGCTTCTGATAATGCTATAGGAGCGTGTTTGGTTCAGCCATATGAAGGAAAAGAGTCTGGAATACCAGGGGTTAAAAATGAAAGGCCAATTTATTTCTTGTCTCATAAGCTTAGCAGGTCACAACGAAAATTGACTACTATTGAGAAGGAGGCTTATGCAATACACTACGCTCTTCAGAAACTAGATTATTACTTACATAATGCAAATTTTGTTATTAGAACTGACCATATGCCTTTAAAGTCTCTTTTAGAAGCTCCAGTGCAGAACAGGAAAATACAAACCTGGGCGTTGAATCTACAGGGGTACAATGCCAGAGTGGAATATATTCCAGGTAGGATTAACACGTGTGCTGACTTATTATCTAGGATCCCCTACCCACAGTCTTCAGGTGACACAGAAGATGGAGAACCAGAGATCGACGACCGAAACTGGCAAGTAAATATTTTAGATTCTGCCATAATAAATAGAGAAGAATTTGAGAGTTTACCATCGGATCATGAGGCTGAACATAGAGTGGAAGAAGACCCACATTAAGCACAATTTAGTATGAAAGAAGAACAAGAATTAGATCCAAAAGTCTTACAAATAAAACAGAAGTTAAAAGAAACGGAGGAGAACAAATATAAGAAAAATTATTTAGTGTTACAAGAGGACGACCAGTTATATTACATGTGTGAAAGGAATGAACAGCTAAGGAAATATATTCCAAAACATTTGGAAAGTGAAGTTTTAAAAGCATATCATGATGAGAATGGTCATCTCGGTCGTGATAAATTGGTGAAAGCACTTACGAGTAAATATTATTGGCCGAATTTATTTAGATCTGCTTGCAAATATGTGGATACGTGTGAAAGATGCAGATTAAGGAATATGAAAACAATTAAGTGTCCTTTACAAGATACAGATATTCCTCAGTTTCCTATGCAGAAAATAAGTTTAGATATATCGGGTCCTCACCCTAGAACATTGTCAGGGAACGTGTATTTAATTCATATAGTAGACGTCTACAGCCTTTGGCCGGAAGTTTATGCAATCCCAGATAAGAGCGCTGATACTGTCATTAATATTTTTTTACAGGAGTTCGTACCAAGATTTAGTTGTCCACAGGTTATTCTCACGGATAATGGTAGAGAATTTGTGAATAAGAAATTTGAAAAATTGTTGAAAGATTTACATATAAAACATGTAAAGACCTCATACTATAGACCTTCTTCAAATGCTAGGAACGAACGACAACATAGGACATTATACGATATTATAGCAAAGATTGTGGATGAACATGAAAAAGACTGGGATTTATTTTTAGGACCAGCACTTAGCGCCATACGCACAAATCAAAATGAGAGCACAGGCTTTTCACCATTTTATTTAATACACGGGAGAGAACCAATACTACCAATAGATAATCTGTTAAAACCAAGACGGAAGTATATGGGAGAAGACTTTCAGGAGACCATTATACAAGAAATGCATAAAGCACACATGAGGTTGAAGAATAATATAGTTAAAGCTAGAGAAAGACAGAAAAAGTACAAAAACCTGAATACAAAGTTACAGGAGTTTAAAGTAGGAGATAGAGTTTATTACAAAAAGCATAGAAGGAACTCTAAGTTTGATGATCGTTGGATCCCAGGTTATTATGTTATAGAAAGGCTAGGAAATGTGTCGTATAGCATCAAGAACCAGGTGACGGGACATGTGGCAAGGGCACATGTGGAACACTTAAGAAGAGATGATGATGAGAAGGAAAATAATAATTATAATAATAATTATTATTCAGACACCGGATACTTAGATGAACGAGTCATCAGGGGGACTACAATAACCCCAGCTTTTAGAAAAGATCCGACACACAGTCAGTTAAAAACGGCTTCAGGTTACGATGATACTCACGAACAGACAATACCGAAAACGATAGTAGGAGAAAAGTTGAATGAGAGTCATTGTGATAGTATAGAATCTATGGAAGAGGAAATAGGTGCTCCATTTAAGAATACTAGACAAGCAATAAAAAGAAGAATGGATAAACAAAGAGAAAGAGAAGTGAAAAGACAGAGGAGAATTAGAGAGTATTCAACAAGGGGTGAAGATATGCCTTTACTGGAAAGGTCCTTAAGAAATAATGATAGACAAATTAGATGGGATATTGAACGGAAGAGATTAGCGGCTGCTAACGAGAGACATACAGATGAAGAAGAAGAAATGGATGAGAAGTCAGAGTCAATTAGTAGTATGGAGGAAGATGATAGATTATACGGGGAGGAGGATATTGATGTAGAGATAGCATTGATACAGAGAAACTTGGAGTTGTTGAAGAAGTGGAAACGTAAGAGATAAATTGATAGAGAATATTGCAGATAGCAAGATGTAAGTTTCAGGCTTTAAAGAAAGAGATACTTGATGAAGTGTGTGAGACGGTGGAAATGGAAAAGGCTTCTGTTGATACTTTTTATAAATGATCTGGAGGAGTAGTCAAGCAATGGATGTAGGTTCGACTGAGGTATATATATATTTTTTTCTCTCAGTGACGGAATTGCTGGTTGATATTATGTTTTGGTTTCTTATTGGATGGATAAGTTAGTCAATGGTACAGCAGGTAGATGTACTATATAGTAAATAGACAAGTTTTTATTGGTGCTAGGAATACCGTGGTGTATGGTAATGATTAAGTAGTTATAGGAATATGTCCACGAGAAGCAATTGGGGTGTAGATAATACGGCCATTGTTAGTTAAAGACTTGTATGAAAAGAACAGATATTGTTTTAAGTTAGAGTTTGGTCTGTAAATAACAGATATAGATATATATAGACCTGGCGGTGAATTGTTTCAGTTTCTAGCTTATAAAAACAATGGAGTGACTTGAGTGAATAGATATGACTTACGTTGATTCGTATAGGAGGAAAATTTTGCTTGGTTACTTTAAGTAGCTAATTCTATGTGAATTATAATTTTTTTTTGAAGAACTTCTCTTTAGCGAGAAGACACTTGTTTTATTGAGTCTGAGTTTGAAATGCCTCATATATAATATGTTTGTTTTTTTGCTTGATTTAATCCTTTGAAATGATTGTTATAATTTGATTTTGGAATTTTAGGGTTGTTGTGTTCATAAAATACAAACTATTGGTCCATAAAAGAGACCAGTGGTGTTAGGTAGACTAGGATATTTCCTTTTGAGTTAATAAGATACATGTTATATTGTTTTAAAATGTGTTTTTCTTTGATTGAGTTGGGGGGGTATAATATTTGGTTTGGATTTTGTTTAATTAAGTAGTTTTGTGTATTAGGTTACCTCGTTATATATTTAATTAAGTAAATTTAATTTTTTGAATAGTTATGGTGTTGGCTGGAATAAGGGAAATAGATGAAGGCTAACAGAGGGACACATACTGAGGGCTAATAGAGAGACATATAGATAGTCGGCATGAAGAGGTTCTTATGGATATGAAGTATTAGAAAATAGGAGCTGCATTAAAGTCAGCATTATAGGAAGAAAAAGGAGGGGGAGACTGAATGGCAGCATATAAGCGGGAGTGTTTATATAAATATTATGGGATGTGAGGGGGAAAGATATAGGAGCTGGGAAATACCAGCGTTTATTGAATTAAAAATGTTCATGGAATATGAACATTGGCTTGTGGTAAAGGATGAGGTAACGGAAATATAGACAAGATTGTGGTTGGCAATATAAATGTTGAATATATAAATGTTGAGAAAACTTATGTCAACTTGATTTATAGAGAACAAAGATCTATTTCATTAGATGTATTTTAAAAAATTGTTGTACAAAATTTTTTTTTATTGGCAAGGGAGGTAAATGTGATTGTGTGGACTATGCATTACTTTATGTAAATGTGATCATGTTGACTTTTCATCCTTTATGCTTGTCACTGGGTGCGCACGCCTTTACTTTTTCTAAATATGTTGTTTCTACGTTATTTCTGTTTGTCCT
The DNA here is from genome assembly GCA_963921405.1 of Cepaea hortensis. Classification (NCBI taxonomy): domain Eukaryota; kingdom Metazoa; phylum Mollusca; class Gastropoda; order Stylommatophora; family Helicidae; genus Cepaea; species Cepaea hortensis. The sequence goes on along the minus strand of OY992882.1, from coordinate 92,398,191 downwards.
GTGTTGTGAAAGAGTGGGATTTCATAATACCATGTGTACAATAACGATTATACGAGCTATTATTCTTATGATATGTATATTTGATACAGGAACTTGAGGAGCCAAGAAAGAGCCAGAAATATATATAGTGGATTACTATATGGTTTGGGGAAATAGATTGGTTTACTTAAAATAAAGTGGTTTGGAGAGATTAGGAGAACTGTGAGGACTAAAGAAAGGGAAGAATGAGTGTTTAGTTAAAAGGGTAACCATATGTGGTATGATGTATTGTATAAAGTTGAGATTTATAGAGGCAGAAACGAAGAAGAAGTTTATAGTGGGTTACTAGATGACAATATGACAGGGAGAAGGGTTAAAGGATATAATATTTACTCAAATTTGAGTTAGTTTGGGGAAGATTAGAGGAAATGTGGGAGGTAAGGAAAAAAGAGGGAATAGAGTAAGGGAATTGGGAGTAAAGAATTTTTCCTTTACAGGAAAAATTCTTTAGAAAAACATAGGGAGGTGTAACAGTTGGGTAATTGGTGTTAGGTGGGAAAAGACTACAGCACGATTGAGCATCGAGATGGAATGAGAGGAGGGATGCTCAAGTCGTGACGAAGTGGGTTGTTAGGGGAGATTACATCTAGAGACAGAACTGGGAGGACGCCATATTAGGTCCAGGTGTCATCAAGAAGAAGTTCGTCTTCACTGAGTTCGCATTGTTACAGTATATTGACTAGGTCTATCTTAGCGTGTGTAGAGCAATATACGAACAAAACTACAATCTGCGTTCGAGTTACACATTACAGTTGTGCTGAGTGTGGTTAATAGTGAGTTGGTGGAACATGCAGAATAGTAGAGCTTAACCATCAGCAAAGTAATGATGCTGAGAAACAACCATGGTGGTGACTTGATGAATGAAATGACACCCAATACCCCTAGGCAATAGAAGTACGCCCGCGAATAACAAGCGTGCCAGATCCATGCAGCAAAGAAAACACCAAGCAGCGCCGTGGCATGTACCATTAGAATGATTGTTCAGATGTCAACTATAAGCAGAATGTTTATGTCAAGTGAGCAGTTATTAAAGTTTATTCAGTATTGAATTCTGGATATACAGCATTGAACTGAAGAATCTCATTACTGGATCATTCATCAAGTACTGTATCTAAAGAGACTACTATGAATTATTTGAATAAATGCTCTAATTTTGAATAAATACCCTTGGGGTAGCATGAAGCGACATTGACGGAGAATTGACAGAAAATTTACATATGTCAGTGCTTATCGGTCTTGATCCCAGAGGATCACCAAGTCAATTGTGGTACATACTGAAACACTGGTGCGTTTGTTGCTGACCGATTCATGGTGATTCAAGTTTGTTCAGTAACTATTATCATGCAGACAGACAGCTCTGGTCTGTGTTTTATAAGACCACCAACGAGAACCCCAACAAACAATAATGCATAATTTAAAACTGCCGTGGATGATGACGGTGCATGGATAAAAGGACGCGGAATTGATTTACAAACAAGGAGTGCCTGGGGAACAGTGGTCCATTCTTTTATGTAAGTATTTAGCTTTAGAACTTTTAAAGGTACTAGAAACAATACCAGAAAGACTTCGAACTGATTATGAATATCATAAACGCATTCCGTCTTATTTCTCACTTGAACCACTCACTCGCTTGGCGATCAAGACAAATTTAGGTAGAATACATATTAGTACATGTGAGGTTCAAATGAATTTAGATAAATGGCTGCAGGCTGCTGACAAAGAGTTTGGAAAAGTTCAGAGGATTATTTGTGCTAAACTTATTTCTCCTGTACCCAGTCCTATAGTTAACTTTCTAAAGGAACAAAGTGCTTCCTTCATTAGCGAACATGGAGGGAAAAGGATCTGCTTTCTCTTTATGAAATTCCTAGTGTGTTTTTTTTTTAAATTATTATTGCAAACTCATTTACCTATAGATGCATCTCAGATGTGAGAGAAGCCTTCCTCAAAGCAACAAGTATACAGAAAATGGCCGCACATGTTGCCAAGATGGCAGACGAGAAAGGATTGGTGTCACACTGGACTCCAATGACAAAAGCAGCAGCAAGTGTCTATATGGCAGCACAAGCATCTAACAACAGAAAAACAACACAAGAAATAGCAAATGTCGCTGGAATCTCACCACAGACTGAGTGAGAGATATAAAACACGGAGCTACAGCGCTGGTCTCACCGGAATGTCGATTTAAAGGCCTTGTTCGCGGAATATCTAAAAATTAAGTAAATTACCCTTGCCATAGGTCGAATTGTACCTCATGGCATAGTGACGAAGTGGTCCATTCTTTTATGTAAGTATTTAGCTTTAGAACTTTTAAAGTTACTAGAAACAATACCAGAAAGACTTTGAACTGATTATGAATATCATAAATGCATTTCGTCTTATTTCTCACTTGAACCACTCACTCGCTTGGCGATCAAGACAAATATAGGTAGAATACATATGAGTACATGTGAGGTTCAAATGAATTTAGATAAATGGCTGCAGGCTGCTGACAAAGACAGTTTGGAAAAGTTCAGAGGATTATTTGTGCTAAACTTATTTCTCCTGTACCCAGTCCTATAGGTAACTTTCTAAGGGAACAAAGTGCTTCCTTCATTAGCGAACATGGAGGGAAAAGGATCTGCTTTCTCTTTATGCACTTCCTAGTGTGTTTTTTTAAAATTATTATTGCAAACTCATTTACCTATAGATGCATCTCAGATGTGAGAGAAGCCTTCCTCAAAGCAACAAGTATACAGAAAATGGCCGCACATGTTGCCAAGATAGATGACGAGAAAGGATTGGTGTCACACTGGACTCCAATGACAAAAGCAGCAGCAAGTGTCTATATGGCAGCACAAGCATCTAACAACAGAAAAACAACACAAGAAATTGCAGATGTCGTTGGAATCTCACCACAGACTATAAATGAGTGTTACAGAGATATAAAACACGGAGCTACAGCGCTGGTCCCACCGGAATGTCGATTTAAAGGCCTTGCACGCGGAAAATCTGAAAATTAAGTAAATTACCCCTGCCATAGGTCGAATTGTACCTCATGGCATAGTGACGAAGTGGTCCATTCTTTTATGTAAGTATTTAGCTTTAGAACTTGTAAAGGTACTAGAAACAATACGAGAAAGACTTCAAACTGATTATGATTGACTGATTTAGGAACCGACATCACAGCATTCAGGGCATTCCCATAAGCGCTCCGTCCCCATCCTCAGAAGCAGCGAAGAGTTCCAACCCCAATAGTACCAGTAGCAATCTGATTATATGTGCGTCTAGCCTTTCCTCTAAGCGCCGAGCATCGGCCAGATCCCGTCACTCCACGCTGTCGCATTCTTGCCAGACCATGGTGATCCATTTACTCCTCCGAGGTGTACACGTGCTCCCACAAGGCCGCAACCACGTCTGCCTTATCATGCATCAATACACCAAGTTTTGCAGAGCCAGCCAATCTGTCTGCCTGTTCATTCCCCAACACACCAGCATGCCCCGGAGAAAATATCCAGACGATGCTTGCCACCCGTGACTTCCAAAGCGAAGCAAGCCACTCGGCACGAAGCTTGCCAGTCCGCACCCTACTCAGCATGCTTTCTGAGTGAACTGATTATGAATATCAAACACATTCTGTCTTATTTCTCACTTGAACCACTCACTCGCTTGGCGATCAAGACAAATTTAGGTAGAATACATATGAGTACATGTGAGGTTCAAATGAATTTAGATAAATGGCTGCAGGCTGCTGACAAAGAGTTTGGAAAAGTTCAGAGGATTATTTGTGCTAAACTTATTTAAGGGAACAAAGTGCTTCCTTCATTAGCGAACATGGAGGGAAAAGGATCTGCTTTCTCTTTATGCACATCCTAGTGTGTGTTTTTTTTATTATTGCAAACTCATTTACCTATAGATGCATCTCAGATGTGAGAGAAGCCTTCCTCAAAGCAACAAGTATACAGAAAATGGCCGCACGTTGCCAAGATGGCAGACGAGAAAGGATTGGTGTCACACTGGACTCCAATGAAAAAAGCAGCAGCAAGTGTCTATATGGCAGCACAAGCATCTAACAACAGAAAAACAACACAAGAAATTGCAGACGTCGCAGGAATCTCACCACAGAATATAAATGAGTGTTAGAGATATAAAACACGGAGCTACAGCACTGGTCTCACCGGAATGTCGATTTAAAGGCCTTGTTCGCGGAATATCTAAAAATTAAGTAAATTACCCTTGCCATAGGTCGAATTGTACCTCATGGCATAGTGACGAAGTGGTCCATTCTTTTATGTAAGTATTTAGCTTTAGAACTTTTAAAGATACTAGAAACAGTAGAAGAAAGACTTTGAACTGATTATGAATATCATAAACGCATTCCGTCTTATTTCTCACTTGAACCACTCACTCGCTTGGCGATCAAGACAAATTTAGGTAGAATACATAGTACATGTGAGGTTCAAATGAATTTAGATAAATGGCTGCAGGCTGCTGACAAAGACAAGTTTGGAAAAGTTCAGAGGATTATTTGTGCTAAACTTATTTCTCCTGTACCCAGTCCTATAGTTAACTTTCTAAAGGAACAAAGTGCTTCCTTCATTAGCGAACATGGAGGGAAAAGGATCTGCTTTCTCTTTATGCACATCCTAGTGTGTTTGTTTTTTTTATTATTGCAAACTCATTTACTTATAGATACATCTCAGATGTGAGAGAAGCCTTCCTCAAAGCAACAAGTATACAGAAAATGGCCGCACATGTTGCCAAGATGGCAGACGAGAAAGGATTGGTGTCACACTGGACTCCAATGACAAAAGCAGCAGCAAGTGTCTATATGGCAGCACAAGCATCTAACAACAGAAAAACAACACAAGAAATAGCAAATGTCGCTGGAATCTCACCACAGACAGAGATATATAAAACACGGAGCTACAGCGCTGGTCCCACCGGAATGTCGATTTAAAGGCCTTGCTCGCGGAATATCTGAAAATTAAGTAAATTACCCTTGCCATAGGTCGAATTGTACCTCATGGCATAGTGACGAAGTGGTCCATTCTTTTATGTAAGTATTTAGCTTTAGAACTTGTAAAGGTACTAGAAACAATACGAGAAAGACTTCAAACTGATTATGATTGACTGATTTAGGAACCGACATCACAGCATTCGGGGCATTCCCATAAGCGCTCCATCCCCATCCTCAGAAGCAGCGAAGAGTTCCAACCCCAATAGTACCAGTAGCAATCTGATTATATGTGCGTCTAGCCTTTCCTCTAAGCGCCGAGCATCGGCCAGATCCCGTCACTCCACGCTGTCGCATTCTTGCCAGACCATGGTGATCCATTTACTCCTCCGAGGTGTATACGTGCTCCCACAAGGCCGCAACCATGTCTGCCTTATCATGCATCAATACACCAAGTTTTGCAGAGCCAGCCAATCTGTCTGCCTGTTCATTCCCCAACACACCAGCATGCCCCGGAGAAAATATCCAGACGATGCTTGCCACCCGTGACTTCCAAAGTGAAGCAAGCCACTCGGCACGAAGCTTGCCAGTCCGCACCCTACTCAGCATGCTTTCTGAGTGAACTGATTATGAATATCAAACACATTCTGTCTTATTTCTCACTTGAACCACTCACTCGCTTGGCGATCAAGACAAATTTAGGTAGAATACATATGAGTACATGTGAGGTTCAAATGAATTTAGATAAATGGCTGCAGGCTGCTGACAAAGAGTTTGGAAAAGTTCAGAGGATTATTTGTGCTAAACTTATTTAAGGGAACAAAGTGCTTCCTTCATTAGCGAACATGGAGGGAAAAGGATCTGCTTTCTCTTTATGCACATCCTAGTGTGTTTTTTTTTTATTATTGCAAACTCATTTACCTATAGATGCATCTCAGATGTGAGAGAAGCCTTCCTCAAAGCAACAAGTATACAGAAAATGGCCGCACGTTGCCAAGATGGCAGACGAGAAAGGATTGGTGTCACACTGGACTCCAATGAAAAAAGCAGCAGGAAGTGTCTATATGGCAGCACAAGCATCTAACAACAGAAAAACAACACAAGAAATTGCAGACGTCGCAGGAATCTCACCACAGAATATAAATGAGTGTTAGAGATATAAAACACGGAGCTACAGCACTGGTCTCACCGGAATGTCGATTTAAAGGCCTTGTTCGCGGAATATCTAAAAATTAAGTAAATTACCCTTGCCATAGGTCGAATTGTACCTCATGGCATAGTGACGAAGTGGTCCATTCTTTTATGTAAGTATTTAGCTTTAGAACTTTTAAAGTTACTAGAAACAATACCAGAAAGACTTTGAACTGATTATGAATATCATAAATGCATTTCGTCTTATTTCTCACTTGAACCACTCACTCGCTTGGCGATCAAGACAAATTTAGGTAGAATACATATTAGTACATGTGAGGTTCAAAGGAATTTAGATAAATGGCTGCAGGCTGCTGACAAAGACAGTTTGGAAAAGTTCAGAGGATTATTTGTGCTAAACTTATTTCTCCTGTACCCAGTCCTATAGGTAACTTTCTAAGGGAACAAAGTGCTTCCTTCATTAGCGAACATGGAGGGAAAAGGATCTGCTTTCTCTTTATGCACTTCCTAGTGTGTTTTTTTTAAATTATTATTGCAAACTCATTTACCTATAGATGCATCTCAGATGTGAGAGAAGCCTTCCTCAAAGCAACAAGTATACAGAAAATGGCCGCACATGTTGCCAAGATAGATGACGAGAAAGGATTGGTGTCACACTGGACTCCAATGACAAAAGCAGCAGCAAGTGTCTATATGGCAGCACAAGCATCTAACAACAGAAAAACAACACAAGAAATTGCAGATGTCGTTGGAATCTCACCACAGACTATAAATGAGTGTTACAGAGATATAAAACACGGAGCTACAGCGCTGGTCCCACCGGAATGTCGATTTAAAGGCCTTGCTCGCGGAATATCTGAAAATTAAGTAAATTACCCCTGCCATAAGTCGAATTGTACCTCATGGCATAGTGACGAAGTGGTCCATTCTTTTATGTAAGTATTTAGCTTTAGAACTTTTAAAGTTACTAGAAACAATACCAGAAAGACTTTGAACTGATTATGAATATCATAAATGCATTTCGTCTTATTTCTCACTTGAACCACTCACTCGCTTGGCGATCAAGACAAATTTAGGTAGAATACATATGAGTACATGTGAGGTTCAAATGAATTTAGATAAATGGCTGCAGGCTGCTGACAAAGAGTTTGGAAAAGTTCAGAGGATTATTTGTGCTAAACTTATTTCTCCTGCACCCAGTCCTATAGGTAACTTTCTAAGGGAACAAAGTGCTTCCTTCATTAGCGAACATGGAGGGAAAAGGATCTGCTTTCTCTTTATGCACTTCCTAGTGTGTTTTTTTAAAATTATTATTGCAAACTCATTTACCTATAGATGCATCTCAGATGTGAGAGAAGCCTTCCTCAAAGCAACAAGTATACAGAAAATGGCCGCACATGTTGCCAAGATGGCAGACAAGAAAGGATTGGTGTCACACTGGACTCCAATGACAAAAGCAGCAGCAAGTGTCTATATGGCAGCACAAGCATCTAACAACAGAAAAACAACACAAGAAATAGCAAATGTCGCTGGAATCTCACCACAGACAGAGAGATATAAAACACGGAGCTCCAGCGCTGGTCCCACCGGAATGTCGATTTAAAGGCCTTGCTCGCGGAATATCTGAAAATTAAGTAAATTACCCTTGCCATAGGTCGAATTGTACCTCATGGTATAGTGACGAAGTGGTCCATTCTTTTATGTAAGTATTTAGCTTTAGAACTTGTAAAGGTACTAGAAACAATACGAGAAAGACTTCAAACTGATTATGATTGACTGATTTAGGAACCGACATCACAGCATTCGGGGCATTCCCATAAGCGCTCCGTCCCCATCCTCAGAAGCAGCGAAGAGTTCCAACCCCAATAGTACCAGTAGCAATCTGATTATATGTGCGTCTAGCCTTTCCTCTAAGCGCCGAGCATCGGCCAGATCCCGTCACTCCACGCTGTCGCATTCTTGCCAGACCATGGTGATCCATTTACTCCTCAGAGGTGTATACGTGCTCCCACAAGGCCGCAACCATGTCTGCCTTATCATGCATCAATACACCAAGTTTTGCAGAGCCAGCCAATCTGTCTGCCTGTTCATTCCCCAACACACCAGCATGCCCCGGAGAAAATATCCAGACGATGCTTGCCACCCGTGACTTCCAAAGTGAAGCAAGCCACTCGGCACGAAGCTTGCCAGTCCGCACCCTACTCAGCATGCTTTCTGAGTGAACTGATTATGAATATCAAACACTGTCTTATTTCTCACTTGAACCACTCACTCGCTTGGCGATCAAGACAAATTTAGGTAGAATACATATGAGTACATGTGAGGTTCAAATGAATTTAGATAAATGGCTGCAGGCTGCTGACAAAGAGTTTGGAAAAGTTCAGAGGATTATTTGTGCTAAACTTATTTAAGGGAACAAAGTGCTTCCTTCATTAGCGAACATGGAGGGAAAAGGATCTGCTTTCTCTTTATGCTCATCCAAGTGTTTTTTTTTTTATTATTGCAAACTCATTTACCTATAGATGCATCTCAGATGTGAGAGAAGCCTTCCTCAAAGCAACAAGTATACAGAAAATGGCCGCACGTTGCCAAGATGGCAGACGAGAAAGGATTGGTGTCACACTGGAATCCAATGAAAAAAGCAGCAGCAAGTGTCTATATGGCAGCACAAGCATCTAACAACAGAAAAACAACACAAGAAATTGCAGACGTCGCAGGAATCTCACCACAGAATATAAATGAGTGTTAGAGATATAAAACACGGAGCTACAGCACTGGTCTCACCGGAATGTCAATTTAAAGGCCTTGTTCGCGGAATATCTAAAAATTAAGTAAATTACCCTTGCCATAGGTCGAATTGTACCTCATGGCATAGTGACGAAGTGGTTCATTCTTTTATGTAAGTATTTAGCTTTAGAACTTTTAAAGATACTAGAAACAGTACCAGAAAGACTTTGAACTGATTATGAATATCATAAACGCATTCCGTCTTATTTCTCACTTGAACCACTCACTCGCTTGGCGATCAAGACAAATTTAGGTAGAATACATAGTACATGTGAGGTTCAAATGAATTTAGATAAATGGCTGCAGGCTGCTGACAAAGACAGTTTGGAAAAGTTCAGAGGATTATTTGTGCTAAACTTATTTCTCCTGTACCCAGTCCTATAGTTAACTTTCTAAAGGAACAAAGTGCTTCCTTCATTAGCGAACATGGAGGGAAAAGGATCTGCTTTCTCTTTATGCACTTCCTAGTGTGTTTTTTAAAAATTATTATTGCAAACTCATTTACCTATAGATACATCTCAGATGTGAGAGAAGCCTTCCTCAAAGCAACAAGTATACAGAAAATGGCCGCACATGTTGCCAAGATGGCAGACGAGAAAGGATTGGTGTCACTGGACTCCAATGACAAAAGCAGCAGCAAGTGTCTATATGGCAGCACAAGCATCTAACAACAGAAAAACAACACAAGAAATAGCAAATGTCGCTGGAATCACCACAGACTGAGTGAGAGATATAAAACACGGAGCTACAGCACTGGTCTCACCGGAATGTCGATTTAAAGGCCTTGTTCGCGGAATATCTAAAAATTAAGTAAATTACCCTTGCCATAGGTCGAATTGTACCTCAAGGCATAGTGACGAAGTGGTCCATTCTTTTATGTAAGTATTTAGCTTTAGAACTTGTAAAGGTACTAGAAACAATACGAGAAAGACTTCGAAATGATTATGATTGATTGATTTAGGAACCGACATCACAGCATTCGGGGCATTCCCATAAGCGCTCCGTCCCCATCCTCATAAGCAGCGAAGAGTTCCAACCCCAATAGTACCAGTAGCAATCTGATTATATGTGCGTCTAGCCTTTCCTCTAAGCGCCGAGCATCGGCCAGATCCCGTCACTCCACGCTGTCGCATTCTTGCCAGACCATGGTGATTCATTTACTCCTCCGAGGTGTACACGTGCTCCCACAAGGCCGCAACCACGTCTGCCTTATCATGCATCAATACACCAAGTTTTGCAGAGCCAGCCAATCTGTCTGCCTGTTCATTCCCCAACACACCAGCATGCCCCGGTGAAAATATCCAGACGATGCTTGCCACCCGTGACTTCCAAAGCGAAGCAAGCCACTCGGCACGAAGCTTGCCAGTCCGCACCCTCCTCAGCATGCTTTCTGAGTGAACTGATTATGAATATCAAACACATTCTGTCTTATTTCTCACTTGAACCACTCACTCGCTTGGCGATCAAGACAAATTTAGGTAGAATACATAGTACATGTGAGGTTCAAATAAATTTAGATAAATGGCTGCAGGCTGCTGACAAAGAGTTTGGAAAAGTTCAGAGGATTATTTGTGCTAAACTTATTTCTCCTGTACCCAGTCCTATAGGTAACTTTCTAAGGGAACAAAGTGCTTCCTTCATTAGCGAACATGGAGGGAAAAGGATCTGCTTTCTCTTTATGCACTTCCTAGTGTGTTTTTTTTAAATTATTATTGCAAACTCATTTACCTATAGATGCATCTCAGATGTGAGAGAAGCCTTCCTCAAAGCAACAAGTATACAGAAAATGGCCGCACATGTTGCCAAGATGGCAGACGAGAAAGGATTGGTGTCACACTGGACTCCAATGACAAAAGCAGCAGCAAGTGTCTATATGGCAGCACAAGCATCTAACAACCGAAAAACAACACAAGAAATAGCAAATGTCGCTGGAATCTCACCACAGACTGAGTGAGAGATATAAAACACGGAGCTACAGCGCTGGTCTCACCGGAATGTCGATTTAAAGGCCTTGTTCGCGGAATATCTAAAAATTAAGTAAATTACCCTTGCCATAGGTCGAATTGTACCTCAAGGCATAGTGACGAAGTGGTCCATTCTTTTATGTAAGTATTTAGCTTTAGAACTTGTAAAGGTACTAGAAACAATACGAGAAAGACTTCGAAATGATTATGATTGATTGATTTAGGAACCGACATCACAGCATTCGGGGCATTCCCATAAGCGCTCCGTCCCCATCCTCATAAGCAGCGAAGAGTTCCAACCCCAATTGTACCAGTAGCAATCTGATTATATGTGCGTCTAGCCTTTCCTCTAAGCGCCGAGCATCGGCCAGATCCCGTCACTCCACGCTGTCGCATTCTTGCCAGACCATGGTGATTCATTTACTCCTCCGAGGTGTACACGTGCTCCCACAAGGCCGCAACCACGTCTGCCTTATCATGCATCAATACACCAAGTTTTGCAGAGCCAGCCAATCTGTCTGCCTGTTCATTCCCCAACACACCAGCATGCCCCGGTGAAAATATCCAGACGATGCTTGCCACCCGTGACTTCCAAAGCGAAGCAAGCCACTCGGCACGAAGCTTGCCAGTCCGCACCCTACTCAGCATGCTTTCTGAGTGAACTGATTATGAATATCAAACACATTCTGTCTTATTTCTCACTTGAACCACTCACTCGCTTGGCGATCAAGACAAATTTAGGTAGAATACATAGTACATGTGAGGTTCAAATGAATTTAGATAAATGGCTGCAGGCTGCTGACAAAGACAGTTTGGAAAAGTTCAGAGGATTATTTGTGCTAAACTTATTTCTCCTGTACCCAGTCCTATAGTTAACTTTCTAAAGGAACAAAGTGCTTCCTTCATTAGCGAACATGGAGGGAAAAGGATCTGCTTTCTCTTTATGCACATCCTAGTGTGTTTTTTTTTTTTTATTATTGCAAACTCATTTACCTATAGATACATCTCAGATGTGAGAGAAGCCTTCCTCAAAGCAACAAGTATACAGAAAATGGCCGCACATGTTGCCAAGATAGCTGACGAGAAAGGATTGGTGTTCAACGCTGGTCTCCAATGACAAAAACAGCAGCAAGTGGCAGCACAAGCATCTAACAACAGAAAAACAACACAAGAAATTGCAGATGTCGTTGGAATCTCACCACAGACTATAAATGAGTGTTACAGAGATATAAAACACGGAGCTACAGCGCTGGTCCCACCGGAATGTCGATTTAAAGGCCTTGCTCGCGGAATATCTGAAAATTAAGTAAATTACCCTTGCCATAGGTCAAATTGTACCTCATGGCATAGTGACGAAGTGGTCCTTTCTTTTATGTAAGTATTTAGCTTTAGAACTTGTAAAGGTACTAGAAACAATACGAGAAAGACTTCAAACTGATTATGATTGACTGATTTAGGAACCGACATCACAGCATTCGGGGCATTCCCATAAGCGCTCCGTCCCCATCCTCAGAAGCAGCGAAGAGTTCCAACCCCAATAGTACCAGTAGCAATCTGATTATATGTGCGTCTAGCCTTTCCTCTAAGCGCCGAGCATTGGCCAGATCCCGTCACTCCACGCTGTCGCATTCTTGCCAGACCATGGTGATCCATTTACTCCTCCGAGGTGTACACGTGCTCCCACAAGGCCGCAACCACGTCTGCCTTATCATGCATCAATACACCAGTTTTGCAGAGCCAGCCAATCTGTCTGCCTGTTCATTCCCCAACACACCAGCATGCCACGGAGAAAATATCCAGACGATGCTTGCCACCCGTGACTTCCAAAGCGAAGCAAGCCACTCGGCACAAAGCTTGCCAGTCCGCACCCTACTCAGCATGCTTTCTGAGTGAACTGATTATGAATATCAAACACATTCTGTCTTATTTCTCACTTGAACCACTCACTCGCTTGGCGATCAAGACAAATTTAGGTAGAATACATATGAGTACATGTGAGGTTCAAATGAATTTAGATAAATGGCTGCAGGTAGATAAATGGCTGCAGGCTGCTGACAAAGAGTTTGGAAAAGTTCAGAGGATTATTTGTGCTAAACTTATTTCTCCTGTACCCAGTCCTATAGGTAACTTTCTAAGGGAACAAAGTGCTTCCTTCATTAGCGAACATGGAGGGAAAAGGATCTGCTTTCTCTTTATGCACTTCCTAGTGTGTTTTTTTTAAATTATTATTGCAAACTCATTTACCTAGAGATGCATCTCAGATGTGAGAGAAGCCTTCCTCAAAGCAACAAGTATACAGAAAATGGCCGCACATGTTGCCAAGATGGCAGACGAGAAAGGATTGGTGTCACACTGGACTCCAATGACAAAAGCAGCAGCAAGTGTCTATATGGCAGCACAAGCATCTAACAACCGAAAAACAACACAAGAAATAGCAAATGTCGCTGGAATCTCACCACAGACTGAGTGAGAGTTATAAAACACGGAGCTACAGCGCTGGTCTCACCGGAATGTCGATTTAAAGGCCTTGTTCGCGGAATATCTAAAAAATTAAGTAAATTACCCTTGCCATAGGTCGAATTGTACCTCAAGGCATAGTGACGAAGTGGTCCATTCTTTTATGTAAGTATTTAGCTTTAGAACTTGTAAAGGTACTAGAAACAATACGAGAAAGACTTCGAAATGATTATGATTGATTGATTTAGGAACCGACATCACAGCATTCGGGGCATTCCCATAAGCGCTCCGTCCCCATCCTCATAAGCAGCGAAGAGTTCCAACCCCAATAGTACCAGTAGCAATCTGATTATATGTGCGTCTAGCCTTTCCTCTAAGCGCCGAGCATCGGCCAGATCCCGTCACTCCACGCTGTCGCATTCTTGCCAGACCATGGTGATTCATTTACTCCTCCGAGGTGTACACGTGCTCCCACAAGGCCGCAACCACGTCTGCCTTATCATGCATCAATACACCAAGTTTTGCAGAGCCAGCCAATCTGTCTGCCTGTTCATTCCCCAATACACCAGCATGCCCCGGTGAAAATATCCAGACGATGCTTGCCACCCGTGACTTCCAAAGCGAAGCAAGCCACTCGGCACGAAGCTTGCCAGTCCGCACCCTACTCAGCATGCTTTCTGAGTGAACTGATTATGAATATCAAACACATTCTGTCTTATTTCTCACTTGAACCACTCACTCGCTTGGCGATCAAGACAAATTTAGGTAGAATACATAGTACATGTGAGGTTCAAATGAATTTAGATAAATGGCTGCAGGCTGCTGACAAAGACAGTTTGGAAAAGTTCAGAGGATTATTTGTGCTAAACTTATTTCTCCTGTACCCAGTCCTATAGTTAACTTTCTAAAGGAACAAAGTGCTTCCTTCATTAGGGAACATGGAGGGAAAAGGATCTGCTTTCTCTTTATGCACATCCTAGTGTTTTTTTTTTTTTATTATTGCAAACTCATTTACCTATAGATGCATCTCAGATGTGAGAGAAGCCTTCCTCAAAGCAACAAGTATACAGAAAATGGCCGCACATGTTGCCAAGATAGATGACGAGAAAGGATTGGTGTCACGTTGGTCTCCAATAACAAAAGCAGCGGCAAGTGTCTACATGGCAGCACAAGCATCTAACAACAGAAAAACAACACAAGAAATTGCAGATGTCGTTGGAATCTCACCACAGACTATAAATGAGTGTTACAGAGATATAAAACACGGAGCTACAGCGCTGGTCCCACCGGAATGTCGATTTAAAGGCCTTGCTCACGGAATATCTGAAAATTAAGTAAATTACCCTTGCCATAGGTCGAATTGTACCTCATGGCATAGTGACAAAGTGGTCCATTCTTTTATGTAAGTATTTAGCTTTAGAACTTTTAAAGATAATAGAAACAATACCAGAAAGACTTCGAACTGATTATGAATATCGTAAACACATTCCATCTTATTTTTCACTTGAACCACTCACTCGCTTGGCGATCAAGACAAATTTAGGTAGAATACATATTAGTACATGTGAGGTTCAAATGAATTTAGATAAATGGCTGCAGGCTGCTGACAAAGACAGTTTGGAAAAGTTCAGAGGATTATTTGTGCTAAACTTATTTCTCCTGTACCCAGTCCTATAGTTAACTTTCTAAAGGAACAAAGTGCTTCCTTCATTAGCGAACATGGCGGGAAAAGGATCTGCTTTCTCTTTATGCACATCCTAGTGTGTTTGTTTTTTTTTATTATTGCAAACTCATTTACCTATAGATACATCTCAGATGTGAGAGAAGCCTTCCTCAAAGCAACAAGTATACAGAAAATGGCCGCACATGTTGCCAAGATAGCTGACGAGAAAGGATTGGTGTTCAACGCTGGTCTCCAATGACAAAAACAGCAGCAAGTGGCAGCACAAGCATCTAACAACAGAAAAACAACACAAGAAATTTCTGATGTCGGAATCTCACCACAGACTATAAATGAGTGTTAGATATAAAACACGAAGCTACAACGCTGGTCCCACCGGAATGTCGATTTAAAGGCCTTGTTCGCGGAATATCTGAAAATTAAGTAAATTACCCTTGCCATAGGTCGAATTGTACCTCATGGCATAGTGACGAAGTCACCCAGAAGGATGTGACGATCGTTGATCGTGACCTATGTGGCGAGCGAGATTGTCACTGGAGCGAACACACGTGATTGCGAAGGTGACAAGGGCAGATTCATTCGAGTCGTGACTTAGCGTGATGACCATGCACCACGATGTAGAAAATGGTGATGGCCACAGATGTTATTCTTTGTGTAGATCTGTTAGATTGTGATTTAGTGTTGTATAATTCTGTGCGCAAATGATTCAGTCTATATTGTACACTAGATTCAGGAATAAATCAAAGAAATTTGCACGGGCGGTGTGTTTTAAACGAGGTATGATGTTGAGAAGCGACAAAGAAAGAGGTTACAAAACCTGCCAGGGGAGGACTGAATGCATCTCACACCCATAGAAAGCTGCCACTCAGAGAGAAAGATTGTCCATCAGGACCTATCTATGTGTATGCTGACAGTTAATGTTCGTCAGTTTCTCTCTGCCAGTCAAAAGACATGTATGTCAAAGTTCAACTGTCATTCCACTCCCTGTCACCCTTATTGTGTTCTGTTTGGATTTTCGGGATTTTTGTGAAGTGAGATAACCAGTTCCATTCCTCATCGCCTTTCCGTCTCAAGTAATTCTGGGAATGGTCTGGTGCCAATGTTTAAGGGGCTGGGTTGACCTGGGAGCTGTGATGTCAGGAAAGATGTATCTGTTGATGCTGGGGATTGAACTTAAGACTGCTGTCTTAGCAGGCAGGCGAACTAATCACTATGCCAGCCTGGCTGCCACATATGCACACATTATGTTGGTATTGCGGGTGTTCTGGACTAAGGAGGCTATGGGTCCGTCGCCCAGCTACTGAGCGAGTGTGTGGCACGACACTGAGCTGTGAATTTCACTTGGGATGCTTTTACATATGTCCGCAGTTTGTAGCGTGAACTGCATGTTCGGAACGATGGCAGCGGCTGTTGCTGGATTGACTGGTTTGCCTTTTCAGTTCACGAGTGCTTTTTTTCAGGAGACTCCTGGGGGTCATCGCTGGAGCTACGGAGTTCATGCAGCGGCGCTTTTGGTGGGTCACCCTGCGGAAAGAGACAGCCATACGGGATAAAACATAGGTCAATGAAGTCATTCTGGTGACTGCCGTTTCTATCAACGATGAACTTATTTTCATGGAGGAATTTTGTGTTGGCATTCTGGCGGCAACATTATGCAGTGTACCTGTGCAAGCTGTTGACTTGCCAATACTCCTGTCTATTCCATTGTTCACATAGGGCAGTGAGGAGCATTTTGTGCGATATTCACTGGCACAGGAGCGGAGCATAATGGGGACGACCTGTTGCAGTGAAGTTGGAACCGCGACTAACAAACAAGTATTCTTCAGATATCAAGCCTAACTATCAGGCTAGAAAAGGTCACAGTTAACTGTTACTGTAAGAACACATAACAGTAAGGGATTGATCCTACCTGTATCAGGCAACACAAAGGTAGAAATCTAAGCACAAATGGTATGCAAGAATGTCATCTGGTCATACCATGTAATACATTTTTATCTGACATGGCTTACACGTGATTGGCTGAACTCTTAATTGGAGCAGACACATGAGGGATTCAACCCTTAGCTTTCTATATAAATGGACATGTTTTGTTAAGCTTACTTGATACACCAATTGTAATTGATAGGTTAGCTTCGTTCAAGAACAGGTATTAACATGAATACATCTCTAGATTCAGAACATGATCTATAATAACACCGGCACAGATTATTATTGTCCATCCATGAAAAAGAAGAGAGAGGGAGAGAGAGAGAGAGAGGGAGAGAGGGAGAGAGAGAGAGAGAGGGAGAGAGGGAGAGAGGGAGAGAGGGAGAGAGAGGGAGAGAGAGAGAGAGAGAGAGAGAGAGAGAGAGAGAGAGAGAGAGAGAGAGAGGGAGAGAGGGAGAGAGAGAGAGAGAGAGGGAGAGAGAGGGAGAGAGGGAGAGAGAGGGAGAGAGGGGGAGAGAGAGAGAGAGAGAGAGAGAGAGAGAGAGAGGAGGGAGGGAGGGAGGGAGGGAGAGAGAGAGAGAGAGAGAGAGAGAGAGAGAGAGAGAGAGAGAGAGAGAGAGAGAGAGAGAGAGAGAGAGAGAGAGAGAGAGAGAGAGAGAGAGAATGATCTAAAGTTGACCCCAGCTGACACTGCCATACACTTCTCAATGTTCCTGTGGGAATGACAATGCTTGAGATGATATATTGAATGACTGAGGTGATGGAACCACCTGACTAACAGCAAAAAGTAGAATCACAATAGGTCTCGCCTCAGCCTGGATGTGTTAGTGGAAGTATATAGCCCAGATTTATCGAGTGTTCAGTCTTGGACTACTGGGGCTGTCTTGAGTGATAGTAAAAGAGCAAACATCACAGTTAGCTGTCTGTCATTTGATCTGTCCTGTGGACTTGTAATATAAGTTATGATCTACCATCATTAAACATCCCACGACACCACATCCCATGCCTTTGTCACCTGACCTTTCAATGAGAATCTAGTACCAATGTTAATAAATGTCAGACTTTTGCATGATCAGAAACTATACGACCCAACTGTGGTATGAGCTAACACAGGCCAATGCTAAATATAAATACAAACAGCAAAATGGGCCAAACAATAACAGGTATATTTGACATGAATATAAACCAATTGTTTGCAAATACACAAATGGGGAAAAACAAACCACAACCTGTACTATTGGAAATCTAGAAATTGCTGCTAACTGACAATTTACGACTGTTTCTGTAGAGAAACTAAACTTCACTTGATATGTTTATTTTTGGTAAAAGTGAAAATATAACCCTGTAATTGATTCTGACAAACATCCTTAGATGTTTAAATGTTCAAAATTTATAAGCATGTACACGCCACACATTTTTATTTCCCCAACACAATACAATACTTAAAGGCATTCTTACTTCAGATTTTAAAACATTTTACATTATATACCTGATTAATATGAACCATGCATTTCCAGATGGCATTTTTATAAGCTACATTTCTAAAATTATACAGTCAGGATATTAATGTGAAGCATGCAATCCTAATTAGCAAAATTAATGAAAAAAATTGTATAAACATACTCCACCCATAAATCAGTATGTTATTTATTGACGCATGTGTTACTAGATGGCATATTTATAAAACTATTTTTTCCCCTATAATTCAGTGTTATGTTAATATGAATCACGCATTCTCAGAAAGCAGACTAAGAAACTACAAAACCGTTTTCATATACTAACACATATGTAGCTTGACAAAAAGTAATGGAAAGGTTCCACTATTTGCTCAGAAATCGGTCCTTGGTGCAGTAAAATTTTAAAGAAAATATGTCCTCTCTTTGATGTGATTACTGACTATTTGTACAAAAGATGCCTTTACATGTCTACAAATTTCATGTGTGCCAAAAATATCTCACTTCAATAGTTATGACACCCTCTGGGTTACCTTCATTTATGAAAAAAAAGTGTGTCAAGACATGGAGAATGGTGCATTAACTGTAAAACATAGTATATGCGTGCATACAATATACTACAGAAGCAAGAAAGCACTGGCAACTGGCTATACGAGTGGCATATGCATGCGTGCAGATGTAGGAAGTCTCACCTGTGGTCATAGTTGCCAGTAACTGCTGCAGACTGGCCATTTCAGGGCCGAGGAACTCGAGGGTTGCACTCGAGTCTGCAGATGGCATGACAACAGCATTGGTAGTATTGGAGACGTGCTCTAACGATGTGTTATCCACAACAAACTGCAAGGAGACAGCAAGCACATGCAACATGCAAATTGAACGAAAAACATCTGAACACTGCAAATGATAAACAAACTAAAATTTGTGCAACATGTGTATACTAACAACTGAAAATATCCTATTTTTCAAATAGCTGTATATTGCACATATTTTTTAAAAAAAAACATTTACACAACAGTGCAAGAGATTCTGCAACAACAATTTTGTGGCAAACAAGGAAAAGGAAGAAATCTGAGGGGAAAATGGCTGTAGGATATTTCTGGTTAAATCTGTAAACATTAAGAAAGTAAAACCATATTTCTGGTTTCAGGATATAGGGGTGCCCCAGGTGATGAAGAATGTCAACCTATACTTATTATGTCCCTTGAGAAGATATTAACTTGGATGACTTCTAGGGTAGGGATCATTACAGGTTAGTGATTGAAGCAATAGTAGATACATCATGGGTTGGTTGATACATCATGGGTTGGTTGATACATCATGGGTGACTCAACAATTCTTTGAAGAAGCCAGCAATACGTGGCATAGTATGACAAGATCAATCAGGGATCAGCAGTTGGCAATTTGTAAACTTAGCAATGTTGAAATCCTGACAGACAGTATAGCAACCCCATGAGTGTGAAGTTCTGCTTTAGAATGCCAGATCGTAGGTCCGCATGACCGAATGGATGAGAACGCATGTTCTTAAACATCCATTGTGCTGATGCCGAGGTAAGCGGTTCAACTCATACACCGGACAGCTGGACTAAAATGTTGACCTGTCGTCCTTGACTTAGGGGCGTAAATTACAAGTACCCATGAAGTTGGAGTGGGTTCGCTTGATGGCGAGGGACACTTAATAGGGAAAGCTAATCCACACAAAAAAGTCCATCACTACTATAAATAGTGTGTATGGACTATGCTTGAGTTCAAAGCGAGCGAGCGCCCCAAAAAAAAAAAAAGTCAGATCATCTTTCCCAAATGTCTTAAGACTTATAACTTGTCTGTACTGCGTGGGATTAGAGAAAATGAACCAAGGATATGTAACAAGAACAAAAGCGTAATTGATTGATACTGTTCAGTGCTATCAGAATTTTTCCGCGTCCTGCTGCAGAGGGCAGGTCAACTCAAAAGTTCAGACGTAAAAGTGGATTTTAGAACGTTTTTGTTAAAATTAACATTCGTGTGAATTTTCACTTTGTACTTTGTACAGCTATTGCTGTTTCTTTAGATTTCCGAGAGCAGGTGTGGTATCGGCATTCAAATCATGGCCAATGTGAACACCCCCAGTGCTCACAGCAGCACTTCTCTTCCTGATTCTGCTTCAAATTCCACAGGTCAAGTATCACCAGTGCAACGGTGGAATAGTTGTCAAATACAGTCAAGAATTTCAAGTACCCGAATATGGAGAAATCGTACCTAGACGTTATGAACTGGAAAGAAGCCCCAAAAGGCATGCAGTGCCCTGAAAAACACGCAGGTAATCAGGAAGACTCTAGGAACCAGGCACAGCGATATTTGAGGGCTCTGGGTCATTTCCAGCATGACAGGCTCGGGGCGATTAGCAGAGGCAATATTTTCAAAATTTGTTTCAAGAACCTCTCGGGCACAGTCCATCTGTTCATGAGCGACATCAGTTGGCACACAGTAGTCATTCTGGCCAAACTCAGCCAAGTTATATGGAAACTCCTGCACCTTATACCGAGGAAATACATGGCCCTAGTTACAGAAGTTGCAGCAGGTAGGGGGAAAGATTGCCTGAATCGATGCAGTTGGAAATTGAAAACGAAATCGTTCTCCCGTTACAGCCACAAGAAAGAGAGATGTCAGCATCTGCCTCTGTGCCAGGAGAACAGGATCTTCACTTCAGCTATGCCAATGACATTCCTGCAATATCATTCCAGCTCGAGGAAATATAACGTTCTAAAATAAGGAAAGATTCTGTCATATGTTGTATTCTTCAGCCATGTAGAAAGGTGAACAGTGAATCTGTATTCACCAAAAATTAGTGGCATTAGAAAACCCCAGCAAAACTATTGTGATGTTTGTAAAAATTAAATTTGTGACAATGTGTATTATGAAATCTTTGTGACTGTCCATTCATATATCAGAATGAAATACAAATTATCAGGAGGGTTACAAAGGTGAGTGTGACAATAGTAGAACCCTGACGAAGAATATACAATGAGATTCAGCAATCCCATCATTGTAACTTTAATTAATACTTCATTTTAGTGTTGATGGAAAACAATGGCATAAAACTACTTTCATTAATTTCATTTTTCGCAAATGTTCTGCAAGAATTTTGCCAAATTTCATGTGAAATGCCTCAAAAGCTTGTAAATTAAGAGAGTTTAATCTTCTTATTCTTCAGTTACCTTGTTTGAAGCTGACATTGGCAATCGTGATTCTCCAATTCGTATTTTAATGTTTTAATGAATTTGGTGTTATTTGTTGCCCAGCTATTTAAGCTTTCCACATGCACATGTTCCTTTGCCTTTCTTGTATAGTATTTTCCCCAAAAATGGCTAATTACTATGTAGTCTACATTAATTACAGATTAACTTTCAAAGCATGCGAGAATTTTCCCCAAGATTTTTCGTCAGTCTTACCTATACTGTTAAAGATTAAGAAGCAGTTATTTCTGCATTTTGTAAGAACGACATCTGTTAGATTTAAAAAAAAAAAAAATTCTGTAAAGCTACCACCTACCATGGAATGTATCGATGGCTGTGGTATATGTGCCTTTCATTGGTTTGAAAAACCTACAGAAGCTTATGGGCATATTGCCCTAGACATGCAAAAGCCCATGGTAATGAGAGAGCCAACTGGTTGGCTTCTAGTGCGCCTATATTGGGCAAATTTAAAATGAACAAATCTTTATCAGTACAAGCGATGAGGGAAAGTGAGTGGCACCTTGCAGTCTTGACAGACCAAAGTATGTGAGTTGGAATGTGGCCAAAATTCCATCACAATGCCTGGGCGGAACTTTAGAGAACCATGTGGTGCCCAAACGACATGTTCCCTCTCCCGGCCTAGTCTTGTGTATTCCAGAGGAATGGATAACTAATACGTCTGGCACAAGGTAGGCTGCAGACGCTGGCGGCAGCAGTGTCAAATCTCCGAGACCTCGCCTCCACGAGCAGGTGGCGAGTGATGGCCAGACCCTGGAACCCAAGGGACCCGACTTAGAGACGTTCAGCCAAGTCCCACAGGTGAGGGCCTCGTACGCGCCTGAACCGTAGGGCGCGTACTCTTGTCAATCACAAGTGTCCGGACCTGTGTAAAGCGTGTACTACCGTCGACTCCCCGCCTGACTTGCGCGGATCCCACAACCACCAGGAATAGGCCCACCGGAGATATTGCTCGTCTATTGCGAGCAAATCTCCCATCCTTCCACTGACCAGACGACTGAATAAGTAAAGAAACAATAAAAGTAGTGGTATTTCAATTGTGCTTGCGCTCCCACCTATGCTACACCCTGTATGTGTCTTCACAAAGTCGGACTAGAGTCAAGCTCAGTCTTCTTTCCCCGCTTTGATGCGCATGAATGGATTAACGAGATTCCCACTGTCCCTATCTACTATCTAGCGAAACCACAGCCAAGGGAACGGGATGAGGGTAAGACAACAATGATATAGCAGGTAATGAGACAACCGTGTGTAGGCTGAAGGTACAATATGAACATGAACTAGTGCTACATGATTGTGAAGGCGTATTAGATGTTTATTCAACAAGTGTGTGCCAGGTGGTGGTATACATGCATGTCGCAAACTGTTGAACAAAAGAACACTTATGGGCGTGTCCCAGGTGCAATTGCATTGCCTCAAATAATAAATTCTTGGGAATTAACCACAAACAGTGGCCTTCTGTACGAGTCCAGAAATATCTCGCAGCCATTACATGGGACAGAACAACTCAAGCATGAAAGAAAAATAAAACAATGAATGTAGTGCTAACACAGTAACGAATGTTACAGAAATAATGTGTAAATAAAAAAACTCAGAAAATATCACTGCAAGAACTGACGAAAAACCAACACAACCATTAAAACAAAAAGGTAACAAAATTATGAGTAGGTTAAAAAAAATTGTTTCACAACCAACAAGTACTTAGGGTGTAAGACTAGAATCATATACACAAACCAATAAGAGAACATAGTGGATGAGGATTTTTAAACAAACCATCCACAACAAATAGAAAAGATACATGCAATAAACATTGCGGTTTTATTTTCTATGAGACAAAATTGTATATTCTTAAATTACTCTTCAAAACGCCCTATATGTTAGAAACTATTCTGACCAATATGGTTCTCAGATCGACCAAGATTCATAAAAGGTCACCAGATTTAAAGGTAAAGAATAGGTGGAGGTGTAATGCTGTCCACAACACCTCTTAAACTTTGGTTACCAAATTATTGTCTAAATATCATATTCATTAAAGGCATTGATTGAAACATTATAGGCATTGATTAAAACAGGCTTACTTTTACAAATTTCATAACACTACTTTGCTCAATGTTGGGGGGAAAATAATCAGAATACACTTTACATATAACATTAGGAACAGCTAGGAAGCAACAAAGGTGGTTTCTGAGATTATGTGGATATATAGGACTAGCCAGAATAACAGGAACCTGGAAATTATTAATAAAGTAGAACATACATACACAAGTATAAGAAGAGAATGTTTTTGTCATGTAATGAGAAGAGAAGCATTAAAAACTGACTGGAGATCAGTGCAGAGCCAAACACAGAAATGATACTAGATGGCCCAAGCTGGTGGTATTGAGGAATAACAAAATTTATCCAGAACACTAGGGACAGATTTGTTGAGATATATGAACTCCTATCCAATTTTACAGGACATACAATAACTTTCCAATTTAGTATAAATTAACAATATTCAATCACAACAATTTTGTGGTAGTTGATTCACTAAGTATAGCAAATTAACTGTCCACATATAAAGATACAAATTTGTCATAAGTGCACATTCAAAAACTTATTACACAATTTAGTAGCTACTATAAATATGTTTTTTTAAATACAGTATTCAAATGTTGTTTAAAGACAAATACTTAACACAAATTAGTATACAGACAAAATCATTAAAACAATTCTCACTGCAAGAAAATTCTTACATGAATTACATATATTTAAACAATTTTCACAGCAACGTTATAAAAATATCTGAACAATTACCATGACAAAAACTTTTGAAAATAGTTATAGTAAACATAAAACATATGCTATCTAGAAACCTGGCTTTGTTAAGTTCAAACTCAAAATGTTAACGAACATACTACAGCAACCTTTCTCAACCGGACTTGTGGTTCTGCAAGGTGTGTGTGGGTTCCACAAGAGTGATAACAAAATAGGCAAGCATACAGAAATAGATGACAGACTTATCAAACTGTCCACAGCTCATACAAGCAAGTAAATTACCTTTCATACACAAGCAAGTAAATTACCCTTTTAACACACCTAGAGTTGCATTAGGCATATGGTGCTAGCCCCATATTTTTTACTAGACCAATGGGCACTCAAGGGGTAATGTGGTCAATGTTGCGCCAGCCGTTTGCCTCCAAAGGCATTTCATGGTGCACATTTTAGGCAGGTTTGAGCTCAGAGGCCACAATTTTTAAAATCAGCCTTGATGCAAACTTGGGCCGGTAGACAAGCATGTTAGCCAATTCCCCGCAGCTCCTTACAGGTCATATGGTGTATATAATAAACTAGGATGCAGAGGCGCTGTTGTGTTAGGGTCAGATACCAAACTGACCACGACCACTCTTGACCTAAATTCACCTAGCTGAGGGACACCCTGGAAACAGACAGAATGGCTAACTAAGGAAGAATCAATAATGATCTCTGCTGAGCACTATAAACGTTACCCCTTGTACGACTACAAGAGAGAAATTCCCCACGACAGACGGTCAGCAGCCATACACAGCACATCCTGTGTAAAGAACCGTTTACTTGGAATGAGCGTGGTTTGCGGGCCTATCAGACGGGAACCAAGTCATCGGTAAGTTTCATCAGTCTCAACAAGAGAACAAGACAACTCACGTCTAAGGGGTTCTTACACAAGACATATCACCACTTCCACTGATGTGATGCGAGCTGCACTTAGATTTCACAGCAGAGATTCACTGAGATGTGAATTTAAGTATTCATACAATTGTGCAAAGGTTGAGAAAGGCTGCACTACAAGGATTGCCGAGTGACGAGGAAGCAGAAATAAGATTGTAGCTTCCTTAGCAAAACTAACAATGCTGAGCTGTGATATGTGCTGTTGAATGTACTTTAAGGTCACCAACTAGCAGGCATGATTAACACAGTCAATGCTGTCAGAAGGGCATGTCAGATTTGTCTGTCAATCATTTAATCTACTGAACAGGCAAGTCATTTGGCATTGACACAGACCTGTGTGGTTTTCCTTACAGCTGATGGAGATGCTTCCCTAACCTGGGTGTGAACACTAGCAATGCTATCCCCTTGCCCAGGTGATGAATCTCCGACCACATTCGCGGGAATCTGAACAATACGTGGTGGCTGCTGGCTTGCTGTTTTCATTGGTGCTTGAGAATACTGCCCAGAATGCATGTCCTTGCCTGGCACCTGAACTGTCACACTTGGTCCAACTAAGGATCCCTTTTTGGGTGGTGAATGTTTACTGCTGGCTGGACCTGGAGAGATATAGCTTGGTTTGTTTGGAGGTATGGGTGGCGGAGCACCACGACCTAATGATGTCCCTGAATGTGAGACAAAACCTTGCGGTTTTCTTATCTGAAGTGAAGTTGTAGCCTGAGAACTCCCCCCACCAGCATGATATAACACTTTAGCCCCGCCATGGGCAGTGACGGTGGCACTTGTCTCTGGTGCAGTACTAACTAGCCTAGCTTCAGACCCTGTATCTCCTTCAAAATGATCTATTCCTCCCGTGTTCTGCAACCCCACCCTCATACCCACCACACTTTGAACTCTTCTTGAAATGTTTCCTGCAGAAGATGCCATATCTGGTCTGTATATCACTTCTGGATCTGAAGAACTTGTACCAATACCATCCACTTCTGCTATTTTATGTCCAGGCTGCATATATGATCTGCCTGTTCCTATTTGTGTCTGATGACCCACTGATGACCTAACTCCAGCTGCAACTGCTGTAGGAGGTGAAGACATCTGAGGAGAAATGGTATTAAGACTAGGACTTACAGGCTGCAATGTAGACCCAGATATAGGTTGCACTATCGTAGAGGCTGCTCCACTGCGACCTGACACTGAAGAGTTGGCTGGCCTGACGGGAGATACTGAAGACCTACTGTGGATACCACTTGGAGATGAACCACTACTTCGGGTGTGTTGCTGAAGTGACTCCAATTGCTTTGAGAGACGTGAGACTTCTGCTCTCAAAATATTTGTCTGCTTCTCCTCTTCTTGCAAGCGTAAGCGCAAAGTTTCTCTTTCTGAATCGTGTTTTGAGCTCTGTTTTTCCATGGTTACTTCCATTTTAAGTGTCGTTTTGCCCTCCTGAGTTAAGCCTTCTGCCATATTTTGTATTTTTGATTTCTCATCTGTCAATTCTGCTTCCATTTCATCACGAAGTTGATTTTCAGCAACTATCCTTTCAATCAAATGCTTTCGTTCCTGTAAAGAAATAAATTATGCATATAGCAATCTTTGGTTTTGAAAAAAACTGGCATTACTTCCATATCTAGCTATTTAAAGACATTTGGCAAAGATTTCAACTTGAAACAAAAAAGAAAAAGCATGAAGCACTAGCCCATTCTATCTACATTATATGAGGGATGAACAATATCATTACAATGTCTGCTTATTTCATCACACAGAAAACAAAAACAGTTATTCCTTATTTAGTAGTCATAGTCTGTCAATGTATTCTAAATTATATACAGCAATAGAAACAACTTAAATACTAAATTATCTTCTGTTGGCGATCTACTGCTGTTTGTTAATTGTAGGTACATGCCTAATCTATAAGAAGGCTAAAATACAAATAAATCAGGTATTTTTAAGGATCGTTTTTATACGCCATGAGGTGTATTTGGCATATGGTGCTAGCCCCAAATTTGTCCTGGGGCTTATGTAGTCAATATTACACAGGCAGCCTTTACTTCCCCAGACATTTCCTGGTAACCATTTTAACCTGGGTCAACAACAAATATCCATCTCATTGAAATCAAACAAAGATACCTCTGCCATGTATCTACCTTACAGAGGTAGAGGGGTTTGAGTGTTCCAGTTACCCTAAGAGCTACGCCATAGTAGCGCAGCGACTGCTAAGGTTTCCCATGTTGGACATGTCACGGGATAGGAACCAGATGAAGAAACAAACCTGCTGCCTTGTAGGTAGATGGGACAGTAAAAGAAGAGCAAACCTGAAAAACGCTTGATGTGCAATTAATTCTATGAATCCCACAAATTAACAGAAATGAGAATGGTCCTAATCTCGTGGAGTCCTGCAAGTCAATGATAGTGCCGGGCCCCCCGCCTTGAAGGGATCCACCCAATGCTACTGGTGGTCACCTTCCCCTGTTCTATGGAGTCAAGACACAGAGGGATAGGGTAGCCAAACACCCCGGACACATACTACAATGGAATGTCAAAGGAATTCTTATGAAAGTCCCCCTAACAAATCGCATTTATAAAGATAGAATGAGACGTAGCACCAATTACATATTCTCAGAGGATATCAGGTCACACGTTTTCGACTGAAGGACACAAAGGAGTTCTAACACATGAAAAACAATACCCTGCTGTGAAGTATCTGATCTGTAACAATCAAATAGAAATTATAGGGGTTGATACAGGACATGAATATCAGGATTTACAATCTATATAGTCCAGCAGAAAAAGATCTAACACTTTCAAACATGAAAATGACAAAATGCATTATAGTCTGTGACTAATAGCTGCTCAGAAAGATGAGGATACCAGTTACCGACAACAGAGAAGATGAAGTGGAGGACTAGAAAATAGACTAATCTCCATTTACTCAAACTAGATGACATTGAGCTTCTACTCTGAAAGATGGTGTTCCACTTACACTCCAGACTTTGCCATCTGCACAGGAGACCACCACAAAATCAATCGCCAAGTGCTTGGCCAATTAACAGACCAAACTTGTAATGAATGTCCACAAGAACAACATACATTGTCTCACTGGAATTACAAACGAGCTGATTGAGATA
Organism: Cepaea hortensis; assembly: GCA_963921405.1. Classification (NCBI taxonomy): domain Eukaryota; kingdom Metazoa; phylum Mollusca; class Gastropoda; order Stylommatophora; family Helicidae; genus Cepaea; species Cepaea hortensis. The sequence continues at coordinate 92,369,765 of OY992882.1, read as the reverse complement.
GATCTGCCACACTAACAAAACTAAAAACATTAAAACACAAGGTAACATGAAACAAATGGTGGAAAGTCTAAAAGTAATACCACAGGCGGCCACTGAGTCAATTCCATGAGGAGCGAGGAAAAATTACAAACCATACTAACTACAAATTTTGGAGGACAAAGTTGATGTTAGGAAGACAGCGGATAGAACAAACAACTGAAGCAAACACCTCTTTCAAAGCCATCTCAGCAAAATACAAAAGAAGAAATCAAACATTGCTGGAGGAGGAAGAAAAAAAAACCGAAACAATCTGGAAATTGTTAAAGGACTAGTAACAAAAAAGGAAATGCTATGCTTACAGGGAAAAACTGCAAATGCGCTGATGGAATTCTACGCTAGTGCAAACTACACTGAGATCACAACAAAACAGAAGAAAACAAAGATAACCAGGCACATCATAATGCTGAGACAGCAACAGAATATGATGGTAAATTTTAAAATGGAAGATATGAAACAAGCAATGAGTACTCTTAAAAACATTTTTTTTTAAACCATGAAAGGATGGAATCACCACTGAAATGCTAATAGGACTTACTAAAGCACACACAAAAAAAAGCAAGTCCTAAATTAATAACGGAAAGAGGAAGAGTCCCACAGACATGGAAGGAAGCTATACTAATCCCTGTCCTAGAGGAAGGAAAATACTTGGAAGAACCAAATGGCCATCGACCCAGCAGTCTACTTAGCTGTGTAGGAAAATTAATGGACTGCATTATCAATGGTAGGCTCATATGGCAGCTGGGGAAAAAAAACCTTAACTCCACACCAAGCAGCATTCAGAAAATATAGATTCACTGAAGATCAAATAACCTGTATAGCTCAAGAAATCCATGAGAAAAAGCACACACTAGTGGTCTGCAAAGATTTAGAAAAAACATTTGATAAGTATAGAAGGAAAGACATGTAAAACTGCAAATAATGCAGGTTTGTGGGAAAATGTAGGTGCAATAGCCACTGCCTTCAGAACTGCCAGGATAAAAGTACAAGGACAAACCAGAAAAAACATGGATCAAGGTGTTCCCCAAGGGGAAGTTCTTTCACCAACATTCTGAGCATATGTAAATATTACAGAATATTTTTCAGCCAGAGTACACACCTTTGCAGATGATCTAGCCATATGTACATCTGCAGAATATATTAGTATAGCTAACAGAAGAATGTAGTAAGCTTTATTAGTGCTAGAGGAATAGTCAAAATCATGGCTAATAAAGATGAGAAAACAGTGTTCTAAAATAAAATGCAGCAACCCAAGCTAGTATTGATTGGAAAATGCACCAGGAAGAAAATCCAAACTGGGTGTTACTTTGATCACCACCTGACATGGCAGACAGGTTGAGTAAAATCAAACAAGAGCAAAGTAAAAATGGCAATCATTAGAACGATTGTTGGTATAATATGGGAAGTAGATGAGAAAGTTCTCAAATAGCTATATACTGGGCGTGTGAGACCAGTATGGAATATGGGTGTTGCAGCTTGGGCAACATCAGCTAAGACAAACTTTAACAAAATAAATGGGTTCCAAACTCAACGAATGCAGTTCATAACTGGAGATTTGAAGACAACTAGAAAATTAACAAACTAGAAAAGATTACTTGTCTATAACTAATGCAGGATAGAAAAGAGCTCAGCATCAAACATAACTTAGAAGACTGACAGACCACCCCATGTATCAAAGGTTGAATGGTCTTGGAAAAGAAAGACTGAAGTGAAGCAACTTCGCAGAATCTGTAAAAAGATTAGCACACATCCTACACTTAACAGCCAAATCCATTTACAATGGGCACAAGTGATATAACATTCCTGGTATTGAAGACAAAAAGAATGAAATTAAAAATAGCCCTAAACTACATAAAAGAACATTAACCAAGTAGCACTTGGAACTATGCGTATACAGATGGATCAGCAAAAAGTTATGAGAAATTGAGAGCGTGGAACATCTTACAAAACACCCAGGAAGGTTAACCCAGTCAACAAAAGCCCAAAGAAGTTGGATGTGTCAGCCAAAATGCGCAAATATTGCAGCTCTGCTGTAAACAGGGACAGCGCATTTATGTCCAAAAGATAAGAAGAAATCTGAAAGACTAAATTTTCAGAGATAACATGCAATGAAAGAGTATTATAAAAATAGTTCAGTCATCAAAAATGCAACAACTGACACATGCCTATTTGACCAAATTAAGGACACCTTTGCGGACAAGATATACCTTGTACCGGCCCTAAGTTAATTTACTTTCAGAATGTTTCTGCACATGCCTATCAGGACCCATAAAAAACAACCCAAAGAATATTACATTAAACTACCCTGCGTGTCATAAGAGTAACTTAGGAAGGTTGGCGTAAGACTGGTTACCTCATCCTGTAGAAAATAGCTGACAAATTCAACCAATCATGAACAAGTTATGCAACTATAAATGACTTGGCTAAGATGGCCGAGCACCTATACTTCATTGGGAGATGCAATGCAGAAGAGGAAGTGGCCAGATTGGATTTTTTCCAACCATCACGTCTCTGAGGTCAAATCAGCATCATAGATTCTGAACAGGAAAAGCAGCAAGTAAGCTGCTAGTTACTTGACTTCACGGTGTAACCTAGTATATGACGGCTGATCAAATCACACATCTACAGTAGTATTTACCATTAGATTATCTCTATGCATTAAAACAGTATTGGTAATTAGAAACTATTAGAATGGGGGTCTAAAGACCGGCTAATAAAAGGACATACAAAATGTCTATCCATATTGTATGACATCTCACTTGGTGACAAAATTTCAAGTAAATTATGCAAAATTCAAATCAGCTAAATAAAATGTCAACACACTAACAATTGGTGAACTTAAATGATCATCTATTGGTTGAAATTTAGCACAATCTAGTAAAACGTAGCAATTAATGCGGCCGCAAGGAAGAGCACTCTAGCTCCTGTAGTATCGGTATGCTGATGACAGGATATGGGGTGCATCCCCAACATCGGGCAATTGGACTATTCATTCAAAAAGCAATGGCAAACGACTGAATGTAACATTGCCTAGAAAATCAACCAGGCATTGCTCACAACATATTGCAAAGGACATGCAATTTTTTTTTAATGTAAAACAGATACATCAAGTTCAAGAAAGAAGTGAAATGCATCAGTTTAGTAATGCATTGTACACATTGTTTCATTTCATGCTATTTCAAAATGTCATTTTAAAATTACAGTGCATCAGTTCTTCTGATGTATTTAAGTGTCTGATCATCATATGCTATGTCAATCTTAAGTGCTCATGTTTGCCATCCTCATAGTCTTGGATCAGGTCTGTTGTCCCAATTATGCAAGTGACCAAGAAATTCAGGTTTTATCTTCTTTTCTCCCATCAATTTTTCTAGTTGTCACCAAATTCCCAGGCTTATTTCTCCTCTTAATGTCCCCCCAAAATTTTTCTTTGCTGGTATTGTTTGCATTTTTTTTTTCAGAAACAGTATTTCTGTCTCTTTCAGCTTGTCATTTTTGTCCATGATTCATATGCATACAACAGTAAAGTTTTTTTTAAATAATGCATGTTGATGTCAGGATATAGTAAGCTGTCAAAGATTATGAACAACTAAAATTTTTGGAATGTGGCACAACTAATGGCAGTAGTAGGCATGATCACAGGTAAGAACAAAGTAGGCAGATTCATAGTCAATGTGCTATGGAAATATTCTTAGACTCCAACATCTGCTAAGGGAGACAGAACGTATATCACAAGAGCTAAAACAGATTTAGTTGATCCATTAAACCACAAATTAAGAAGATCAAGCAAAAGAAACATGGATACCTTTATTAGCATGATGGCCACCTGCTTATGCCTCCCAGCATTAACTCTTTCTTCTTCAAGGCTCGCTAGTGTTTTTTTGAGGTCCTTCTCTAATTTTTTGTTCTGAGATTTCTCAAAATCAATCTAGGACAGAATTTTTAAAATAAAAGCTTTTCATTATTTCATATTTTACATCTCTCACTCTGGTGGTACATTAACACATTTTGTCTCACTCTCATGGTGCTCATGTACTTCAAGATTCTGTCCTTGGTGTTCTGGATCAATTCCAATCAAGATATGCTCCATGCTAAACTCTTAGGCCATTTAGCTTCATTTATCACAAGTCAGCTTCTGCCACTTCTACCAATCAGCTTTCAACTCGTGTTTTCTAATGCCTATTATTATATGACCAAAGAACGGTCTCCTTACAGCTTATAATGCTCTACTTTCATTAGCCTCTTCCAAGCAATCAGTTGACTGGCCACATATTCACAATATTCATCTATGAAACTACACCTGTTGCATCAAAGTTTTTCCTAATCGTTCACATTTCAAGATCCACCGCCATACAGCAGAATAAGTTTGATATAACATTTCAGCTAGCTAGCTAGCACTAACTCACTCACTCTCGGATATTCAATTAAGGCGATTTCTTACCTAAGATAAAAATTTTTAATCTGAAATCTAGTTTTGCTTGAACAATCGAACACTTTTGCTCTTAGTCTCTGACATCCATCTGATGTTATGATTGCCCTAAAATATTTGAATTTATTGACTGTTAAGCATTTTTTACCTCTCTAACGTGACCTTTTTTATTTTTATTTGACTTTGTTGACTTACGGTAACATCACAACAGTTGATCTTTTGTGTTTTCAGCTATCATACCATGAGCATTGTGTCCCATTCCTTTTCAAAAATCATACAATAATTATTAATTTGTTTCCCCCTACTCATAATTATGAATAGTAGTTTGGTGACAAGCTTCCAGGTTGATTTATCAATGCCCTGAGACTACCAGCAACCAACAAAATGCCCAGCAGTTGCTGAACTTCTTTCCAACAAGTCTATTTCTCTACAGTCACTACTCAATGTGCCTGACCCAGTTGTTAAGTCTGTTACAGAAGTCACACCATTTTGAAACTTCCTACTCCTCACACACTTGCTGGACTGATAGACATGCATCACCATACTGGACTTTCATTAGTTGATAAATTTCTATAGGTTTCACCCCTTCACTGATTTTAAAAACAAATGGATAACAGAACACTGCTCCTCTTTGGTTCATATCAAAAGTGGAGCAGCCATCTTTAAACTGTCCTTGTGATGTCACCGTGTTCATCTGCACCACCATGTCACTTGCTTACTCTTGACATTCTTAACATTGACAGGTTACATTACAATGGCATGGTTATTGTAATTTATATCACACTTTTAAGGTTTTAATGTGAAGCCCCCTCATATAAACAAGTGAGAATTTGGCTAACGAAGTTAAATCACGTTTTCACTAAATTTTTACATATAACTCTTCATAAAATATTTGTGTTAGGCATGAAGCACTGTTAAAATTAGAAAAGTTCCCCAAACATCTACTTTTTGGTACAAAATGTTTATTCCACCCGCCTGCCCATCAATAGATGGAAAATAGTCTTGTGTCAGAGTACACAGCCAAAGAGTTGGAAGGTCCATTGTAGCCAAACTTCATTGTAGAAATGACAAGGTTACGTTTCCAATCTTTGGCATTCAACCTACCTCAGCTTTCAACCGTTCTCTCTCCTTTTCCAACATGTAAGTCACATCATCTCCCTGGGCTGTATCCTGGGCATGCTTCTGCTTTTCCTCCTCAAGTTCTGAACACAACTAACAAATGAAAAAAAGGGTTTTATAAACTACATAGTCTCACCACAAAAACTCAATTTGAGCATCTTCCATTTTATTCTTCTTCATACATATTCTCAAAGAATGCCATAGATTAAAAAAAAAAACTAGAGACACTATACAGATGCAACCAGCTATAATCAACTAATTCTGGTATTGGTCCTTCAAGAATGATGATGACCATTTCATCCAGTGGGGATGAAAGTTTGGAGACGTGAGTTCTAAGATGGCTGGTAAGGCCTATCTTGGCTCAAAATTTTCTTTGACAATGTGGGCAAAGAATGCTTGATGTTCCAGGAGGAGGATCTCCTGCATTGATTTTTCTCTAGTCTTTTTATTTCAAAGCTCTTGCAGTCCTGTTTGCTTCACAAGTGACTGCACTCATGCTATGAGCCACTTGGCATCCCTCTGGGTATTGGATTGGAGCCTGTCACAGAAATATCTAAAACCCATGGAGGAAACAATACCAGCTCAGGCCTACTCTCAATCAGTCTGTACATGCTGAGCTGAAGCATGACCAGGTTACATCCTAATATGCCTCTCTACAGATGTGAAGTTTCAGTACTATGTGGCACACGCCAATGGTTTCCGAGTCTGGAGAGGGGAACGACAGCTCGGCAACAATCACTGCAGATATTTGGTACTGAGTCAGAAAGAAAATCCCTACACTATTACTCAGGTGCAAGTCCCTTTCAGGGCTAACAGCGATCTGAATGTCAATGTTTTGTAATTTAAAACATCCAGAAAATTCATCAATCTACCAACAAACAACCAGCCACGGAACCAGCTCTACTAACCCAGCACTTTCACAAAAACTACTGAACAGCACAGAATTAACACAGCAAAACTGGGATAACACACTTTTTTTTTTTTTTGCGTTCGCTCGCTTTGAACTCAAGCGTAGTCCATACACACTACTTGTAGTGCTGGACTGAATTTTGCGTGTGGATTAGCTTTACCTATTAACAGTGTCCCTCACTATCAGGCGAACCCACTCCAACTTCTGAGGTACTTGTAATTAATGTCTCCAAGTCAAGGACCATAGGTCAAGATTTTAGTCCACCTGTCCGGTGTAGGGGTTAACCCCTTATCTCAGCATCAGTAATCGGATGTTTAAGAACATGCGTTCTTTTCCATTCGGCCATGCTGACCTATGCACACAAAAAAAACTAAATGTGTACGTCTTCTTTCATGTCCACAAATTCTCTATTCCAAGGCAGATGAACATTTACGATATTCTTGATAACTCGTGATCCTGAAAAATAAATCCAGAGGATGGACAGCTTTCTAAGAAAAAAAAAGCCACCCAAGTGGTTAATATGCAGTAAGCCAGTAACTGTTTATGAAATGGTTCCATAGCCACTATATTATTATCTCCACAGACAACTTGTTTGATCTTTACATTGAGAAACTCAATGATGTCAAATATAAGTAAAACACTAAAAATAAATAGCATAAACCTGGGCAAGCAAAACAGGAATCCTCTGATCAGAAAACATCGTCAGAAACTACTGCCTCAGATTTGCTGCAGTGGTGGAACAATAGACATTTCTCTATCCGGGTGTCCACTGTATTGTGGGATGTCTTTAACTATGAAGTATCCATGGATTGGGTGCCACGTTCCTATCTGAAGGATGGCTAGCTGGACCAGCACAAGTTTGTATAGGTAATTTCATTGTTGGACTGAAAACCTGATACAGATGTGCTATCAAGGCAGAGTCATGGGCCATATTACTGCACCTGTTTGATCCATTAGTCATTCCAGTTGTTTCATAGCTAACAGGAGACTTGCTCCACTGCCTAAGCCAAGTTTTCAACTATCCTTTCAGACATGTCAAACAAACTTAGCCAGCCACTTCCCATGACCACCAACTGATCTTGTTGAACTATTGCATGGCCCTTTGCATCCTATCTTACACTTCATGAATTTCCTGGACCACCATGTATCTACATCCCTGGAGCCTGTTTCCATGGCACTGTGGCAAATTAGGGTATTAGGTCCATATTTTTTTTAACCAAACAATTGATGGGTGATGTGATTATCACCAGGCCAGCAGCCTGAACTGTCAGAAATATTCTGTACTTATTTTAAAGAGTCTGGATCAACCCCAAAGCTGGAGGGCAGCATGGCCGAATGGATAAAAGTGCTCCTTCTTAAACTCTGGTGTGCTGATGCAGGAGGTTCAACTCCTACATCGGTCAGTTGGACTAAAATACTGACTTCTCATCCTTGACTTATGGACATACATCTAAAGTCTGAGTGGGTTTGCCAGATGGCGAGGGACACTGGTTATAGGAAAAGCAAATCCCCACGAAAAATTCAGCCCAATGCTACTAGAAGTAGCATCTGGACTACGCTCAAGTTCAAAGCGAATGAGAGCACACAGAAAACCCTCACCCTAAACCCTCACCCTGAGGTGCAGCTGACCTAAGATCACCAAGCCAATTAACCCTTTACAAGGCGTAGCGTCCTTTACCGGCCGGTCTCTAAATACGAGCGTAACGGCCGATTCCGGCCGATACTATTATGCATTGTAAAAACGCGATCTCTCGGCTTTCCGACACTTCCGTCGGCTACTTTCACTTTCGCCCATAGCTTGACAACGTGGCCGCCATTTGTAAACGCGCTACAATGACTTTGAACTGACTTTTACGGACTTGTTTTGATAGTTTTCGGGAGTTTTACGCTGTTTTTCAAAATGGATTTCGGTGATTCTTCAAGTGATAGCCGAGATTTCGCTCTGTTCAATTTAAATGACATTAAAGGGCACGAAGTTGATTATTAATCGGAGCTAGATATCAGTGCAAAGCGTTACTTTGCATTAGCAGTCGTGAGTCGGACTTTAAAGTAAGTGATTATGATTCTGAAAATGTGTTTGTAAATTGCCGTATAGATGACGGAAAATCACAAATATGCCGTATTTCGTAAATATTTGTGTTCATATATGGATTATCGGCAACAATCACGTGAGTAACATATTCTGCATGCTTTTCCCTTCATTGTGTTGTTTATTTAACTAAAATCGGTTGACTAACACCTTGTTTGTGATGATTTTACTAACGCGACCCGAAATTTTTACAGAACCTGAAAAAATCTTGCCCGTTCAGGGCTACAAAACGGACAAGCGTCTGCCCTGTAAAGGGTTAACTAGCCACTATGCTTTTGTTGGTTCTGCTGAATAAACAAACACTTGTGTTACAAACTTAGCAGGTAATCTAACCTTATGGAATCTTTTCTCAGAGTTTCCCAGCTGCTCCCTCATTTTCAGCTGTGCTTTTCTCTGGGTGGCTATCAGATTCTCAAGCTGTGCCAGCTGATTGTCATACATGCTTTTGATGGCTGCTTCATCAAATCCACCATCATTTTTGCCCTCTGCATCACGCTGAAGTGCAATAAATGGATCTCCAAGACCAAACCGTCCATACTTAGCTTGGTAGAGCAACTGTTTTGCTTTCTCAGCCTAAAATAATGAAAGTTGTTTTAAATAAATACTTGCAAGTCAAAATTGACAAAATGTGTATCCAATAAATATTTTATTACTTTCTCAAGGGACAGACACTAAGGCATCTGTCAAGAATGATTCAGAATAAATCCCAGTACACCAGGCTAGAGATAATACGATGTCACTGGTCTTTCACTTTCTCTAGGACTCCACTCTTTCCCCCTATATCCCAATTAAACTAATCAGTCATTGGGGTGGTTATTAAGGTTTCTAATCATATACACTTACTAAACAAGCTGACACAGCGCATAAATGCCTTTGAATATAAATGTTATAGACAGGTTCTAAGAATTTCTTGGATACAGAAAAGAACAAATGCATCCATGCGACAAGATCTGAATATTGAAGAAGGTTGACTACTAAAGACGATAAAACATAAAATTTAAATACTTTGGTCACTTGAAACATCATGAAGGTACAGAGAGAACAATAATGGAGGGGTATATGCCTGGAAGAGAGTAAGAGGAAGGCCAAGAGTGCAGGATGTGGCAGATTATCTCCACATGGGTCTATCGGATGCCAGTCATCTTGCTTATGACTGAGAAGTTTTCCAGAAGGTTGTTACGCCAGCGAGGTTCTGCAAAGGACATGCTACTGAATGAATGAATCATATACACACGTGTTATATGAGCCCTATAAGTAAAGAAAAGTAACAATAAACTAACTTGCATGTCATAAGAGGCGATTAAGGAGGGTAACATTCACCACCTAATGTTCATGGAGCAATATATAATTCATAGGTTCCTTTTTTTCCCCCTTTTAAAACAAACTCCACAACAGCACTCTTATTCTATTTCTCAAGTTATTATACTTCTCAAGTTAGAGATCGATGCCAAACTTCTACATCATTCCACCAACAAATTTACATGGTACATGTTATTCAAACTAAACATGTATTGTATCATGGTGTAAACAATGTTACTTCAATCAGATTACTTAGTTCAAAGACTGCCATTGAAGTCATCTGGTCATGAATGTCCACTGTTACCTACTATTACCAACTCTCTTAAGCTCATAAAAGTGTGCCGCAACATCCTCGCATCTTTGGATTGTAAGTTTTCTCTAGGATCCTCCCCCCATCCCTTTTTTTTTTGCCTTTGCAGTAATTTTAAGTAACAGACCATGTCTCATATTGTGACCTAGCCAATGTAAACTACTGGCATTTAAACAAAATTCACAAAAATACTACTCACCTTCAGTGTTGCAATAGCTACATCTCTTGCCTGAAGCTCCCCCTCAAAATAACTGAGAAGTCTCAAAAGATCTGACTTGCTCCAGTCAGGACTAGGCTGTCGCTTTAGATAGATTCAAACACTTTTAGAAATTAGTTCACAAAATAGAGCAGATACATTACATTCTCAATACATAAAAACGCATTAACTAATAAAATAATGGCAACGATTATTACAGAAAATGGTATGGGCAGATCAACTGTGTGACTAGACATGGATCCCGAGGCATGCCTCAATGCAAAAGGAGATTTAAGTGTGAAAATAGAGATACTGTTAAAACTGCTCAGAAAGACAATGCTTAAAACTATGAACTTGACATATTTAGTGAAAACACACTGAAGATGATGTGGCAGTTACTTTTCTTGAATTATTAAAGGCAATACAAATCCTGATAATACATAGAGGTTCAAAACTATGAACTTGACACATTTAGTGAAAACACACTGAAGATGATGTGGCAGTTACTTTTCTTGAATTATTAAAGGCAATACAAATCCTGATAATACATAGAGGTTCAAAACTATGAACTTGACACATTTAGTGAAAACACACAAGATGGAGCGGCAGTTACTTTTCTTGAATTGTTAAAAAGCAATACAAATCCTGATAATACATAGATGTATTAAGAACAGGTGAACAAAATATTGGTTTGCTACAGAAGATTATACAGGCACATTTAGGGTGTTCAAGATATGACAAAATCATAAAAAGCATTATCATATATAATACAAGAACCTAAAGAAACAGATGTATCCGTGATCAAACTGGCAACTTCACTCCATTTTAAAATTCATTCTTCTTCTTCTTTCGTTCGCTTGAAATATGTCTATATCTGCAATGTCGTCTCTTGCATGAATTGAACTGTTTTTTTCAGTTCACACAGTGGTCCATAGAGTTTATCTTCCACTGTCGTCTCTCTAGGCCAGAAGGTTTGCCTAGATATGTTATATTTTGGGCAGTCTTGGAGTATGTGCTCTGCTGTCTGCGACGCCAATCCACATGTGCACATGGCTGTTTCACCAATCTTGAATTTTGTATACATGTGGTTGCGTAATCTATTGTGTCCTGTTCTGAGGCGCAGAATAATGACTTGTTCTGGTCTGTCCATAATGTGGTAGTCATCTTGAGCAGGTTTTGGTGGCTTTCTGACTGATTTGATCATTCTTTTCTTTTGGTGGTATGTAACGGGCACATCAGGCTGTTCCTCTTTGGCTCCTTCCTTAGCCAGTTGATCAGCTCTGTCGTTTCCGGGTACTCCACAGTGGGATGGTATCCACTGTATGGTGACTTTATGCTGACTGCTAAGTTCAGAAAGTAGTGTCCTTAGTACTGGCAATTTCCCAGAGAGGATCGCCTCGAGTACTGATTTTGCATCTGTTAGTAGCACCACAGGTTGTGTACCATTGCTGTTATTTAGTAATTTCTCTGTTGCTATCTTGATTGCCTCAATTTCGGCATCATAGTTATGGCAGTACTTTCCTGTCGGTACTCTGGCTGTGTCCCTAGTATTATTTGGGTATTCTATGTACACTCCCGCTCCTCCATTTCGAACAGCATTTTGTGCTGACCCATCTGTGTAGACTCGGATCCAGAGGTCCTGTGGGTATTCTTCATCAAGGAAGCTGAGAGTGGCTGTTCTGCGCTGCACACTGTTCTGTTCTTCCTTGTCAAATATTCCCCTCACTTTTGTCTGGATTTGTAACGATAGTCTATGCTCATCTTTCCATGGAGTTCGCTCTGGAATAGTTGTTAGGGGGATACCAACTGTGGGCAGATCAGTGGTTTCTCTGCAGAGTCGTTTGGCCTGGTGGATAAAACTACTTCTTTTCAACCGCCCCATAGCTAGGTTTTCAAATCTGTTCTTCATAGGGTGGCCTGGCAAGCTGAGGAACTTTTCTGCTTGTATTAGCGTTTTCGTATCTCTGCGCTCACTCAGTGCCTGTGTCCTCCCCATCTTCTCCATTTCCACTATAGGGGTTGATCTCATCCCTCCTGTGGTGACTCTAAGTGCTTGATTTTGCACCTTGTCCAGCTCTTGTAGTGTGGTATTTGATGCTGAACACCACGCAGTTGACCCATATTCCAGGTGTGGTCGTATGCTCTGTTGGTAAACTTTGCTAAGTATTTTCGTACTGGCTCCCCATGTGGTTCCACTTAGCTTTCTCAGGATGGCTATTTTCCTTCTGGCTTTTGCTACTGCTTTGTTGATGTGCTTTCTCCATGTCAGCTTGCCATCAAATGTTACTCCAAGGTATGTTGGTTCTTTATCTTCTCTTAGGGGTGTTCCATTTATCTGGATGATCCCTGCCTTTTGTTTTGGAGAGAGGGTAAATAGGGTGGTGCTGCACTTGTCAGTGTTTATGCTGACACACCATCTATTTGCCCATGCAGCAAATGTATCTACAGCTCTTTGTAGCAATCTGGTGGCCACTGATGCATATTCATTTGTGCTCCATAGAACCAGGTCATCGGCGTACATTGCCGCTTTAATTCCATGCGGTAGGTGAGCAACAAGATCATTGATGAAGATTAGAAAAAGTGTGGGGGACAAGACTCCGCCCTGGGGGACACCGTGACGCAGTAGTACTTTCTTGCTCTTGAGTCCGTCTATCTGTACTCTGGCTCTTCTGTTGTGCAAGTATGCTTTCACCCATTTGTACATTCTTCCATTGACTTTGCAGTTTCTCAGTTTCTTCATCAGACCTTCTTTCCAGACTTTGTCAAAGGCTTTCTTCAGATCTATCCATGCCGCAAGCACCAACTACTTCTCTTGGAATGCATCCTGAATTTCTTGATAAAATTCATTCATTAGCCCAGGAATAAGCCAACAAAATGTGCCTCTCTAATTTTCCTTAATGTTTATGAGATTATGAAACTTGATCTAGAGTATGAAACTTGATCTGGAGAAGGCTGTGACAACCGGAAAGATTCAGGCTGTTAAGGACAGATTAACAGGGGTAGAAAATTTTCAATGGATTAGCAAGGTGGCAGTGAAGACAATCAGTGGTCATACTTATGCAGAACACATAGGACAAATGTTTGTGATGGATGAACATCATCTGCGCAGCTAGGCATGACACAGTGAGTAATTTTATCAAAGTAACGCTCTAGAATCTAGAAAATCTTACATTTCTAACCAAAAATATTTCTGCAGTACAGATTGTAGCATTTTTACTGTACATTAAAAGATGTAATGAAAACACAGTAATATGCAAGAAAAAAAAAACAATTCATAAAATAATGTATGTACCTTTAAAGTGCTGGACTGCATCTTGTCTTTGACATTATGAGAATCTAACCCTTGTACAGAACTTGGCTTTACATTCCTTGATGCCATGCCCAGCTACACTATAAACAGACAAATTATTATAACTATTTATCTGTACTTATTTACGGCCGTTATGCAAAATGTTTGAAATGTAAAACAGGTTGTCTATGGCAAAACTTATATTTTTTAATAATGTATGTAGGACCACTACTGTAACTTCCTCTTTACTAAAAATCTATAGGTATTAACCTAAATATCAATCAATCAATCATGTGCCATGCCGGAAAGCGTGGGCGGTCATGACTCGCCATTTCACTCGATCACCAGAGTCGTGGATCAGCTCTGTGTTCCTGTCTCGTCCATGCCAAGTGGCCAAGCCATCCAGGTATTTACTTCTCGGTCTTTCCCTTGGTCTGTTCCCTTCGATCGTACCAGTTGTCACTAAGTTCTCCAATCCATTTCTTCTCATAACAGGTCCAAAAATGTTGACTGTCTATGTCTAATTTATCTAATCAATTTAAGATTTTCATTTATCTCCTGTAGTACTTAGTCATTGGTTTTTCTGTCTGTCCACGGTATTCTTTGTATTTTCCTCAGAAACCACATTTCTGCAGCCATCAGATGTTTTTCAGCTTGACTGCTCATTGTCCAAGTTTCACATCCATACAAAAAACAGGCTTTATATAGCACCTCAACACACTTTCTCGTTTAAATTTACATCTTTTTAATGGTCAGTAAGATTTTCTTCTTGCTAAAGGCTACTTTCGCCATGGCAATTCTTGTTATCTCTACATGGCATCTCCCATCAGATGTTATCACCGTTCCGAGATAATTGTACCGATTCACTTGTTGAAGAATATTCCCATTTACTTGTATATTACATTGTGGTATTTCGTTCTTCCTAGTGACGACCATAATCTGTGTCTTTTTACAATTTAATTCTAATCCCAGTTGTTCACTGTGTGCAACAACCGCATCTACTAATTGTTGCGGATCCTGCTCATTGTCTGCAATCAATACTGTATCATCTGAACATTTAATGTTGATGTTTTGTCCTCCAATGCTACTTCCATTTATATCTTCTACATTTCTGAAAATATTTTCACTGTATCGTGAAAAATAACTGGAAATCTGTAGGCATTAACCTAAATATACTTAAAGACAAAACCAGCCAAGTGGTTTAGGCAATAGACCCACAGCTTTATAATTTCTCAACATATCAGGCTGAGGGTTGAGTCAGCCACAAGCAATTTGGAAGCAAGCATCAAGCAATCTGAAAGCAATGGAAAACTGCCTCGTATATCACAAACAGCCAGTAAATGCTGGGGTCAACTGCAACATCATGCAAAGGACATGCAACTAACTTAAAGACCATTAAGTAAGTTGTAATGATTCCCCCCCACCCTTCTCACTATAAGGAAAGGCTGATAATACACAGGTTTGGTGTCTAAGCTATCTTCAGTAAACATCTCTGAAGCAACTCCATCACTACCAGAATGTTACAGCTGCTGTTTAACAGAGACAATTACAACAAAATCACAAGTACTTTCACAGGGTTCAAATATCATCATGTGCCATTCCACAAGGTGTGGGCATTCATGTTGCCTCCACAGATCTCAATCATTGTTCTGGATCAGTTCAATTAGTATTCCTCCATGCCACCATCTTGAACCATACAACATTTCTCTCGGTCTGCCTCTTCTTGACCAAGCCTCTCTTCTTATTACATTACCAAAAACAGTCTCCACCATATATATCTACTTGCATATGCCTTTTCCATCTACCAAATATACACAACTTGTAAAAACAGGTAAATTAACAGATTTCTTTAGTATATTCTGACTGAACATAAGCACAATCATACACAACATGATAGGTACTCATGAACCAATCACACACAGTGTATTGCTTGGAATAGAATAAGTTACATCCCCATAGATTTTTGGCCTGTTATGGTGCTACTGTCTGCCAAAAGCAGTTTCTGTTCATATGGTGGACACGCAGCAAATGCCTAAGTGGTATTTGTCATTTTCAGTTACATTTATCAGTAGCGTATATTTTTAGATTGCTGAACAAATGCTACCTCTTATGTTAAGTAACAAACACCTTACTAAGCAAGTTAACTAAGCACTTTAGCTGCACCTTGAGATAATAAAATCAATAAACTGCCTGTGTGAATTGTAATCACACAACAGGCCATTCAGAAATGCATGAAATAGCAGTAGATAATAAATGTGGTTTTTTTTAATGTCTGGTTGGGGGAAAGTGGGGATTTTGGCTGTGATTTTTTGGCATGTTTACGTTCAGTAGTTTGCCATTGCTTTCTGAATGACCTGCATTCATACGCATGTATAAAAACCAGCGCATGGCAGTTTGCTTCCAAATCGCCTGCAGCTGTTTCAAACGCAGTGTGTGGGATTGCGATACCAAAACCAACAAGTTTATAACAGGCACATGTCAGAACATTTGCCGAAATAGGAAAGTTTGATCATGTAGTCAAAGAAATGTTAGTGATGAAAATATCCAAGGAATGAGCGAGATGACTCCAAAGGGATCTGGTAAAATAGCTACGGACAAAAATTCAGGAAGTCAAAACACAAAAAGGGAACAGGATTACTGTTTAAAGAGGAAACAAATTAATGGTTATTGGAGAATTTCTTATAGGGTTTTTAATGGTTAAAATCAAAGGCAAACCAATACATATAAATACAAAAATGTATGCACCAAAAACAGGAATTTATGAAGAAAATTTTATGGTGAAAAAGAAATATCGATCTCTCAGATCAAATCACAAGAAGTCAAATACTTGGAGACTTCAACGCAAAAGTATGAAAGCAGGGAACAGAAGATACAGCTGGTGAGTCCATAGTCTTCAGGAATAAGAAATTGACCTACAGACTTGATTGAGGTACTGTTGGATTTAGTTTGTCAAGCAGTATCCAACTATGCAGTTTGCGTAATTGAAATTGAAATGTAATTCAGAAAATGTTAAATGCCTAATTAAAATTTAAAATAATCTCTCTCTCTCTTTCTCTCAGACAGAAAGCAAGTAGTATCACACAGTTAATCTGCCTCAAACTACTACCTTCAATATTGGAGTACCTCAAGGCTTTAAATCTTGGCCCTCTATTATTTGCCATTTATATTAACGATCTTCCTTTATATCTTTCGTCATCCTGCAAACTTTTTGCTGAAGATTGTACAGTATGTACAAAAGCTGAAAAAGCTGGAAGTTATGTGGACCTTATAAACCGTATGCAAATTAACATCGCTAAAACAAAATCTATGTTACTAACAACCAGAAAAAGACTTCAAGCTCTTAATTCACAAGGATCACTTCAACTTCACTTCGATAACATGCCAGTAGAAAGTAACTGAGCACAAAGCATAAGGCTTCATCACTGATACAATTCAATTCTGATGTTCAAGTGCTCAAGCAAACAACTGCCAACTTGCCAAAATTAAAAAATATTTTGATGACATATTCTATACTTTTCACATAGGCAAATATGGCTGTTCCAATTCAATGGCCAAGCAACTTTACTCACTTCAGAAACGGTCCATTGTTTATAGTAAACACGTAACTGACAATCCTAGCCTACATAAACGCCTTCAGTTACTACCACTCCACAAATGCCTACCTTTTTAAATAAAGCCACGCTAATTCATAAAACCCTACATCAGAACGGCCCAAATTACCTTTGGCCATTGTTTAAATATGCTAGACAGAGCAAACAACTAGAATATATTACATATCCCAAAGCCTAGGCTAGACACATAAAATGAGATTAGCTTACTCCTCAGCTCAGCTGTAGAACAATCTTCCCCAAGAAATCAGAGATATCACCAATCCCTAAGCATATAATCACAAAAATAATTGAATACTATCTCAGTACAGATTACCTTCCCTCTTAATAATAATAATAATAATAATAATAATAATAATAATAATAGCGGGTTCAACCGTGCCGCGACCCAAAATGAAAGTGATATACCGCGCCACCCCGGAATGATCCATTGTGTCCCCAAAAATTGCTATGTAAAGACCATTCATGCTTTTGACATCATTCATTCATTCAAATATCATGTGACAATAACAGGTGCAATCTTAGGTTCTGCAGAAAAGGTTAGTCTAATATTCCATGCACAGCGATTGGTTGAAATTATCGAGACCTTTTAAATAAATTGATTTGGCAGAAAGTAAGTAATTTTATTTTCTAGAGCTTGTTTATTTAATTTCAAGATGTGTAATAGATATTCGAATTCTGCACCCATTTTTACATATATTTGGAGAGTTTCATCGCTTATCTCGCTTTATAAGTGGTAGAAATTTATTTCTGTGAACATGTTTGGTCTTTGTGAGCGGAAAGCCAAAATGGTGGCCGACACGAATATTGATCGGCCTAGGCTCAAAACGTGCAATTTGATCTACTAAAGTAAAAGAATACAAGTTTAAAGGTTATTAATAATTTGTATACTTTTGATCATTTAACATAACGGCACATATTTTTAAAGTCAGTTTTCATATCCGTCTATGACCCATTTGAGACAACCTCGCACGCGGAGATAAATGGACACACTGAAGAGCTCTGAAATTAGGGAAATCATGTGGGATGCAGAGGTGTTTCCAAGGCACCAGGGCTGGGTTATATACTGGCCAAGACCTATTAACGTGTCCGTCAAGCGTCCTGGGCAACAGGTCCCTTCGGGGTCCTGGCTAAAGTCAGTAGGATCGCCGTTTCCTCCGAAGTCGGAGAGTCTGCCTGTATAGTCTGCACACCAATAAGCCAGACATGGGACAACGGATACTCACGCAAACTTCAGGTCCTGTATGACATCACACTGATGTTGGACAACAGGATGCCTTCATCCGACATACAGGACTTCGCGTTGGAGCTCAAGCCAACGAACACAAGCAAGCAGTGAAATCATGTTAACATTTTTGGCTGGAGATATTGACACTCAAATGTGAATATCTCCACTTAGAACTGACATACAGACATCATTGAGATGCCATAAGATTTGATTTCTCAAGGCCTATATGTGGTGGTCTCATTAGTAAATACTTAAATTGAAAATCATGATCGCACCCGCTAAAAATAACAACATAGAATAACCACAGCCAGTCTCCTTTTGGTATAACAGTATGTTCATCATTCATAGCTAATAATAATAATTGCCACAGCAATCATTATTAGTGCTAGTGATTCATGTAAGTATTGATTTTTTCATATTTCCCATGCCTTTAATCCTTTATAATGCATATATCGGTACTTTTGCTTTCTTTCACCCCAAACAAAAGGGAATCCCAGGGTATGACGTCACATCCAGGGGTTCCCTGTGTTGCGCTGAACATCAAGGGGTTTCCGTGTGTTGCGCCGTAGCTCGGTGCGCAATTCTATGCAGTGATGGTGCGCTATTCTTTCACTTTCCGGTTAGGGGTAGGGTTAGGGGTAGGGTTAGGGGTAGGGTTGTGTGTGTGTATGTGTGTCGATGACACATATATACCTACCCCCCCCCCCCCCCAACCCTAATCCTACCCCTAACCGGAAAGTGATAGTTCCCAGAAAACATGATGAGACAGCCATCATACAGAAACGGTTGCCACAGCCCAAAGAAACAACACTGTGGTGTGGGGCAATTGAAACGCACTGACACGCACTCCAGCCGAACACAGAGGAGATCACCGTCGGCGCTAAATATAGCTGGTGACTAAATATAGCTCGCAAAGTTTGTTTGGGGTGAAAGAAAGCAAAAGTACCCATATATCATATACTATATTTTATTTGTAAAGTAATAATGTTGTTGTTCTTGGTTGCCTCACTCAAGTCATGTACGGATGAAAACAATGTTATGAAAGAGAGAGAGAGAGAGAGAGAGAGAGAGAGAGAGAGAGAGAGAGAGAGAAAGAGAGAGAGAGAGAGGGAGAGAGAGGGAGAGAGAGGGAGAGAGAGAGAGAGAAGGGCAGCATTCCTGTCCAATTCTTAACCATTTGAAAGTGTTCGTTTTTTGTGTGCTCTTTCTCTCTCTCACACACTCTCTCTCTCTCACACACTCTCTCTCTCTCTCTTCCCCCAAACAGAAACGGTGATGCAACTGCTGTACTGTTCTGTCTTACGTTCAGCTACTTGCACAAAATCAAATACACTGACCTATGTAGTGTGTCTCGGTAACTGAAGAGTTCACTCACAAACGAAGCGAGTTTTGGTTGTCATAAATGTCAATTTTAAAAAAAACTTTTTTGTGTCAAGTAAAACTAAAACGCACACATTTCACGCCTGCGATTTCAAAGGCGCATTCAGAACTGGATTTATAGGCTGAAATGTACTTACCCCGAGAAGAAAACGTTCGATTACTGAGTACAGTTTTAAAGCCCTCGATAAATTAGATTGGTTAGGTAACTGGGAAGCTGAAAGGTTTCGTGGTGGTACCCTCCACTAAAAAGTTGGCTTGTTAAACAAATGACCCCCGGCATGATGCCGGTGGCCGTTGTAGGATAACCATTTAAAAAGTGTGAAACAATCAGGATAGCTTAATCTGGGCTGAAATAACCATTAAAAGCTGCTACATTTTACAACAGTGCTGCAAAATTAACAGGTTTTTAAAAAATAAAACTAGCCAAAAATCTCAAAATAAAGAGGACAGCCATATTCCATAGAAGTATGTCACGTGATGCGAAGCTAGCTATCGTTAAAGGTGAAAGTTTCGACAAGCAAGCACAACAGTTAACAACAAATTATGTACAATCTCGTGTGCCATGTTGATCAGCAGTAGGCAATCACGCTCCGCTGTCATTTATCATATGTTCTATAAATTCGATTGCTGATTTTTCAACCCACTAGCAAGCCATCCAACACTTTCTGATTATTTTAACGCCTTCACTTTAAGAAGGAAGACCACGAGAACTTTCAATCAGATGAGATAGCGATGGGAACGATTAGTAGTGTGACTCTTCGCTGGCTGTTGAACGAGGGGGACGGAATGCGTATGCGAATGTCCTGAGTGCATTGATGTTGGTTCTTAGCTCAACTCAACACCTTCGATATTCCTGACGATGACAACCTACTCCAGGTCGTCATGAGATGTGCCCGTTTTGAACTTTACGCAATACAGACAAAATTAGGCACTGCAGGATCGACTTCATTGCACCGGGTTTTATCCCATATGGCTCAGTCTCTTTCGCAGCGCGGAAAGCGTCGCACAAAGCACGAACTCCATAGCTCTAGCAACAACCCACAGAAGTCTCCGAAAAATTTAACTCTGAACCGAAGGACGCGGCCCGGAATCGAACCCACAACCTTCGGAGCCCAAGAGGCCACCTCAGAATTGCAGTGGCCACCTCAGAATTGCAGTGGCCACAGCCACTTCTATACATATACTTGAGGTTGTAGCCCTATATGCTCGATTCTGCCGAGCAACGACCTTTCTCTTGGCTCTAACTGAGAAACCCCAGCCATATTTCTCTCACCGATGCACAGAACCACTGAGGTAACCTAGTCCGCTCTGTGGCGAAGGAATTAGGGCGCGATTTTTTATACTTTGGCTGGAATACTTAAAATATTGTTCGAATGCGCAGCATTTCTTGTCATCGATTGCTGAAGGTCACAATACAAAGATTATATTTACTACTGAAAATACCAGGGGAGGGGGAGTAAATGAGAATTTGCTGGTGCGGAGGGAGAGGGAGACTACATCACACACAATCATGCAATGGCGTTGAGAAGATTTATGCCGAGCTGAAGAGAATTACTGAAAACAGAAGAAAGTGGAGGGACATGATCTGACGACTTCAACGCCAATCTTCTGTCTGACTGACTTAACTATAACGTCTAGTAGTTCAGTGGAAGAAATAGTTCCATTATGTGAAGATTGTACAGAGAAGAGATGTCAGAACAAATCTGGAAGAAAAAAAATGTATTCCCTTAATGAATGTAAACATAGAAGCCACATACAATACTTATAGGGATAACATTATCCACATTCGATCAATAAACTGACTGTTTAATTGTTCATTTACTCACTTCGTATGATATTTAACTCTGCAGTATGCTCCTGACGAGATATAGCCATATATGCCAGGTAATAAACCATCGTCAGAGGCCTCTATTATAAAGGCTTATTTCACTGCAAAAGAAATAAAACACGGGGATGAGAGCAGGGGTGGGCAAACTACGGCCCGCGGGCAGCGTGCGGCACGGCAACTGATATTATGCAGCCCTCGAGGGCATTCAGAAATAATTTTTTACTTCGTTTTTAAATTATTGTGTTGAATTTTACAGCATTTCATGTACCGTTATGATTGTTTTAACATTTTTTATAAAATTTCTAATTTTCTATTTTTGTAAACAGTCCTTGACCTTCGTAATGTAATGCTAAAATGCGAATTTATCGATTTTAATATAGAGAAATATTTATCGAAATGTAAAAATTTAATAAGGATGCTGTCGTGCGAATTTCAACAAGTAAACTTGCTCCAGATTTCAAGAATATTGTCAAATATTGCCTCATACATTGCATTAGAAATACATTTACATACATTTACATAATTTCATTAGAAATCAGCAATTGTAGTGACAATGTAGTCGGTTTGTGTCTAAATTAAAGCCAACGGTGGATAATTTTTAAAAATTTTTTATAATAAAAAATTTTTAAATGTTAACAAATTAATAAGTTTGTGTCCATATTGTAAAATATAAAGAACTAGCTGACACGGCCCGGCTTCGCCCAGACTCTGGTGGGGAGCATCTCATTTAATTCATATAAGTAGTCATAAGCTCCCGTTCCCGACTGTCTGTCTGTCTGTCTGTCTATCTATCTGTCTGTCTGTCTGTCTGTCTGTCTGACCCGGCCCAGCCCATGGTGGAGAGCATCTCATTTAAATCATATAAGTAGTCATATAAGATCCCGTTCCCGACTATCTGTATGTCTGTCTGTCTTGGGTAAATGGAGGAGGGAGGAGGAAGAGGGAGGTGGAGGAGGGAAGAGGAGGGAGGAGGAGACAGGAGGAATAGGAGGGAGGAGGAGGGATTAGGAAGAGGAGGGAGGAGGAGGGTGAGGAGGAGGGAGGAGGAGGGAGGAGGAGATCGCAGGAGGAGGAGGAGGAGGAGAGGGAGGAGGAGGAAGGAGAGAGTAGGCGGAGGGAGGAGGCGGAGGGAGCAGGAAGAGGGAGGAAGAGGGAGGAGGAGGGAGGAGAAGGAGGAGGGAGGAGGAAGGAGGAGTAGAGAGTGTGAGGAGGGAGGAGGCGGAGGGAGGAAGAGGGAGGAGGGAGAAGGAGGAGGGAGGAGAAGGAGGGAAGAGGATGAGAGGGAGGAGGAGGAAGAGGGAGGAGGAGGAATGTGAAGGGAGGAGGAGGGAGGAGGTAGAGGGAGGAGGGAGGAGGATAGAGGAGGAGGAGGGATGAGGAGGAAGAGGGAGGAGGAGGGAGGAGGTAGAGAGAGGAGGAGGAGGGAGGAGGAGAATGGAGGAGGAGGGATGAGGGGAGGAGGGATGAGGAGGAGAGGGAGGAGGGGGAGGAGGGGGAGGAGGAGGGAGGAAGAAGGAGGAGGGAGGAAGACGGATGAGGGGGAGGAGGGAGGGGTAGGAGGGGGAGGAGGAGAAGGGAGCAGGAGGAGGGAGCAGGAGGAAGGAGGAGGGAGGAGGAGGAGGAAGAGGGAGGAGGAGGGAGGAGGAAGAGAGAGGAGGGAGGAGGAAGAGAGA
The DNA here is from genome assembly GCA_963921405.1 of Cepaea hortensis. Lineage (NCBI taxonomy): Eukaryota > Metazoa > Mollusca > Gastropoda > Stylommatophora > Helicidae > Cepaea > Cepaea hortensis. The sequence goes on along the minus strand of OY992882.1, from coordinate 92,346,374 downwards.
GGAGGGAGGAGGAGGGAGGAAGAGATAGGCGGAGAGAGGAGGAGGAGGGAGGAGGAGGAGTAGGGATGAATAGGAGGGAGGAGGAGGGAGGAGGAGGGATTAAGAGAAAGAGGGGGGAAAGGGGAGAAGGAGGAGGGAGGAGGAGGAGGAAGAGGGATGAGGAGGGAGGAGGAGGGAGGATGAGGAGGAGGGAGGAGGAGGAGGGAGGATGGTGAAGGAGGAGGAGGAGGAGGGTGAAGGATGAGGAGGAGGGGGAGGAGGGAGGGGGAGGAGGAGGGAGAAGGAGGAGGAGGGAGGAGGGAGGAGGAGAACGTAGGTGGGGGAGGATGAGAAGGGAGGAGGGAGAGGGAGGAGGAGGGAGGAGGAAGAGAGAGGAGGAGGGAGGAGGTGGAGGGAGAAGGAGGAGGGAGGAAGAGGTAGAAGGAGGAGGGAGAGGGAGGAGGAGGGAGGAGGAGGAGAGAGTAGGCGGAGGGAGGAGGCGGAGGGAGCAGGAAGAGGGAGGAAGAGGGAGGAGGAAGAGGGAGAAGGAGGGAGGAGAAGGAGGAGGGAGGAGGAAGGAGGAGTAGAGAGTGGGAGGAGGGAGGAGGCGGAGGGAGGAAGAGGGAGAAGGGAGGAGGAGGGAGGAGGTAGTAGGATGATTGATTGCCATCCCACCAGGTTAATATGTTATCGCGGACCTCAGAGAGAAGTGTCTATGTAGAAGACCATTTCCTGGACGTACGTATTTTGGGAGGGGGAGGAGGGAGGAGGGAGGAGGAGGAAGAAGAAAAAAAAACTATGACAGTTGGCATCTCTGGAATGAAAGGAAGGCGTGTAGAAAATTTCATCTCAATCGGATGGGCCGTTCGCGAACGTATAAAGGACATACATACATACATACAGAGATACGCACATCCTAATTTATATATAAGAAGATAAGTGTATAAGTAAAATAAAATTGCAATAATTATTTATACTGCTTAATAACATATAAATAAATTCATAATTACTTATTGTGATAGGTTGCTGTAAACAAATTGGACAAAATATATGCGCCCCCCCCCCCCCCAATAGCTTTACATTTGTCAATGTAGCCCTACGCACAAAAGGTTTGCCCACCCCTGGACTAGAGAATGCACACCCGAAGAACTAGCCAATCCAGACTCCCGCGGATTTCTCCACATCGTGTAATGCTTCTTCTAGAGGTGCATCCTCTTATCTTGGTTGGCTGGGGTGTTTCTTTTCTTTTCTTTTCTTTTCTGTATGACTTATGTGGTTGAAGATCTTTCAGCTCAAGTTATATAGGAATGAGGTGGATAGTTTTACGCCAGCTTTCTTTAATCGTTTCTTACTTGTATATAATGTTACTATTCTTTGCTCCAGCTAGTAGCCTCTAACACGCGGGAGACGGGTCATCTTTACTGCTCTACTAGAACATAATCACGAATGACAACGGACTTTGCCTTTTTTTCGCATATCCTTTACAGGACATCGCTGTCAACATCAGCATCTTTCAGCTGATTGTTGATTTCTTGGCAAGATTACGCTCAGTAGTTTGCCATTGATTTCTAAGCAACCGGCTCACATAAGTAAGTTACCAAACTTAGCGAGAACCGCTACCGATTCTCGTGCAGGTTACGTTCCTCACGTGGATATACGGGATTACGGAGAAAGACGTCAACCCCTAGGCCAGGGACTTTGCCGGTTACAGTATAATCTACTGCTGTGTTCTCTGGAGTAGAACGGTACATGGGCTTTTCCTGGAATAGATCCGTCTTAAATGAGTTTAAAAAATGTAATTTTGCATATGTGATTGTAGTATTGTTCTGTTTTTGTGTGTGTGTGTGTGTTTTTTTTTTTTTTGCTTGAGTGCCGTGTTTCCACAACGTCCAATCTGCCACTTGTGATAGTACTTGTACAAAGCTATTCTTTTCATATGCATTCCCTTCTAGTTAAGATCCTCAAGTTTCAGGCCTCATTTCTTAGTTTTCTGACAGTGTCACAATATACAGTCTACGTCTTCACTCCCCAACCTCAACACTGCGGTTTCCCACTATCCATTGGGTCTGAGTAGATTCACCAATCCATACGTGACAAGTTGGACAAGGTACGGCGGTAACGGCAATGTCAGGTCATAGTATGTCCTTGCTGCAGCTGGAATATTGGGCGTGGCCTGAATCTCAAGATTTGAAAATGTTTGAATATTACATTGTCCTGAGTCCTTTCTAGTACAGCGAGAAATATACAAGAAAATTGCATGTCCTTTACAGGACGTCGAATCAACTCCAATATGTATAGTGGCTGTTACGCTCAAACAGTTGTTAGTGTTGTTGTATTAGAACTGTTGGACTGTTAGTGTTGCTGTATTCGGAAGAACTATCATAGTGGGGAGCCGGGATAGATCACTGGCTCATAAGGTACAAGTCTCAACACCTGAACAGGATTAAATCCCCCCCCCCTAAGAATTATATGTATATTGTGATATCTGGGGTCCCCCTGATCTCTTTGGTATCGAGATCATACATTCTTAGATAAGGGCGAAAAACAATTTCCGTATGCATGTTGCACATTAAAAATCCCAAAGTGGTTGAAAATTGCAAAGAGAATGCCTTTAGACTGCTGCTCTGGCAAAATTGTTAGAGAAAACCTACCCACGAGTAGATAGAGCCCGTTACCTTGAACAGACTCTCTAGAGCAGTGGTTCTCAGCGGTGGTGAAATATCACCCCCCCCCCCCCGGGGAAGGGGGAGATTTAGGGTTTCCATGGGGGGGGGGGGATTAAGATTATTTCAGGATTGCGTTAATACAAGATCCGATTACTTTATATTGTTTTCAGCTCCATACTCTACGGTTCTGTACTTCTTGCCCATCTGAAATTCGCTTTATAACGTAAGTAGACCCAAAAAATCACGTTTCATGTAGACGTCTAGACTTGTTCTAGTATGTGTTATTAAATTTAGCTTCTATTTTTACGTTACTGTGTATGGGCGGGGGGAGAGAGATTTATAGGGAAGAAATAAGAAAGGCGGAAGGGAGGGGGGGGGGGGAGAATGACATTCTGAACAAATAGTGAAAGGTGCATGGGCCAAAAAAAAAGGTTGAGAACCACTGCTCTAAAGAAAGCAAATCTTTCACAAATGCATGCCGAAGTCGGAAACACTGAGGAGCGTAACTAGATGAGACGCATTTAGCTCGAACGATGAACGAGAACACCTTTGTGAAAATCAACGCAAAGAGGTCTGCTCTCAAATCACCTGCGACTGACTTCCAACCGGATATGTCGGGCAGCATTTGCAGACGCCGATACAAAGAGTTGTAGTCGAGTTATATAACATGTGATTAACATAATCTATGTGCTGGGATCGGGTTGGCTGCCGCCACTGTCAACAACTCAACTGACAGGCCTCAACGGGTACTTCTCACACACCCATACAAGACAACTTGCAAGTCGTGTGGGAGGCAAAATGTATGGTCCATTTTATTGCCGTTGGCTCGCTTACAAGCGGTAAACAGTCGCTAATGCAATACACAATATACAGCCACAGAATTATCTAACACAAACTGCTAACCCTATGCTAGTTCTATCTATTAGTGAACACAAAACTCCTAACGCTATTCTAAACGATGTGAACGCCTCAAGTCCAGTCTCCCGTCTACCTAACCTCTCTCCCGTGGTTACACACCACGCGGGGTGACCTTCACCTTCGTGCGTGTTACCTCACATCGCACTCTGCTGGCAAACGTGGCCTGTTGAGTGTCTACTCAACTGTGCTATGGCTTCACGAGGTGTGGTACTATCGAGTCTTTGACACACACCCACCCCTCTTGTGTTGCGTCATCAACTTTCACTCATTGGTTGTGACGCAAGAGGTTCCTAAACAAAAAATTAGTGTCTCTAATTTTTGTCAAAGACTCTAGATAACCTGGCTTTGGGCATTCCAATAGACTATTAATAACTATTGTCACAATGTAGCAAAGCCTTACTTGGCTACTGGCAATCGCCACAAACTTGACTGGTTGGCGTGAGCCCCTTCTCACATGCTATATTATATTTATCAGAGGTATGTCTGAACCGGACCGTTGTCTTATAAGACCTGCCCTCACATAGTAAATTAACTTACTACCCATACAAAGTTGACTTTCTTAGGGTCAACACATGAATTATTTCATGTCCCCCATATAATATTTAACAACCATTCTACAAGAGTGTGTGCGACAGGCTTTACCTCCTTCGCTTCCGCGCGTAAGACTTTATTTCACTGTTAATTTAGTTCTTCGTTGTCTATTATGTCCCCTGGCCCCATAGTTATCTGTCTTTGATTTACAAATAGTGTATGCAATTTATATGTTTGTTTTTCTGTTTGTTTGTGTGTTTGGAAGTAATAAATCTACTAATCTAATTTCTATCCTCTATTTATAAATTTTATGTGTATGTATGTTAGTTTTTTGAGTGTCATAATTTGGTTCAATGTGGCCACAAACAGGTGTATAACACTAATTCGTGACTACATTCACTTGTTATGAAACCCAAAATACTGTAATCTAAGTTCTAAACTATATTACAGACAACACATTCACACTAACACAATTTCACTAACGAAAACTTTACATTCTAACATACCATTCTAATTCTATAACTAAGTATTTAATGTGTTACCTAAATTTATTAAATTTGTTATGTTAATTATATGATATGATTATATTACTTCTTATTTTTTTCTAATCTAAGTGATGTAATCTAACTATTTAAATGCAATTGTTGTGATGTGAGTTATGTACCTTAATTAAATGGATTATGTGACCACAATTTATGTACTTTTCTAAATACTATGCTAAATAATGTTTTTAAATGCACAAAGGAATTATATGAGTGATGTTCTTAATCTAACTGGTGTAAATGCTGTATGTTACCTTATCTACTCTTTTTAATCTATTATGATGTCAAATGATGATACTAATAAATGGTAATATTTGAAAGATGGTATGGTTTCATTAAGATGGAATAAACTAACTACAATGAAACTAAGTGAAATATAACAATCTAAATGGTACTATTCATATCATAAATTTACTTTAACTTGTAATAAACTATTCTTATGTCTAAACTAATATTCTAATCTAATTTTAATGGGTTAATTACTGTACTAACTACATTATTAAAATAAATGAGAACTGTTATAGTTCCTAACCTACATCTAATTTATCACTATCTTAAAATATTATATTACATATCACAATAAGTTTATATACATAGTATTTGGTTTACACAGGTTAGTAGTTGCCTTCATGTATGTGCAATGGTTGTATAGGCATAATATAACCACACACTTTGCCTGGGTATCTGAAATACATTACACAGTCATCTTAATGTTCTCTCGGTAGTGCACGTGTAGAGTTCGCTGGTGTTGTAGATCTGTCTTTTCGTGTCTGTAATTAAGCACTGTTCTGACACTGTTTTCTGCGGTTCATATATATGATACACCGGAATGGAGCTTAGTTGGAAATGAGCTGTCCTAGTTCACACGGTGGTATCTAAGTATAGCAGCACAGTTCTTAATCTGATGTCCACGGACACATGATAGTTCATTGTTTTGGTACATGACTACACCAACAATGTGGATATGTATGTAAGCTATTTTACATCTTATATTATCAGATATTCATGTACCAACCATCACTCTACATTTACTGTTGGATTTCAGGTATTTTTACCCCAGATGGTAAAACTAGTGACCACCTGAATATCCGGTCATTTTGATGCACACCACTATGTATGACCGTGATCAGGGAGTTGTCGGTCTGGACAATGCAGTGAACATCCGTCAGAACTCGATGGAGCCTTCTCACCGTATAGATGAAGCCTAGGGCTGCAACTGTGATATGGAATCTTTGGACTCAGCATGTGTGATATTACTGCTCACGCAGCAAAGCGGATGGAAGATGCCCTCAAAAAAAAAATTGGCCTAGTACTGCAGTGATGGAGATTCTGCTGGCATATGACCTAAGATAATAAATGAGCCTAGGATTAGGCAAGCGGAGGGATTGGAATATTTACAAAAAAGGATCTTCAATTTTGACAATGCAGGAATTAATAATGCATCTTTCACATTTCATTTCCAGAAGATTTTAAGACATTGGAAAATATATTTGTAATTTCTGAGTAATTTACTAATCCCAAAAGGTTTCTGACCTGTTTCTTTCTGTTAGACATGGTCAGATTCATAATTTTGGTACTACTTTTCAGGTCAGTCTACAGTTGGACTTGAGAAATGACATGACCCAAAAATGAATTTATTTTAGGCATAATTTGACTTTGCTGGTTTGACAGTGAGACCGAAGCGTCGCACTCTGTCAAAGGCATGTCTCAGTTTCAGTAGGTGTATTGTCCAGTCATCAGTATTCTGATTTATTCATGTGTATTCTATAAGTTCACTACATGTATGCCCCTCGTCGGATTTGCCAGTCTCACTAACTAGTGTAGTTGCGTTGTGTATGTCTGTTGTCTGATCACTTGGTGTTGGTGCAATCTGTTCGTCTGTCACTACCTCTGTCTCTTGTCTTGAAAAGTGAGGTTTCCGCATGTTGACATGGAATATCTCTAAGTGTCTGTTTATCGATATTTCATAGTCAACATGTACCATGGTTATGTGCTACTTTGAATGGTCCTTGCCATTTCGTTTGTATGGAAGTAGCCTAAATCTGTCTTGATCAAGTTCCAGATTACTTGTTTTCGCACATTTGTTTGTGTGCTTGTGGTAGAACTGACCCTTCCTCTATCAAATGGCTTGGGTGCCAGTGTAAAGGGTTGTATTTCAGCTGTAGGATGTTTACCCTTCAACTTTTGTATCAATTGATGACAGCCATTACCAGCAAATAGATCATGACAAAATAATTTGTTATTGAAAAAACTTGGCCTGGCATTGCTGTATGCACGATGACCCGCACATGGTGTTTTGTGTGCATTGTTTAGCACACCTAACTGATGTTGTTCAAGTAACACCTGTTCATGGTTACTAGTAATATGACATGTAGTTGAAATGCCATTATTACGTCTAACGAACCAAGATGCATTCTTGGTCATTTTGGCTTTGCCTCTTGACAATTTTAAGTATGGAGACACATTAAAATCAGATTTCTGCTGGTGTATAAGTTTTTGTGTGTTTTTGTCATCTGTGCTGGTTGGAAAAAGCATTAGTAGTGTCTCATTTTGCAATGGGTCATGATGTTTTGAAGTGTCAACTCTGGTTGTTGCCTTAGCTGCATTTAATTTCTCCCATGCAACTATTTCTTCACTAGTACATTGTTTAAGTTGAGGTAAGCACCCCAAAATTAAATCTGTACAAGGGTTGTTAAGTATTGCACAAGTAAAGGTACCGGAAAGAAAAGGAGAATCAATACGGGCTTTTGCCAAAGGGTAAATTTCAACGTTACCCGAAAAGGTTCGGCATTTCACAGTGTCACCTGTGTAATCACCCGGACTCACCAGTTCTTTTCGAAGACCAATAAGGGTGCTGCCGCTATCCAGCAAACATTGGCATGGTACATCATTGACCATTGCATTGTGGAACACTAACTTGCCTCTGGAGGCGAATGCTGCATTCACACTCTCAGATGAGCATGGTACTGTATGTCCACATTCCAGTATTCCGTCTGCATGGAATTGGTGACATCGTTCACAGCTGTCAAAGCTTAACATATCGCTAGCAGCACACACATCCTCTGCTTGGTTAGTTGGTAAGTCACTTTCAATCTCACACTCATTCTCACTACCACTATCTGAAGAGGTGTCAATCAACATAGCGTTGTTAGCTTTCAAACGTTGGCGGCCAAGGCACTTATTAGAATAATGGCCATAAGAGGAACAAAAAAAACATTTGATTGCACGCCTGTATGCAGACCGTTTGCTTTGCTACTTCTTGATCACATTTTCAAGATGCGCCGGATAATTCGGCGATTTGTCGCACATAGCATAAGTGTCGTGCATTAGTTGACAGTACATGCATATGGAAACTTTTCTGTCTTTCTTATCATACTTCTGAAAAGGTTTTCTGTTACCCTGATAGTTTTTTGATTGGTCTTTGACAAAGGAAACTATCTCAGAGTCACTTGAGGTCTTAAAAATCTCTCTGTTAGAAGAAAAATATGCTGAGCCTTTTTTTTTGAACTGCTCGATGTTTTCAATGTCTGACTGCTGCAAAAACTTAGCAAAAGGAGAAGGTATAGTAGATATACACTTGTCCATAGCTATTAGGTTTTTTAATCTATCAAAGTCTTTTCCTATGTTAGCTGCTTTAAGCCACCTGTTTAGTACACTCTGCACATTTGAAAAATAATCTATAAAAGTTTCACTAGGTTTAGGTTTTAAATTTGAGAACTGAACCTGATACCCAGGGGCATCAAGTAAAAAGTGCTGCATAATCCTATCATGGATGTATTGATAGCTAGATCTAAGTTCAATAGGAATAGACTCTATTACTTTAAGGGGCTCACCACTTAGATTCTTCATGTAAATCGGAGCCCACATATCTAAAGGAACTTGGTGATATTTAAATTGATACTCTACATTCTCTGTCCAGGCAGATATGGAGTCCTCTTTACAATATGGTTTGATAATATTTTTGTATTTGTTGAACTTATTTTCCTCTTGTTGACTTCTTAGTTTAGTGGCAGAGATCTCTGCGTGTGAGTCTACATCCATGCTTTTCATCTTTAATTGTGTCTCTGATTCTACTTGAATTTGTTTTTCTTTAACTCTTGCCATTTCATCTATCTCTTTTTGCTTTAGATCTAATTCCTTTTGTTTTAATTCTTTCTCTTGATCTAATTGTTTTTGTTTCATCTCCTTATCATGTTCTCTTTCTCGTGCGCGTTCGTCCCTTTCCGCATTCTCTTTTCGTGTTTGTTCCTCTTTTGTTTCTTTAAATTTCTGATCAGCATATTGTTGTAGTTCTTTTCCTGTTAATTCTAGTTCTTTGCCTGCTTTTATGAAATCTGATAAAGTTGCCATCTTACTTTAGTACTTGGCTAACAGTGATAGGCAATGATGACTTTAATCAGTTATTTATCTTTGATATGTTATGTTTGTTCTTATCTGATCACTATCAGTTGTGCTTTCTGTTTTTACCCTGCCCAGATTTATCTTGCAGAAAAACAGAGTATACAAATATGTCAACGCGTTACACGCTGAAAAAGAGATGCACTATTAATCAAATTGCATGACAAAATATATAAGTGTACTCAGCTTAATGTGGGAACGAAGCTCCTTTGACACAGGTCACCTTGTTTGGTACACTGGGGTGGCGACACGTTTCGTACGTAGCACACGGTATTTGGCCCACAGGTGTATGTGCACAGCTGTTGTTTGCCCTCTGATATATAGGGCAGCAGTAAACACGCCTACTAAACGATATGATTTACTCGACAACTAAGGACAATGACTTAGACAATGACAGACTTACGAACACCTAGAATATGTATTAATTAATTTTAATGTCAATGTCCTGTCTTTGTTTTAAACAATAATTGCCTTTCGTTACTAACCTAGTTAATTTCTGTAAACGTTGTGCAGCTAAGTATCAGATGCTTAGCCCGAAAATAGTTCCATCGTGACGATAAGCAAAGAGAAAATAGACCCAAAAATGAATAAATGCTTGTAAAGAAATCAAAATAACATAATAATGTGTCAACAAATAAATATATTCATTTAGTAACTTAAATAAGTAAATAATAAACAATATACAGCACAGATTCAGGCGGGCCTCCGCTAAGCGATCTTGTAAACACTCGACTGCTTTATGCTAATGACGCAGAACAACTGTCTGTCAATCACTTTACGTCATCGCGCAGCGCTATTTTTAGATCACAAAAATCAATATTGTCGGCTGCCTGTGTATTCCTGCGCCGTGAATCATGTTTGGTGCTTATTCAAGAATAAATTGGTAAATATATGAATAAATATAAGAAAATAAGAATATTAATACTTACAGCTTCGAAGAATACATGATTTCATTGAATAAATATATCATAAACACAAACACTATTTTGTCACGATAGGCATATTTCTAGCTCGCAAATTCTCCTGTCTGCACAAATTATCGTTACTACAAAAATTAATCCCTAGTCTGGAGCCCGTGGATGAGTGGATTAGCTTGAACTTTTCGTTCAAGCTTCACTTCTTGACACCACAATTACCCTTTTACTGTGGGTATTAGCTTGGCGCTTTCGTCCAAGCACCACTTTCTGACACCACAATTACCCTTTTACTGTGGGTATTAGCTTGGCGCTTTCGTCCAAGCACCACTTTCTGACACCACAATTACCCTGGCCTGTCAACAACTCAACTGACAGGCCTCAACGGGTACTTCTCACACACCCATACAAGACAACTTGCAAGTCGTGTGGGAGGCAAAATGTATGGTCCATTTTATTGCCGTTGGCTCGCTTACAAGCGGTAAACAGTCGCTAATGCAATACACAATATACAGCCACAGAATTATCTAACACAAACTGCTAACCCTATGCTAGTTCTATCTATTAGTGAACACAAAACTCCTAACGCTATTCTAAACGATGTGAACGCCTCAAGTCCAGTCTCCCGTCTACCTAACCTCTCTCCCGTGGTTACACACCACGCGGGGTGACCTTCACCTTCGTGCGTGTTACCTCACATCGCACTCTGCTGGCAAACGTGGCCTGTTGAGTGTCTACTCAACTGTGCTATGGCTTCACGAGGTGTGGTACTATCGAGTCTTTGACAGCCACCGTACATTACATTACCGTTTACAGTGCATATATATTATTGTCTAGGTGATCTTGTCTTCGATTAACCTCATAAGCCATGTATGAATGAAATACTGTATGACAGCGGAGAGATGCATGCAATGTTAGACAGGCAATTCTTAAACCCACTGAAAGAAAGTTCCTTCGCTCGTTCCCTCGCTAACCTTATAGGACACCACATTTCTCCCAGTGCGTATACAGCTCCGGGAACTTGAAATCCTCTCATAGCAAACTGAAAACAAGATCACCATAATGACGGTGTTACCACTGACACTTTTGTAAAACAGAAGCTATATATTAGAAGCTTACGATCGCAAGCAAACAGTAGCTTCCACGGCAGGCACTATCATGTGTAAGCAACGACTTTATATAAGCGTGACGTCGGGGCCCAAACCCCTTGGATTCCAACAGCCTTCTGTAAAACACTATGGTTTTTCATGTTTACTAATTAACCAGAATCCAGTTATTTAGATGTAAGCATTTTTCATATACAAACTATAAGAACGAGAATGTTCTTTTGTCACATAATGAGAAAATTGCAAAACGTGACAACTGGACATATAAGCTGTAGAAGATGCAGATCGAGAGAAGTGCTGCTGGTCGGCCTAACACCGTGGCATGGAGGTATAACAAATGATTCAGAACAGGGACCGAAATCTGTGGAAATACATGAACATGTCGCAGGACACGTGATTATTTGTTCTAACTTCCAGTTATTAGGACTTAGTGCAAATGTCCGTTTGACAAAATGCAAAATTTACCCGTCACGTCCTGTTGTATTTCTGTGGTACAGCATCTTGTGTAATGCATGTCCGCAAGTATACGAATGTGTCTTCAGTTACTAGTACTGGCAAGGACCTGTGTGGGGTCTTCACTATAGTTCATTGACATAGTCACCTCAATGGGTTTTGCGTCCAATGAATTATGATTCTACATCACTGCTGAATAAGTTTTTTTTTTTTTTTCCGCATATACTATTACAGGACATCGCTGTCAACACCACCATTTTACCGCTGTTCATTTCTTGGCAAGATTACGCTCAGTAGTTTGCCACTGCTTTCTGAGCGGCCTGCTCACTTATCCCGTAAGTAACGAAAGCGGTGAGAACCGCTACCGATTCTCGCGCAGCTTCGTTTGCTCACGTGGATAAACGGGATTACGGAGAAAGTCGCTATGGGTCTAGAATATGCATAATCATTGGATCATTAAAGACATTCTTGTGGTGTCTTTTTACCATCTCTCAAGTCTCTTGGCGCTTGTGGCGCCTTCGCCACCCATTCTCCTATCATTTCTGTGTAACTAATACAACAGTAAACGAATAGCTACTGGTCTGCACTGGTGAATATAGATGAGAGTCGCTCACAATTCACGCATGAACTTCACAATGATTAAGGTAGATAAACTCACGGCGAATTTCAATCTCAATAATAGTTTTCTTAAGTCTGATTACTTACTTCACGGTCTACCGTTGATCGGCTTGACACATTATCTGGGTGAAATATTTAATCACAAGGCGAACTACGGAACCAGTGCTTACTAACAACAGGCCGGACAATAGTTGAATTGATGTTGCCACATGATGCACCTGGGACTCTCCACAACATATGCGTCCAGCTTGACCGCTCGCTAGCTCCAGGCTGACTGACCTTGATATTCACTCACTCGATAGTTCACCCTGCCTTTCACGCATTTTCCATTACTCAGTCCTTTCTCGCTGTTCACAAGTAACTCCCCAACCAACTTTCTCGGTCCCACTCATTCATTGGCACCTTGCCATCTTGACAGACGATAGTTTGTTAGTTATATTGTGCTTCAAAAAGGCATAATAACTGGTGGTAGCGAATGTGACTGATCAGGCCAATTCACGCTATAAATGTTCGTCCACAATGGATGCATGTGAACACATGGTTATTTTCACCATCACGCATCATCTTAGGTCTCACGCGCTCAATCTGTGACCTATCTGCAATAATTTTCTTCTTTGTCTTTATTCCATTTATAATATTTGCCCCCCCCCCTCCCTCTGCACCACGTTCAGCGGCGAGTTGCTCCCAGTGTGCATTATCAATGCCTGTATAAATCATGTACCGCTTACACACATCTGTGTACAGTAGTAGAGGCCAACCCCGAGATCTCCTTTGATATCATCATCCATCTTCCTAACGTGACCTATCCATCTAAGTCTACGAAGACTGAACATGGAATAAACCGTCACACAACCTGATCTTACGAATACTTCAGTATTGTAATTTTGTCTTGCCACTTAATACCAAGTATTCTTCGCAGACATCGCATATGAAAGCTTTTTAAACCAGTGGTTCTCAACCTTTTTTTTTTTTGGCCATTGCACCACTTCACCCCCTTTCGTTTTTCCTCCCTATAAATACCCTCCCCCTCCCCGCCCCACCCCTACACAGTATACGTAAAGATGGATGCTTAATTTATTAGCACATACTAGATCAAGTCTAGACATCTACATAAAACGTGATTTGCGGGTCTACTTACGTTATACACTGAATTTCAGAAGAGCGAGAAGTACAGAACTGTAAAGTATGGAGGAAAAAACAATATCAAGTAATCGGTTCTTGTATTAACGAGATCTTGAAATAACCTTAAGCTCCCCCCCCCCCCAGGAAACCCTACATCCCCCCAGGAGGGGGGGGGGGTCCCCCACCGGTTAAGAACCACTGGTTTAAACTCTTCTCTTGGTGTGAGTAAATTGACCAGGCTTTGCCGATAAATGATAAAGAAGAGTAGAAGAGTAATAAGGGCACATGCTTGATAGACCAAGACTTTTGTTTTGGCAGTAAGCTTTCTGTTCTCCCAGACTATTTTTGTTAACCTGTTCATTGTTGTTGCTGCCCTACCAACCCTGATGTTGATTTCCTGATCTAGGGATAATTTAGTTTATCTCTGATCTTAAATATGTAACATGGTCTACTATCTCCAATTCGGCGTCGTCAATAAAGATTAATTGTACCCCATGTGCTCCTTGTGACATAATCTGTGTCTTCTTTTTCCTAATTGTTAAACCAAATTCAGATCAGCATTGGAGAATGCAGATAGTAGACGTTGTAATTCTTTATCAGAGTAGGTTGTAGTTGCAGCATCATCTGCAAACAGGAACTCTCTCACCTCCTAATTTTGGTCTTGGCCTTCAATCTCTGAGCATTGTAGAGGCCACCATCTGAGCGTGAGTGAATGTTTTTATCACCATCCTGATCACGAAAGGCATATTTCAGTAGAAGTGAAAAGTATATACCACAAAGGATAGGAGCAAGTACACAACCTTGCTTAATTCCATTCTTGATTGCAAACTCTTATGAAGTTGCACCATCAAACTTGATTATGCCTGTCATGCCTGTGTCGAACGATTCCACAATGAACAGAAGAGTTGGTGGGCAGCCAATCTTCTTTAGTGCCTTGAACAGACTGACACTCATACGATCTTAATAAGACAGCAAGCATCCTTATAACATAGGATCATGACAAGTACCATCGACTGTCTGCTCATTGTCCGTTAAAGTTTGCAGAAGCCACCATGATCAATCTACATAGGCCAGTTTTGTACAAACAGAAAGACATGATAGTCCGTTTAAAATTACCGTGGTTTACAACTGAAGTTACTGTGCGAACATTTGTATATATCATCTTGAAGGACTTATCTAGTTATTTTACTTCATGTTGTGTGATTTCTGTAGTATGTACCTAACGAGATGCAGTGAAATATGCCAGGCAATAAATCGTGCAATCTATTGTTTGTGTCTTCGTTATTCAAATATTACTACGGGAAAACATTGTTTTGATTGGTGCTAAGTTTAATTACTTTTGACTTCCATACATTTCTTGGTGTTATGAAAGCCCTTCTTTGCCTTTTGTATTTTTATTTTAATATCTCTATCTGTTCCCACATAGCTGTCTACACCGCCACCCAAATAAGTCTATGATTCGGCCTCTTGAAACGAGGTTTCACCAAGGGAGATAAAATTATTTGCTTGGTTTAATCTCATTATCTTTGTCTTTCCCTAAGCATTTTAAGACCTAATTGTTGTGATTTCTCATCATGCGTTTATTTATATTGAATTTCCATTCCATACAAAAGTCAGTTATATTTCTTTACCGGACGTCACAATCACTCCCATCATTTTGTGGCTGTTATTTATTAGGCAAGTTTACGCTCAGTAGTTTGCCATTGATTTCCGAATAACCGACGCCCATACCATTGTCTAAAATCAACACAAGTTGGTCTGCTTTCAAATCAGCTGATTCTGAATAGGGTATACGGGATTGCGAATCACGTTCACTAGCCCTTTCTTATTGTAATATCTCTATTGGTTCATGTATCTGTGTCCGCCATTCCTGCCTAAATAATGTGGTTGTAATTTTCCCGCATTCTTTGTTGTTTTCTTGTACTTGTTTGCTGATGAAGGCTGGTTTCCGCAACGTCCTTTATTTTCAGTAATTGTGCTCAATAAAGCTGCGTTACTCGGTATTCTGTCATGTTATTTACCCAAATAAGTGCATGATTCCGACTTTTGACGTTGTTTGTCGACTGTGAAGAAACAAGTCATCACCATTTCCCAACTGTTCCTGTCTTGAAAGGGCTGAGAGGTTGAACTGATAGATGATAAATCGCCTTTACACTCTTTGGACAACGACCACCTTCAAATTAACATCCTATTGTGGCTGATTGTCATAGGATTATTAATATGAGCCAGGTGATAGACCCTAATATAATTTCTCTTATAGGGTGGCTGAGTGGTCTCGAGGTATGATGTCCGCCTTGAGTGCTGGAGGTCCCGGATTCAAACCCCGGTGAGGGCCGGGATTTTTTTCACGTGGACTTCCGGTAACACAATTTCCCCTGGTCTCTGGGTAGTGAGATCGGACGCCTGTGTGTATTGTTGCGCACGTAAGAAATCCCTTGGCAGTTGGAAATCGAAATAGAGTAGCCTAACGGCGCTGCCCGGGCAAAATTTCGAGTTAAAAATCTCCCCGATCTATTTCAGGATCCTCGAAGGTGCTACGGAGTTCGTGGACTGAGCTGAGATTCTCCGGACTCAGACATGAGCTAGGAGTAGAACGGTGCACTTATGAGTTACACCCGCGTGCCGTGATGTTGATCCATCGACTAAACTAAACTAAACTAAACATAACTTCTCTTCTGAGGTTGAAGGTAGGGTGATGGTGTACTCGAGAAAAAAAAAACACTGACAGAATTTTCCAACACACCCAGGATTAATGTAAAATGTTCATACTTGGTTGTCAATTCTTATACTTATAGCCATTGTGAGTACTAGATGTCGACGTTTTAAGGATGATAGCTCTCGTTCTTAAACTTCCGGTACGCTGATGTCAAGGTATGCTGTTCAATATCTATACCAGCTAGTTAGTTAGTTAGTTAGTTTACTTACTTAGTTAGTTAGTTAGTCGACAGATCATCCTCATGGCACATCGAACCATTCGGTCCATAAGTGCGCGGATCCCCTCCTCAGCAAATCCCGCAGCGTGTAGCGGCTATCGACACCAGTTCTGTGCTGGTTTATCAATCTTCTTTGGCTTCCTGCGTAGTGTTCTTGTTTGGCCACACCTCTTTTAATTTGCTGTTCTCGCAGTCTGACCATGGTTGTAGATTCACAGTCATCACTTGCTTTTCGCAAAAGTCTTACTTCTCATAGAGCATTCACAATGTCAGCCTGGTCCATGGCGCGTCCGCTCTTCACGGTAGCCTTACCTGCGAGCTTGCCAGCCTGCTCATTTCCTTGTACTCCCGCATGCCCTGGCAAGAAGATGAAACTAATCTTCGCTAGCCGAGACCGCTCCAGAGGCAACAACCACTCTCTTCGGATCCACCCCAACTCTATCCGTTTGAGCATGCTCATTGGGTCGCTAAGGAAACATGCCCTAGCGAATGTCTGTGTCTCTAGCCATGTTATTGCTTTGCTTACTGCCATGACTTCCATAGTCAGGCTACTTGTCTTAACAAAAGCATCAGAGTCCTCCTTCACAACTATCCCTCCGGCCCGGAGCTTCTCATATGTCGGACGACCGACCCATCTGTGTAAATTACAGCATCACCGTCTAACGAATTCTCGAAAATCAAAGCTTGTACTTCCGCCTCCAAAGCATTCGGATTTTCTTGTCTGCATTTTCTGTCTAGTTGGATGCAAACTGAAAAAAGACGTACATAAATTTTTGGCACTTGTACCCACTCCTCACCAGGTTCTAAGTCCACAAGTGAACATACCTGTTGAAGAATGTCTTCGGCCTGACCCATCCACGACCTTCCTCTTTTAACCTGCTGCCTATGCAGTGGATGTTGTGTGTTTGCGTTAACTCTGAGGTAGGCACGTGCTCTGTAAATTTGTATTATGTCTTCAATGGTTGGAAAATCAAGAAGGTAACGCATCGCCCTGCATGATTTATCTCTTGTACATCCAAGAATAATGCGCATTGATTCGTTCTGTATCCTTTCCATCCTTTCTAACTGCTTACGGCTGAGAGTTAGAATCGCCATCGCATACTCAAAAACAGACACGACCAGCCCCTCGTATAGAAGACATAGATGGCGCTGCTCACAGTTTGCTGCCGCCATCACCCACATCGCAGCCAAACCCCGCTTGGCCTTTGTTATCACCTGGTCTATGTGCTCATTATAAGCAAGGCTTCAATCAAAACATATACCCAGGTAATTCATTGTCTGCGTTCTTTCCAGTCTCTGAACACAGATTTACAGTTGGTGTTGGAGTGTTAACAATATGATTATTCAACGAGAACCATGTCACTGTTGCCTTTGCTGGGTTGACCATTACCCCAGCTTCAACACACTAAGTACTTATGCGATTGAGTTCGGTTAGCAGTTCCACAGCAACCTGATCTCTATCCTTACCCTGACGATACACTAAAACATCGGCGGCATATGCCAATGTTCTACCCGGTCCAGTGATCTGCTCGCTGGTGATTCTCACAGTGTGGGCTTTATCAATACCAGCAAATATCGTCGGCATATGACAATGTCCTCCCCGGTCCAGTGATCTGCTCGCTGGTTATTCTCATAGTGTAGGCTTTATCAATACCAGCATTAAGTTTGACCTCAACGTTAGCTTCTTGTTCAGAAATCAATGGCAAACTACGTAACATTGGCTAGAAGATCAACCTGGGATTGATCGCAACTTGTATGTATCAAAACAGTCGATTCTGTGGCGGTGGGGTTACAGACGCAGTTCGTAATCCCGCATAGCCGTGTTCGAAACACATCTGTGGGAGATTTAGCAGCAGACCGCGATGCGTTTAAAAAAAATTTTTTTTTAATGAAATGGTATGAGTGCCGATCATTCAGAAAGCAATCGCAGACAACTGAACGTAAACTTGCCAAGACATCACGAACAGCAAAAAAAAAAAAAAAATGCTGGTGTTGCCTGCAACATCCTGTATAGGATATGCAACTAACTTTTTAAAACAGTAATGGGCCCTTTAACACGCCCTGGAGTGTATTGATATATGGTTTTAAAAAAAAGTAAAGCGCCCTTGATACGTGTATTGGTCATATGGCGCTAGATCCATATGTTTATAGACACACCAGTATTCTCGTGTTGATGTGGTCAATATCACACTCGCCGCGCTCGCTTCCCTAGTCGTTTCCTGGTACCCATTTTAGCTTGGTTTATTATTGTGTTTTAGGTCTTAGTCAGATATGACTGAGCTACCAAATGACAGTAGACGGTACAACCTGCTTTCTGTTAGCGCCGAATGTTGGGCGACGTTAACCAAACCCGACACCCCACATTGTGCCAAAGGCTTCGGGCGAAGGAGCGCAATTGGGAGGATACAAGCCTTATTCTGGTGCGAGCGAATGTGTCGTGACAGGTCAGACCAGGCCCTAAGCCTTGGTTAGCAACTGATGGAGGTTCGAAGCTCCGACAGAACATCGCTTTACTGATCCGGCAGATGTAATAGTGTTACCTTTCCTCTGGAGTAAACTAGGCAGGCCGAGAAAAGGATCATTCTGCATGGGCTACACATGGTCTCTACAATTCAACCCAAGCTGTGTGCTATTTTTGATGCACAAGGTAACAAACTACCGGCTCCGTGGCCGAGGGGTTTGCAGCTTTCTCCGCTAACTCCGAATACTCTCGTCACGTGACGCGACGAGAATTAGCAGTGGTTCGAATCGCAAAAGTGACCTATGAGAGTATGGAGCCGGTCGCTCAGAAAGTCGTGGCGTGCTGATGAGCGTAATCTAGCCTAGGAATCAACATACAGCTGAAAGATGCTGGTGTTGACCGCAATATCCTGAAACAGGATGGAAACGCGGAAAAAAAAAAAAAAAAAAAAAAAAAAAAAAAAAGGTAACAAACTATTCGTCTGATAGACGGTAAGTTGCCTGTAGTAGTAGGTGCTAGCTCCATTGATTGATTAATTGATTTATTTAGGAATCGACATCACAGCATTCGGGGCATTCCCATAAGTGCTCCGTCCCCATCCTCAGCAGCCAGCGAAGAGTTCCAACACTAATAGTAGCAGTAGCAATCTGATTATAGGTTTGCCTCGCCTTTCCTCTGAGCGTTGAGCGACGGCCAGATCCCTTCGTCACTCCTCGTTGTCTCATTCTTGCCAGACCATGGTAATCCATTTGCTCCTCCGAGGTGTGCACGTGCTCCCACAAGGCCGCAACCACGTCTGCCTTGTCATGTATCAATACTCCACCAAGTTCTGCAGAGCCAGCCAATCTGTCCGCCTGTTAATTTCCCAGCACACCGGCATGCCCCGGAGAAAAGATCCAGACGATGCTTGTCACCCGTGACCTCCGAAGCGAAGCAAGATACTCCGCACGAAGCCTGCCCGTCCTCACCCTCGTCAGCATGCTTTCTGAGTCAGTTACAATCACGATGTGTGTGTGTGTCGTATTCTCCATACAGCGGAGAGCCGCAGGGACTGCCTCCACTTCCATTCTTAAGCTGGATGTTGTGGTATCATATGCCAGGCTCTCCTGCCCCAAACATCGACCATTAGCTTTGGCTATGAACCCCCAGCCACTAGCTCCATTCCATAACTGTACAATTGCGAGCCGAGACAGTACAGTGGCTAGGCTTCTTGCCTGCCGGCCCGGTGGGTATGTGTTTGAAACATTGACGCGGGGATTTGTAAAAAGAAATTGACCTCGGTTTCAATCTACGCAGTATAAAAAGGGTACTGGAGAATATTCTGGGAATTGAAGCTAACTAGTGTGATATTAACCTCACCAGTCGTCGGATGCCGATTCGTTTTCTGTTCTGTATCTCCCATTGAAGCAAAGGCCATCAGTCAGCTCAGGGGGCTGAGTGTCTCTAGGTATGGTGTCCATTCGAGTGCTGGAGGTCCCGGGTTCAAGCCCCGGTGAGTGCCGGGATTTTTTTTCACGTGGACTTGTATTGTTGCGCACGTAAAAAATCCTTTGCAGTTGGAAATCAATTGATGATTGACTGATCTAGAAACCGACATCACAACATTCGGGGCATTCCCATAGGCGCTCCGTCCCCATCCTCAGCAGCCAGCGAAGAGTTACAACACCAATAGTATCAATAGCAATATGATTATATGTCCGTCTCGCCTTTCCTCTGAGCGTCGAGCGTCGGCCAGATCCCTTCGTCACTCCTCGCTGCCTCATTCTTGCCAGACCATGATGATCCATTTGCTCCTCCGAGGTGTACACGTGCTCCCACAAGGCCGCAACAACGTCTGCCTTGTCATGCATCAATACTCCACTAAGTTTTTCAGAGCCAGCCAATCTGTCCGCCTGTTCATTCCCCAGCGGACCGGCATGCCCCAGATAAAAGATCCAGGCGATGCTTGCCACCCGTGACCTCCCAAGCGAAGCAAGCCACTCTGCACGTTCTCTTCTGTCCAAACAACGCTATGTGTTGCTATACTCTGCAGCCCCCCTTCCCCCATTATTCACTTATGTCTCTAATTCTCTTCTCCATGTGTTTTTAGATCGCCCTCTATTTCTTTTGCCCAGTAGATTTCTAAGAAAGCACTTGATTGTTATTCTATTGTTAGGTCTCTCAATGTGTTCTCAATCAATCATGTGCCGTTTTCACAATGGAGGTTGGCTGCAATGTATCTCCAACACTGTCTGTTTCACGCCCTGACTGTACATTCTGTCAGATTGATGTTCGTCCATCTCTTGATTTTATCCCTCCACTTGTATTGCTGTCTACCTCTTGCCCTCAACCTTGATATTCGTCCATCTTTTGATGTTATCTTCCCACTTGTATCGCTGTCTACCTTTTGCCCTTAACCTTGCCATCCAGTATGGTTTTTATCAGTGTTATGCCTTTTATGCAAGATCCAGAGTAAGGAAAAAGAGAGCAACCAAAAAACAACTACATTACATAAGCACACGTCTTAGTCTTCTGCGTTCGTCCGGAATGTTGTTTTAGACGTATTTACGTTGTGCCTGTTTACAGCAAGCTGCGATATTTGCACCTTTCGGCCGACACATCCGACTTCTTCAGGCATTTGTTGACCGGGGTACCTTTCGGGATATAAGCACACAAGAACATTGGGACTCGACTTACTTTGAGCTGAACAAAGTTGGCTATAACAGCAGATAGTGGAAGGACATTTCAGATGATATGAACACCAGACTACAGACTGACTTTTCTGATGATGATAATACATTCTTCAGATCTAGCTATTTGCATTTTTCTTTTGTCCTCTTTCTAGTGACTCTGATTTTGCAAAGCATGTTCCTTTCTTTCTTTGTTCTTCTGGAGAGTTTTTTTTTTTTTTTTCGGACGTGATTGCGTTATGCCTGTTTACAGCAGAGCTGCGTTCTTGCGCCGTTAGGCCAACACATACGACTTCTGCGGGCATTTCCGGTTAACCTTCCCGGGGCTCATGATCTTACCATCTAAACTTGTTTGATTTTATTATTTACTAGCTGACACGGCCCGGCTTCGCCCAGTCACTGGTGGGGAGCAACTCATTTAATTCATATAAGTAGTCATATAAGTTCTCGTTCCCGTTACCGACTATCTGTCTGTCTGTCTGACCCGACATCGCCCAGCTCTTGGTGTGGAGCATCTCATTTTTCATATAAGCTCCCGTTCCCGTTCCCGACTGTCTGTCTGTCCCTCTCTGTCTGTCTGCCTAATCATTTATTGGTTGCAGTTAGAACAACCTTAGATAAAAGAAGACCAACTTACAAAAAGCATTAGAAAGAGCACTTGAAAGATCTTTACATCTTCCCCAACAATTAACTTGGGTAAATGGAGCGGCGGCAGCAGCAGAAGAAGAAAAAGGAGGAGTAGGAGCTGGGGGGAGGAGGAGGGAGGAAGAGATAGGCGGAGAGAGGAGGAGGAGGGAAGAGGAGGGAGGAGGAAGGAGGAGTAGGGAGGAATAGGAGGGAGGAGGAGGGATTAGGATGAGGAGAGAGGAGGGAGGAGGAGGTAGGAGAAGGAGGAGGTGGAGGAGAGAGGAGAAGAACGCAGGAGGAGGAGGGGAGGAGGGAGGAGGAGAGGGAGATGGAGGAGAGAGGAGGAGGAGGAGGAGGGAGGAGGCGGAGGGAGAAGGAGGAGGAGGGAGGAGGAGGAAGATGGAGGAGGAGGGATGTGGAGGGAGGAGGTAGAGGGAGGAGGAGGAGAGGAGGAGAGAGGATGAGGAGGGAGGAGGAGGAGGGATGTGGAGGGAGGAGGAGGAGGGAGGAGGAGGGAGGAAGAAGGAGGAGGAGGAGGGAGGAGGAAGAAGGAGGAGGAGGGATGAGGGGGAGGACGTAGGAGGAGGAGGAGGGAGTAAGAGGAGAAGGGAGGAGGAAGGAAGAGGAGTGATTAGGTGGAGGGAGGAGGGCGAGGAGGAAGAGGGAGGAGGAAGGAGGAGGAAGGGGGAGGAGGAAGAGGGAGGAGGGGAAGAGGAAGAGGATAGGAGGAGGAGGATTATAACGCATATGCCTGTAGATAACTGCAGCGAAAAGGTGGGTCTGTCTATCTATCTGACCCGGCGTGGCTTCGCCCAGCTCCTAGCGGGTAGCGTCTCATTAAATTCATACAACAAAAAAAAAGTAACTTAAAAGAATGTCCTTCCACGCACCATCCATTATTTCTAATGAAAACCGTTTCTAATCACCTGCATGACTGTAGATAACTTCATAAGCATAAAAAGATGAGTTACAATGTTATGCATTATGCATTATTTTTATGAAAACTTTGAAAATACCTTAAAGATTGTATCATTATTTATTATAACTCATATGCCGGTACATAACTATAGACAAAGAGTTTATAAATCTTTGAAAACGATGCAACAATATGACTATAAGTTATACAGCAATTTATTAAAAGTTATGCCCCTTGAAATAACTTTTCTAGAGTTAAGTCCCCTCGCTGTATATAAATTATAACGAAAAATGGAAAATTAAATAATATTAAGTAAGCAGCCGATTTCACACTAAAAAAATATCACAGTTGGCTGCGCTGGAATGAAAGGAAGACGTGTAGAAAATTTCATCTCAATCGGATGGGCCGTTCGCGAACGCATAAAGGACAGACATACAGACAGACGGAGATTGCCTTTTATATATAAGATTATTCTATTACGAACGACTGCACGGGGAACAGAAGTTTTACTATCAATTCTGTTATCCATTGACATTTTAATTTTGTTCTAAAAAACTATTTTTATCCTCAACCTTACTGAATTTTTACTGTAAAACCTGTACTGCGTCTGCCTCACTGTTCTCTATCATCATGTGCCGTGCCGATAAGCATGAACGGTCATGGCTTGCCATACAACACAACCACCGGTCCTGAATAAGGTTTGTGTTCTTGTCCCTATTATTCCACCAGGTTTTTATCACCCTATCTTCCCCTTGCACTTTTCCCATCAATTTTGCTAGTTGTCACTAAGTTGTCCAGTTTAATTTTTCTCATAATTTGCCTAAAATCATTACTACCTATGTCTAATTTCTGTAATCAATTTACAACTTTCATTGGTCATCAGTACCTAGCTCTATGTATTGTTCTTCTGTCACACTGGTCACTTGTCGGACTTCATACCTTGAATTTAAAGCCTGTTCAATTCTCTCCTTAACCTTTTGCTATACACATTTCATGTGGAGGGTCAGTTTGATCTTACTCTTCTTCATTCATCTTTTAAGGGGAGTGTGTCACAAAGTTATGCTCCTCAAAGGTCAGATATGTCTGACTTTGGCATGCATGTGTTTAAGGTTTGCTTCCTCAAGATATTCTATCCAAGGTCAAGGACTGTAACGACCTAACTATCTGCGGGCAGTTTTTTTTCCCAATAACAACTTTGCTAGGTCACTGGCGCACGCTGTGCGATTTCCAACTGCTGTGAGATTTTTAATGTACACAAAAAGGACCTCTAGCGTCCGGTGTCTTGCCAGTATCCTAGAAGTCTGTCTCCTCTCTCACTACCCAAGAGATCAGGGGGATGTATGATATCAATAGATACCAATGATTCTGGTAAAAATGCTCAGCCCTATGCTGAGATGCAGCCTGGAACCTTCTGAGTCTGAAATGAATACTGCAGCCTCTTAGCCACCCCACCCCTCTCCATTTTGCTATTAGCCACTGATTAATATCATAAAATCAAACACCTCTTTCTGAACTTATTGTGTGTGCGTTCGCTCGCTTTAAACTCAAGCGTAGTCCATACACACTACTCCTAGTCGCACTGGACAGAATTTTGCATGTGGATTGGCTTCCCCTATTACTAGTGTCCCTCACCATCAGGCAAACCCACTCCGGCTTCAGAGGTACTTGTAATCTACACCCCCCCCAAGTCAAGGACGATAAGTCACCGTTTTAGTCCAACTGACCGGTCTAGGGGTATAACCCGTTACCCTGGCATCAGCACACTGGATGTTTAAGAATGCGCGTTCTTATCCATTCGGCCATGCTAACCTCCTATTCTGATCTATTTGATTTCATGATATTAATACATGGCTACTTTATGGTTACAGAAATCCACTATTTGTCCCTTTATTCTGTGGCATGTATATAACTGATATGGCCAAATATAAGAATGCCACTAGGCTGCCAAGAGTAGAGAACTCAGCTTTGAGATAAAATAATAATAATAAATTGTCGTAAAGTGGTTTCCTAACATGAGTCTGCGATGTAATGGCACCATCACATTTTGTAGGCTGAGAACAAGGAGGAATAGGTGGCCAATCTTTCCTTCATTTTGGCAAGTGACGAGCCCAGGTGTCAAACCTGTGTCCAACTGGGCTCATGACATCATCAGTGCTGTTTGCTAGCACGCCCACTTGCTTCGGGATGAACAACCACAAAATGAGTTAAGTTAGTAAATCAGTGAAATGGTATTGTGTCAATCAGCTGCAAATGCAACTCAAAGGAAGAGTATAACCCACCAACGTATTGACACGTCAATGCCCAAGTTCAACATTCTCACCGTCAGTAGGTCAGACAGCTTCAAATAGACAGGATAGCAAAGAAAACACCAATGGCAAATTTAAAATAAAAAAACACTAACAGCAAATAAAATACATATTTCTTTTATTACAAGAAGATAATTTGAGTGTTGAATACGATGAAGGTGTGATGTAATGATGTGATATATACAGTATGCTGATAGATGTTATGTTTCCATGCCAGTAATGCAATGTTCTCCACTTTCATTGACCTTACCAAGGACTTTGATACAGTCAGCAGAGAAGGACTGGAAGATTATGGTGAAATATGGCTGTCCATGAAAGTTTATCCAAATATTGCGGATATTTTAAGATGGTATGCAGGCAAGAGTACAGGAAAATGGTGAACTGTCTGAGCCTTTTCCTGTCACCAATGGAGTGAAGCAAGGATGTGTCCTGGCACCAACACTGTTCAGCCTCATGTTTTCAGCTATGCTGACGAATGCCTTCGAGAACAACGACATTGGAATAGACATCAACTACCGCATGGATGGTAAGGTGTTCAATCTGAGAAGGCTGAAAGCTAAAACCAAAATTAACAGCGACACCATCAGAGAGCTCCTGTTTACTGATGATTGCGCTCTATATGCCAACTTAGAGGCACACATGCAATACAATGTTTCAGCTTTCTCATATGCCTGTGCCAACTTTGGGCGGCTCAATATCAACTTGGAGAAGACTGTAGTTATGTACCAGCCAGCTCCAGGGATTAATCACACCATGCCGAATAACAAAGTGAATGGTCATAGACTTAGTGTTGTGGACAAATTCATCTATCTTGGCAGCACTGTGTCACAAGCTGCCACAATTGATGACGAAGTGAATGCAAGAATCTCCAAGACCAGCGCGGCCTTTGGCAGACTGTACAAGAATGTGTGGGACAGAAATGGAATAAGCCTGCAAACAAAGCTGAAAGTTTACAAAGCAGTTGTATTATCCACACTGCTATATGCTTGTGGTACCTGGAATTTTTATCAGTGACACGCTAGGAAATTAAACCACTTCCACACAGTCTACCTTTGGAAGCTATTGAAGATTAAATGGCAAGACAAGATCCCAGACACTGAAGTCCTAGAAAGAGCGTCCATGCCCAGTGCCCACTCTACTAATGAAGAATCAGATTCGCTGGGCTGGTCACTTTAACTCGCATGCCAGATCACAGGCTCCCTAAACGAATTTTTTACAGCAAGCTGCTTTGTAGTAAATGCTCCCAAGGCGACCAGAGGAAACGCTTTAAAGGCACTCTTAAAATCTCACTGAAAGCTTTTGGAATTCATCATGACACCTGGGAGACTGCTGCCAAAGACCGAAATTTGTGGCGTACATCATTATGCAAGGGTGCAGTCACTTGTGAAGCAACCAGGACTGCAAGAGCTGTGAAGAAAAAGCTGGACAGACACCACTGTAGGAAATCCTCCTCCTTGAACGTCAAGCATTCTTTGCCTACATTGTCAAAGAACATTTTGAGCCAAAATAGGCCTTATCAGCCATCTTAGAACTCACGGCTCCATACTTTCAACCCCACTGGATGAAATGAATGGTCATCATCATTCTTGATGGACAAACAACAATGCTATTATTTGGTGTTAAATAAGATGAAGGTGTGATGCAATGATGTGATATGTACAGTATTTAGCCAGATGCTATCATGTTTGCTTGCCAGTAATATTTGGTGTTGAATAAGATGAAGGTGTGATATGATACAATATGTACAATATGGTGATAGATGCTATAATGTTTCTTTACCAGTAATGCTACTATTTGGTGTTGACAATGGCTGCTGGATGAGCGATGTTGACTGTGGGCCTCCCAAGACAGCAGCACGCAAACTGACACTGACATCATCAGATTTAGGATCGCCTTGTATCACCACAATTTTCTGAGAAGCTCCTGAGTTGGCAGCTGCCATGGCACTTTGCTGAGGATTGACTAGCTTGACCACCGGGGCAATGGATGATGGTGGGGCTATGGGAGTTGATGGTCTTGTCTGGGATACAATGACGAACTTCTGCCCAATACCAGTTGGGGTAGAGGGCAGTGAGGAGAGAGGGCGTGATGTGAGGGAAGCCAGGGTTGGGGTTGGAGTGAGGAATGGTGATGAGGGAGGCACAGGTGTGCTGGGCTGCTGTTGAATCACAATCTGGGCAGGTCGCTGTTGAGAAAATTATTTTGTTTCTTAATACATATGCATCATTAATTTATAGATATAACAGACTACCTTATATTACAAGGACTGTCTGATAAGTAAGTTTATAAGGTCATTCCTATGTACTCTGATAAGATATGGAATGGTTGCCTGAGAACAAATTCAGGCCAAAATATTGGTAGTTAAAAAAATGACTACAATGAAAACAATATACAAATCAATGTTTTAATATTCTTGTTAACTCTCATTATGTTTTCAAATAGTATATCTTAGTAATGTTAAGAAGTTCCTGAAGATCGTTGATTATAAAAAGGGATTTAAAAATTATTCAGAATATTAGAGCTTTTATTAAAACATTCTGAGAGTTAAAATACAAATTCTCGGACTATATATTAAAGATCAGATATATTTCAATCTGTGCTTGACTTTTTACATTTTTACACATGTGTTTTCTACCAATAAGTATTGTCTTTCCTAGTTCATACATAGCTCTAAAAATCCAGGACCAATTCTGGAGATTTCCCAAGGTGAAAGGAAGTAAGTCAGTGATCCTGACTACACGCAGTTTCCTCAGTGTCACATCATACTTCTTCCGGAAAAACTTCTCTTGGTCGACAGAGTTATTCTTTTTTTACGTTCATCCGGAATGTTGTTTTGGATGTAATTATGTTGCGCCTGTTTACAGCAGAGCTGTGATATTTGTACCTTTTGGCCGTCACATCTGAGTTCTTCAGGCATTTGTTGACTGGGTTAACCTTCCTGTTTTTTTATTTTTTAATTATTAGACTCATTCATAGTTGGTCAGATATTGCAGCTAAGTTTTGCAAGGGATGGCATAGCCAACCTTATGACCAACCCTCTTTAGTCACCTGTTATGACATGCATGGTGTAAGAAATTATTATTCTTTTCTTCCCCCAAGGGCCCCAGTAGCATGCTGGTGGAGGACACCACTCTCAGACACATTTTGGAGGATTCTGAACATCTCACATTCTTCCCATATTTGTGGGCAGTGAAAAAGATAGCTAGTCTGCTCAGATAAGGGCAAAAAAAAAAACATTACACATTTCAAACTATGTAACTTCCTTAGAGCTGGTCTCCCCGGTCTAGAGGTTACACGACTTTCTCCGTAATCTCGTATGTATACTCTCGTAACGTGACGTTGCACGAGAATCGGTAGCGGTCCTCTCCGCGTCGGTAACTTAGGGGTATGTGAGCCGGTCGCTCAGAAAGCAATGGCAAACTACTGAGCGCAATCTTGCCAAGAAATCAATAATCAGCTGAAAGATACTGATGTTGACAGTGATGTCCTGTAAAGGATATGCGAAAAAAAAAAAAACTTCTTTAGAAGAGTTTGTGGTCAATGGATTATAAATAACACCAGCCTTTTACCAGCCTCACACATCAGGTGACCCTGTTATAATCTTCAATAAGGTAAGGGATTTGTTGACCCTGTTATAATCTTCAATATGGTAAGGAATGTTCATCTATTGTTGGCAAAATAAACAATCCTAAGCCTGAAAACTGCATGGCAACGGTCTAGACAAGCAGCCTTTATTTTCTCAACCCAAATGAAAGTTTGTTAAATAGTGTCTTCAGGATCACATTTAGGACTACTGTCCATTCATTTGCACACAATGCTCAGTAGCTATTATTACTTCACCTAAAGAGCTCTATAAATCCTACTGTCGATTAACACTCGTGTTCCAATACATGTTATGGACACTTGTTTCTGAGTAATGAATGGATTAACCATTCCCTCTATTGTGATGGAACCAGTCAAGGTCTGCTGTGAAACTATTAGAGAGTCACAGTAGTGCTCCATGATGATGGTAGATATTTTTTGTTTGTTCGCTCGCTTTAAACTCGAGCGTAGTCCACACATGTGCTACTTCTTGTGCACTGGACTTACTTTTGCATGTGGATTAACTTTCCCCATTACCAGTGTCCCTCGCCATCAAATGAATCCACTCCGACTTCAGAAGTATGATGGTAGATGATCATTCATGTGTTACTGGGGCCCGTAAAGAAGTAAAGAACATTAACATTGTAACCTGCCATGCATGTGGTAAGAAAAGATTAAGGTTGGCAGGACTACCCTGTCCCACAGAAAACATTAGCTGCAAAATAAAATCAACCACGAACAAGTTTACAGAAAAGGAAACAAAAATAACTCGGTCAACCAAGATGAAAATAAAGGGTCTTCTTCTAGAAGTATAATGTGAGAAGTAACAAAAAAAAAAGAACAAAAGAAATATTTCAGCAGTTAGTTGCAAACCCTTAACTGGACAAAGCTGTCAACTCCAGCATTCTTTGTGATTCCTGGGCAAGTTTACGTTCAGTAGTTCAGCATTGATAGTGGTTTTAAATCACATGCTATACCCTAACACCAAATCAAACTTTAGAAATTGCAATCCTACCTGTGTAAGCTGAATGGATGATCTTGAAGTAGCTAGCGAGTGAATGGCTGAAGTTGTGGCTGCAATGTTCTTCTCCTTTTGTATGAACATTGAATACATCATAGGGCCGAGGTAACCATATGCCACATTGAACTCATCCACGGTTTCTGTACTATTATGGAATGATTTTAGTACTCCCGGGAGGTATTTCTGTATTGAAAAATGACAACCATTACAATGATTTCATAAAACAATGAATAACACTTAACAGTAATTTGGCATCAGATCTTAAGAGTCTACAGAAATGTGGCAACTTATTATAATGAAGAGAACTTATTTAGCAGGTTAAAAAAAAGAGTAATGAGGATGTCTTGAAAAGGTCACTTAACCTGGTATGGGAAAAGATTTTTATGCCTGTGGTTAAATAGAACAGAATAGACTACCAAGGCAAGTGGCATTTATGTCTAGGCCTTCAAAAAAAAAAAAAAAAAAGAGAGAGAGAGAGAGAGAGAGAGAGAGAGAGAGAGAGAGAGAGAGAGAGAGAGAGAGAGAGAGAGAGGATGGTGGATGTGTGTGTGTGTGCGCTTGTGCATACGCGCGTGTGTGCGTGGTGGTGGGGAGGAAGAAGAAGAGGCTGTAGCTCAGAATTTATAGTGTTTGATTCAGCCTCAGAAAGTTTTATTTCAGCACAGGACTGTGAACTTTTACCAGAACTATTGGTGTTTAATGGTATCACATGTATGCCCAATCACTTGGGTAGTGAGATTGGATATCTTCGCTTGGGTAGTGGGACATGTACCTAACCTTATTAAATGAAAGCGAAAAACTGCAAGGCACACAGGTTCTCTTAGTTTTTTCACCATTACCTTAAAAGGCTAGATGTCCAATCCACTATCCAAGAATGAGTAGACCATCCTTTTTTTGTTTAGTAACAATCTACATAATCCATCTGTGAATTTAACTGAATAAACAAACTACAATCCCATGTCCATGCTAACATTTAAATAACAATAACTGCAACAGTAACAATTTCTGTCATATAGTTTCTCACTCTATGAAATGCAGTATCCCCTTCATTATTGTAAGGTAGCAAAGTTGCCTTTGTTAAACCTACAAACAATTAATGAAAACTGTCCATTTAAAACAAAACAAAACACAGTCATATCCACTTAATTCAGGGATAAATCTAACCTAGTTTACACACCCTGATGGGAAAATTGGGAATAACACAATAAGATGCAAATATTTGATAGCCATAATTCACACAAGACTGCTATGGTCAGTATGAGGCTATATATTTTCTTGTTTTCAGTTGTAAACTTTCATTACTTTTATCCCCAAACCAAAATATATTACCAATTGGCTGTTGAATCAAGTCTTAGTGTGTAAAAAAAATCCCTCCGTTACAGAGGACTGAACCTAAACCACTGAGTTAGCCAGCCAGACAAAAACCACTGAACTACCACAGCACATGAACAATTGAGAGACGTAATATAAAAAAGAAACAAACTAACAAAACAAATACAGCATCTAGAAATCAAGCAAAAGTACAGGAAATGACCTTGTGTCATGCCATGAGATGTATTGGGTATATGGTGCTAACCCCATATTTTGTTTTATAATTGGCACTCAAAGGGTCACGGGGCCAATATCATGACGGAAGCCCAGGAACTTTCCTGGTGTCCATTTTAGACATGGTTGACCCGGGAACAATAGAAAAATTCCCGCCTTTAAAGGGATTTGAACACACCACCAGCAGGTTGCAGGCAAGCGTGCTAGCCACTTTGCTATCATGACTCCCAATAGCATCTAGAACAACTATGATAATACAGTGATATAGTTGATTAGTTCAAGAAATAAAACAACATACCATAAGCTGTTTCTTCACATGCTCTGCAGCTATTTTATCAGCGTTCAGTGCAGATCCTTCATTAACTGACTTAATGCGCTCGCCCAACATGCAAATATAAGGCAACAAACATGACTTGATCACCTGAAAACATAAATAAGATCACTGGTTAAAAAACTAGCATGAAGACAACCGCAGGAAATTATCAAAATAAATTTGCATTTTGTCTCTTTTCAGCGCAAACACATTTTATTAGAAACAATACTCGACATCAATGTAAGTAAAGTTACAATAAATAAGAACAGTGTACATGAGAAGACACACGTGTTACCTGTATCCATAATGGAAGCAACAAATAACCTGCCATGCAGGCCTTATGAGGCGATTAAGGAGGCTTGGTGTGAGGCAGATTACCTGATCCTGTAGAAAATGTTAGCTACAAAACCCAAACAGTATTGAAAAATTAAAAACAGTGTTTTCCTGTAGTGAATTTGATTAACGAAGACAAAAAAAAAAGATTGCACGGTATATTGCCTGGCATCTCGTCAGGTACATACTGCAGAAATCATACAACATAAACTAAAGTTGTTAGATAAATCCTTCAAGCTGAAATATACAGCATACATATTCACACATTAATTCTAATTGAATACCGTGGTAATTTAAGACTGTCATGTCTTTCCGTTTGCACAAAATTGACTTCTGTAAATTAATGGCGATTGCTTCTACCACCTTTAAAATGCGACCATTTTGTGTGTTAAACAACACATGAAATGCACTGCCCCTATCAATCACGTTACCGGTTTCCAAAATGTGCAGTCCAATCAATGATGTGGGAGGTTTGTGGTGTGTCAGCTTGACCAGGTTCCCAGAGTCTTCGTAATAAAAAATCTACAAACAGTTGGTTGTGAGCCTATGCTCCACTGGGAGATAAAAGGCAGAAGAAGAAGACATAAGAAAAGCACACTACGGGTAATGTGGGTATTTTTTGTGTGTATTCGCTTGCTTTGAACTTTAGCGTAGTCCATACACACGCTACTATAGGGTGTATTTTTAATGACTGTGCAGTGTTTGAAAATATTGCCAGTCCAAGTTTTGAATTCACCCTCTGTAAAGTTCATGCAACATAATAGGTAAATACAAAACTTGGACCGGCAATATTTTCAAACACTGCATAGTCATTAAAAACACACCCTGTATTTCTAGCGCACTGGACTGATTTTTGTGTGTGAATTATCTTTCCCTATTAAAAGTGTCCCTCGCCATCAAACTCCGAACCAAACCAACTCTGAAGGTATGTGGGTGGTATTACACTAGCTGTTCTTACTTTTTCAAGGAAATCTGTGATACTTTTGTGATGCTGGGTTGACCACAGAATTGCACCTGAGAGAACAAAAATCATGCTAGCACTGAGGATTGACAATTCTTTGACAGCCAAGTGACTGGTTTTTGTAGCACTGCTGAGGATCCGAATGTGTATATACCAGAATAACACATGCTGTTAATATTCTTTTTCTGATTAATTTTTAAATTTCAACATGTAACTTGGTAGTGATCCGACAGGTCTGCAGCTGCGTTACTCACGAGAATATACGGGATTACGGAGAAAGACGTTAACCTCCAGGCCAGGGAGACCGGCGCATGGCCTTTACTTCAGCATATTACAAGTTACATTTTTTTTTAAAATTGCACTCGAAGGCCACATGTGTTGCCTTGGTTGTGCTGTATCCATGTTTGTTTAATGTAAAATATTATGCACCAAATTCATCATTTGACAACAAAGTGGTCTGGACATTTGATGAGAATGAAACCAGATCAGCCACAAGTGAGAGCACACAACCAAAGAAGATATGGGTTTAGAGCCAGAGGAAGACCAAGTAAATCATGGATATAAATAGTACAAAAGAAAAGAACTCACTTTTAACACCTTGGAGAGTAATGGGCATCTGGCCCTAGCACCATATTTTTTATACACTACTCAGCACTGAATGGATGATGTGATCAACATCACGAAAGCCATTTTTATGTCCCAAAACATTACCTGATACACATTTTAGGTTGGGTCGACCTGGAAGACCAGGACAATTAAAACAATCTGCCTTGATGCAAATTCATACCATGACCACTGGGTCAGCAAGCAAGTGTGCTAGCCACTGTGGCACCCAGATAAATAAATGTCATAATATTCTTTAATGATAAAAGTAAGAAGATGATCATACCTCTGGACCCAACTCGCCTAGGCCAGCTAAAGCTCCATATTGTGTGGCTAATGCTACCTTCTCGCTTTGTATTGCCTTACTGAACTTCTTGGTCACTCTGGCTTGAATGTTATTGGTGTTGTTGCTGTAATTCCTGCATGATGAAAACAAATATTTATTGTATGAGATTGAATCAATAGGTGTAAAAACAAAAAGCTACAGCAAATGTGCATGTAGGCTAAAAGTTACCAAGAAAATGTCAGATCATCATCATGTGCCACACCGACAAGCGGGGCGGTCATGTTTCACCATCTCACACGATTACTAGAGTCGTGGATCAGCTCTGTACTTCTGTTTTGATTATACCATGTGGCGAAGCCATCTAGATATTTATCTCTCTGCCTTCTCTTCACTCTTATCCCATAAATCTTGTCAGTTATCACTAAGTTTTCCAGTTTATTTCTCTTCATAACGTACCCAAAAAAGCTTCACTGGCTACAATTAATTTCTTGTATCAATTTACGGTTTTCATTTGTTTGTTGCAGGGATGCCCATGTCTGTCCATGGTGTTCTTTGTATTTTCTTCAGAAACCTTTTTCCATTGCCATTAGATGGATTTAGTTTGTCTGCTCATTGTTCAAGCTTCACATCTATACACAAGTACAGGTTCTATGTAACACTTCAACACTCTTTTTCTCGTTGCAACTGACATCTTTATATTGGTCAGTATGTTTTCCATCTTACTGAGATGTCTAAGGTAAATTATATTGCAACAACAAAATATTTGAACAGAATTAATTTATTCATGGTGCAAATATGCAAAATATCAATAAAATTAACCAACCCTTTTCAACGTTTACAAAGGGTTTTTCCCTTCCCTCAAGTAAATGTGACTTTTCAAAATGTGTGTTGGTAATATGTACATATATGCCTATATGTGAATAGACAACACACATAAAAGATACTATGTATTCAATATTTAACATAAAAAGAAAAGTTATGTTAAAAAACTGACCACATTCAGCTGACTTCTTTTATGGCTTCATAAATATATGTGAATCCCGAATATATATTTGAATATATTCAAATCCCGAAACAACCACATAATCAATATGTGAATACATTTTCTACCAGATGTGAATAATTGGCTAATATTAAATACACATATGTACTTGAAGTTGAATCACTACACAATGAGAGAGATACAGAGGAGATCTGAGCACTTAAGGAACGAACGATCTGATGTGCAGTGATGATAGCCTGACAACTAACTTGAAGTTGAGAAAATAAAATTATAGTATGCACAATGAGCTGAATCACCTGAAAGAGAATTGAGTTGTTCTCCTCCTTTAAGTGCCACTATGACCCCTGAGTATGATGCTTGCTTACGTAATGCAATGTTATCACGATCAGCATTGCTGCACACTGGGAACTCAGTGTGTGCTCAGCCCTCTGATGCAGCAGCCACCCCATACAATCACCACTTACTGTCCCCGTGAGAAGTTGACCACACTTCATTCCAAGGTTGTGAAGTTGGACTCTTTCTTATCAACACTGTCACAATTTAATCTCCCATCAGTGGCTAGGATTGTGTCCATCCCTCCCACAGCAGGGTTTTTGAAGAATGTGTGGCCTAGTAAAATAGTTCTAGATTATTTTAGGAATGTTCTGGGAAGGAAGAGCGGTGAAGAAGTGAGTTCATCACCAAATCTTTTTTATGCCATGACCTACTACATGTTGAAGACCTTAAACCAGTGGTTCTCAACCGTGGGGAATTCCCCCCCCCCCCCCCCCCCCTCTCAGGAAAGGGTTTTTAGGGTTTCCTGAGGGGGAATTAAGATTATTTCAAGATAGCATTAATACAAGAACTGAGTACTTGATATTGTTATTCCCTCCATATTTTACAGTTCTGTACTTCTCCCCCTTCTAAAATATGTTTTTTGCAGACGGCTAGACTTGTTTGTTCTAGTATGTGTTATTAAATTTGGCTTCCATTTTTACGTATACTGTGTAAAAGGGGGGGGGGGGGATTTATAGGGAGGAAATACAAAAGGGGATGAATGACATTCTGAACATATGGTGAAGGGGTGCATGGGCCAAAAAAGGTTGAGAACCACTGCCTTTCACTTTATGTGCACACCTTCCCACAACTTGTTTAAAGGCAACACTCGTAATAAGATAACCTGTGTGTCTACTGCAGATAACAGCAACTTAGCAGAAATGTTACATTTCAAATTTTATTGGAATGTGATTCAGTAAACCAATAGCATAAATAAAAATTCATTAAATCTACGTGTGTGTGTGTGTGTTTTGTGCACATTTTGGTATCACTCACCGACAGATCTGTGCCACCAGCCTTGCAGCAAAGTCTCTTAAGGCCCAGTGGTTGTCCATATCTGGTCGCAAGCACAACTGTTTGCTAACCACACACGTCATCACAGCAGGCAACAAGTTGTGAAGCTGGGGAACACAGCAGAGTTTTACAATGACAGAAAGTCACACTAGTCTAGTTGCAAGATTAACAAAACGAAAACAGTTTTATATGAATGAATAAACGAATGAATGCATGCTCTCAGAGAGAGAGAGAGAGAGAGAGAGAGAGAGAGAGAGAGAGAGAGAGAGAGAGAGAGAGAGAGAGAGAGGAGAGAGAGAGAGAGAGAGAGAGAGAGAGAGAGAGAGAGAGAGAGAGAGAGAGAGAGAGAGAGAGAGAGAGAGACTCAAACAGATAAGGAGCCACAGTGTTGCAGTGGCTAGCATGTTTGCTTACTCACCTGGTGGGTCAAGAGTTTAAATTTCCATCAATGCAGATTTAAAAAATTGACCTGGGTCCTCAATCGACCTTGTCTAAAATGGGTACCATGAACAGTTGTGGGAATTAAAGGCAGCCGGCTCCGTGGTGAAGTGGTTACAGATGCAGTTCGTAATCCCATATACCTATGTTTGAAACACAGCTGTAGAGGATTTTGCAGCAGACCACCTTGCGTTGTTCTTTTATGTGCTGGTCATTCGGAAAGTAGTAGCAAACTACTGAACGTAATCTTGCCAAGAGATCACAATAGCAAAAAATACTGGTGTTGACTGCGACACCCCATAAAGGATATGCAACTAACTAACAGCATACATACTTTGAAGGGGATTAGGGTTTCAGACTTCCAAGTGGAGTAATCATATCATTCAAGGTGAAAGGTCCAATACTTTCCATGTGTGTGAAACTACATATCTATATCTATTGATTTTCTATGCAACTTTACATTCAGTAGTTTGCCATTGTTTTCTGAACAAGAAGTCAACCCTGAAGTCCAAACTGATGCATGCTGGAAACAATTTTATGTGAAAATACAAACTGTCCTTAAATGCATATAAAGCTGTAGGAAAAAAAAACATAAATATTTTAGCTAGTTATCATGTCAGAATTAATACATTCTGAAATGACTTGTTTGATCTTCAAAGTGCAATATCTGGTTATCAAGCGCAAACAAAGAAGCCCTAAAAAAGTTTGCTCAATGTACTGCCTGGCATATTTCGCTGCAGCTCATCAACATCTTGCTTGATAAGATGCAATGAAACACGTCAGGCTAGACATTGTTTATGGCTTCCTTGATTAAATCCACTAAATTAATACATTGTTTTGAAGCATAATTTTCTTAAAGAATTGAGCAACCATTACTTACATATTTGTCCAGATATAACGTTGGGTTGTCCAACAAGGACTTGACCATCCTCATAAGGTAGATGAGAAGAGCTAGATTATTCTGAACAACATTAATATTGACACCTTCTGCGGCAAATGCCACGAATCTGGGAAGCATCTGGTGCAAGCCTGGATCCTGCTGTAAACTCTGTAAGGCTTCCTGTAAACAAATGTGACACAAATGAACTAACTGAAATATTAGTACAATCTTATATACGCATCATCATCATGTGCTATGGCGATAAACAAGGATGGTCATGGCTCACCATCTTACTAAATCAACAGTGTTTGATCAGTTCTGTGTTCTTGTCTCGATTATGGCTTGCGGCCAAGCCATCCCGATATTTATCTCTCTACCTTCTCCTCACTCTTTTCCCATAAATCTTGTCAGTTATTACTAAGTTTTCCAGTTTGTCTCCTCATGTGCCCAAAAATCTTGACTATCTACATCTAATTTCACTAATCAATTTATTTTTCATTTGTTTCTTGTAGGACTTGCTCATTTATTCTTTCTGTCTGTTCATGGTATTCTAGTTCCTAAATAATAATCACATTTCCATAGCCATCAGATGATTTTCAGCTGAAATACAAAAATTATTTTATGGACCTGGCCTTGAGTTCTCTGGAGAGAACTACATGCAGTAAATATTACAACAGTTCACATGTTATTTTTATTTTTTATGTTGACATTAGTTTTAAAAAAAAATTATAAAAATGTATCATGAGGAAATGGCAAATGTTGAAGAGAAAAAGTAGAATGCACACTAATGTTAAGGATAATCATCAAGCATGGGCAGTCACCGCCTTACATGATCATCAGTCTCAGACTGTGTTCTCGTCCTGGTTATGCCAAGTGGCTAAACCATCCAATTACTTATCTCTTTGTCTTCCCCATGTTCTTTTCTCATCAAGTTTGGAAGTTTTTATTAAGCTTTCAAGCTACTTCTCTTAACACACCTAAAATATGTGACAAAATGTAATTTCCCTAATAAATGTATGCTCTTCATCTGTTTCTTGAAGGACTGCCCCATTCACTTTTCTGCTCATTGACGATATTCCTTGCATTTTCCTCAGAAACCACATATCCACAGCCATTAAATGTTTCTCAGCTTGTCTTCTTATTGTCCACGTTTCACATGTATGCAATAGCATAGGCTCTACATAGGACTTTAATACTCTTTTCTCACTTTTCTTAATGCTGCAGATCCTCTTTACTGCCTGGCATCAATACTATATCTGCATAAGTCAAATTGTTCACTTATTTTTATTGTCCATGTACATCTATCTTATGGTCATCGCATGTCTGAATGTCAATGACCTCGAGTTGAAACTCTAAATTCACAACTAACCATGCATACCATATAAAATTGTAGCAAACAAGACACGCAACCTGTCAAACAATAACACACAGAAGTATACTAACCGATCTTTTCTGTTCATCGGGCCCAACACAACTTTCTGTGATTTCCTTGTAGTAATACTGTTGCTCCTGGGGGAAAACAAATCAACATTTGCAGTCAGTTAACAGATAAACATCTGCGTCCATTATTTATTATACTATATACGATAGTGTATGTGATGGTAGCGTAGTGGCTAGACTTGCCCAGTGGTCATGGGTTTGATCTGCACTGGGGCAGACTCAAATTTTAAAAATTAATCTGGGATCCCAGGTTGAGTGGTCCTAACGTGGGTACCAGGAAATGTCTTGGGAAGAAAAGGCGGCCAGCGTGGTACTGACCACATCACCCTTGGAGTGTTGATTGGTCTATACAAATACGAGCTTAGCATCATATGCCCAATGCACCAAAGGCATGTAAGTAAAAGGGCTCTTTACTTATAAACAGTATGAAAGCTGTGCTAGCATAATGGATGGTGAACTTATTTGGTTTCCGTCCTCATTTGAGGAAGTATTTTTCCTACCCACATACAGCTCTAGGATTGACCCAGCCTGTAAAATTGACACCAGAGATATCTGTGAGAAGGAAAGGCAGCAAAGAAGAGAGCAGGTCACCTCATCACATGATGCTGTGACCTAGCACACACAGAGTCCTATCATCTCATACTGCTATGGCAGGATCTGCTGTGTTTACCTTCGGCTAGAATACAAATATAATTTACCAACTAATTTAATTACTTTTGGAAAATAGAATAACACAAATCTAACTACACATAAGTGGGCGTGCTAGCATATATTGACAGCGAATTGTAATAGTAATGTCATAAGCACAGTCGGACACAGATTTGACACAGAAGAAGCCACAAAGTCATCTGCGAAAGTGAAAGAAAGTTTGGCCACTTATTCCTCTGTGCATAAAGGCCTACAGAATATGATGACACTAACAAACCACAGATCCACAGCAGGAGCAACTTTTTTATTTTTAACTATGGACAAATACACTAGCAGTGAACACTGGTCACTGGAGATGTGTCCACTAGCAACGAAACATGGCATGCCTTGATACAAAAAGTATAACAGAGGAAAATTAAAGCCATTTCACTGAAACATCATTGAAAATACTGCTTTAATTTTACTGAGACTTAAAAAGTCAGGTATGAAGAGACAAACAATATCTTTAGGTCATATAATAAGAAGAGGGGCACTGGAAAACATTGTGATGACTGAAAAGATCAGTAGTAGAAAAGGCAGAGGCACACTGACAGAAAGAGACTGTAGCCTGGAGGAATGTCATCAACAGAACTGATCCAGAACATCAGAGCCTGAGACCTGTACATGAACATCTCTGCCATTTGATAGGGCACATGAGAATGATAAGACAGACCAGACTCACTACTGTCTATGAATGGAACAATAACAGGGCTACCATAACCAGAAAACAAAGCAACCACACTGCCAAAAACACACATGAAAATATAACTTACAACTGACAGTTCATGAGTAGTCAGGTTTTTCAACTTCACTGTGTCCTTGTGTTTGTAATGGTGTTTATATTTCATGCTGTCAGGATGAGGCCGCTTATGTGGTCGATTAATGCTAGCTTTTAGTGATGTGTCTAGAATCTCCTGTTTCTGGTGGTCTTTAGTTGCCGGTGGTGGGTTCTCAGGTAAGGCAGGCTGCACCCCATCAATACATAACCAGTGAGCTGAAATAAACAATGTAACGTCAAATAATTCTGTAGCAATTAGGTTAAAACACAAACAGTCCCAAGTAGGAGCCTGTTATGGGCCTGTAAAGTGTTAGGGCCATCATATTTGGTGAGTTTCAAATGAAAACTTAAATGTTTGTGTGTGTGTGTGTGTGTGAATATATTTTGAAAAAGTAAAGAACAAATGTATCATTTTTTTTATGTAGTCACCACTGCGTTCAATGTAAGTTCGACAGTGCTGATACAGTGCTTGGATTCCTGTAGAAAAATCTACCCTGGGGTCACTACTTGGTGTGCCTGACCTGGTCATGAACAGTCTGTCACATAAGTCACAACATTTTGAAACTTCCTACTCCACTCATACACTCGCTGGACTGACAGGCATGCATCACCATACTGGACATTCATTCGCCAATGAATTTCTATAGGTTTCACTGCTTCACTGATCAAAATACGGATAACACAACGCTGCTCTACTTTGGTGCATAACAAAAGTGGGGCGGCTATCTTTAAACTGCCCTAATGTCAGTGTTCATCTGCCCCGTGATGTCATGTGCTTAACATTCTTGACATCCTAAACAGTAATATTAATAGGTTACAAGGCAATGGCATGGTTATTGTAATGTCTATCACACTTTTAAGGTTTTAATTTGAAGCCCCTTGGTGGAACCCACAGCATAGTTGCTCTTGTGCTCGTTATTGTGACCTGTTTTTGCTCAACATAGGAGCCATGGTAGCACAGTGATTAGCCTGCCAGACAGTGGTACAGCAGGATGATTTGTCTTACCAGTATGTCTCTGGTGTTGATCCAGGCTCATAAAAATGGGTACCGGACAATTTTCGGAATGATTGTTTGGGAAGAAAGGTGATGAGGAAGGGAACTGGACACTCCACCCACATTATGTGACCAAAACTATGTGAAGTCCTAACACTTCAAACCCCAACAGTAGTTTATCTGCCACAGAACTACCTTTATCATATTAACAAGAAAGGATATACACAGTGCTGTATCAGAAGAATGGTGCCCAATTATTGTTAACAAAATCATCCCACAGCACCCCATGTACTCCCACAACCAATAACCTGATCACGCTATAAAAAATAAAACGCTTCAGATAAAGTAAAAGTATTCAAGTCGAGAGGGTCGATTTTATTACACCGGATGTTACACTATCCGGCTCAGTGCTGCCACCTGCCAAGAGCATAATACAAAGCACAAACTCCACAGGCTCAGAGATGTTTCCCAGGAACCACTAGAAAAACTGCACTCATACTCAGTCTGGGGTACAAACCCATGACTTTCAGAACATGAGGCAGATAACTTAACCATGGAGATCCCCAATGCTTCAGATGGCATGCGAATTGAATGATCATTGTCTCTTCTCCCTTTCTGCCCATTAACCCCCAATCGAGCATAGGCGCTTAAGCAACTCATGCCACTCACTCCTAACTTTTGCTATCATCATTACAGCTCCCTCCATATCATCCCCACATTATTGATCTCTGCCTCTCATTCTATTTTCCATGCTTCTCCATATCATCCCCACATTATTCATCTCTGCCTCTCATTCTATTTTCCATGCTTCTCCATATCATACTCACATTATTCATCTCTGCCTCTCATTCTATTTTCCATGCTTCTCCATATCATCCCCACATTATTCATCTCTGCCTCTCATTCTATTTTCCATGCTTCTCCATATCATACTCACATTATTCATCTCTGCCTCTCATTCTATTTTCCATGCTTCTCCATATCATCCCCACATTATTCATCTCTGCCTCTCATTCTATTTTTCATGCTTCTCCATATCATCCCTACATTATTTATCTATGCCCCTCATTCTATTTTCCATGCTTCTCCATATCATCCCCACATTATTAATCTCTGCCTCTCATTCTATTTTCCATGCTTCTCCATATCATCCCCACATTATTAATCTCTGCCTCTCATTCTATTTTCCATGCTTCTCCATATCATACTCACATTATTCATCTCTGCCTCTCATTCTATTTTCCATGCTTCTCCATATCATCCCCACATTATTCAACTATGCCTCTCATTATATTTTCCATGCTTCTCCATATCATCCCCACATTATTCATCTCTGCCTCTCATTCTATTTTCCATGCTTCTCCATATCATACTCACATTATTCATCTCTGCCTCTCATTCTATTTTCCATGCTTCTCCATATCATCCCCACATTATTCAACTATGCCTCTCATTCTATTTTCCATGCTTCTCCATATCATCCCCACATTATTCATCTCTGCCTCTCATTCTATTTTTCATGCTTCTCCATATCATCCCTACATTATTTATCTATGCCCCTCATTCTATTTTCCATGCTTCTCCATATCATCCCCACATTATTGATCTCTGCCCCTCATTCTATTTTCCATGCTTCTCCATATCATCCCCACATTATTGATCTCTGCCCCTCATTCTATTTTTCATGCTTCTCCATATCATCCCCACATTATTGATCTCTGCCTCTCATTCTATTTTCCATGCTTCTCCATATCATCCCCACATTATTAATCTCTGCCTCTCATTCTATTTTCCATGCTTCTCCATATCATACTCACATTATTCATCTCTGCCTCTCATTCTATTTTCCATGCTTCTCCATATCATCCCCACATTATTAATCTCTGCCTCTCATTCTATTTTCCATGCTTCTCCATATCATCCCCACATTATTCAACTATGCCTCTCATTCTATTTTCCATGCTTCTCCATATCATCCCCACATTATTCATCTCTGCCTCTCATTCAATTTCCATGCTTTTCCATAACATCCCCACATTATTCATCTCTGCCTCTCATTTTATTTTCCATGCTTCTCCATATCATCCCCATATTATTCATCTCTGCCTCTCATTCTATTTTCCATGCTTCTCTATATTTCTTT
Organism: Cepaea hortensis; assembly: GCA_963921405.1. Classification (NCBI taxonomy): domain Eukaryota; kingdom Metazoa; phylum Mollusca; class Gastropoda; order Stylommatophora; family Helicidae; genus Cepaea; species Cepaea hortensis. The sequence goes on along the minus strand of OY992882.1, from coordinate 92,302,879 downwards.
TGCCCCGTGGGTTTCAGAGAAAGGGATTTCCAATTATAAAATCAACAGGTTTTCTCAATGTGTGTCACATCCTATGCCAGCATCTTTTCCTCACCTTTTGATTCACTGGAATGAGTTTAGTTCTCTCTATAAGCTCCATGTTAGTCATTCAGTCATCTAGTTTTAGTACCTCTATTCTGTTCAATACCACTCAAGTTCTCTGTATAAGCTCCATGTTAGTAATTCAGTCATCTAGTTTTAGTACTTCTATTCTGTTCAGACAATGAGTAATGCTACTGTTATCTTCTACTTATGCTGTTAAGCATCATTGGGAGGGGTTATTCAAGTTTCAGTGCCTTTCCTCCATGAGCATAAATTTTACAGGATCAAGTAAATTCCCTATTAGTTTGCTAGACCTGTCATATAACTGGCTAAAAAACATATTATGACATATAAACAACATGTAATTCCTAGTAACTGAAGCTCCCTTATTGAAGCTATATTGCAAAGGAAGACATTATTGTAGACTATAAACAACAAGAAATATGAGCCATCACAAACCTTAATTGGAGGCGCAGTAGTACGGTGACCAACATGCCCAAATCTCAAATGTGGTAGATTTGTAAAACTACCTGGTTCCCACATCAACCCAGCTTAAAATATTGCCGGGAACATGTCCTGGGAAGCAAATGTGACCGCCCGTATACTGACCATATCACCCACCAACTACCGATTGATCTATTAAAATATAGGACCAGCACCATAAGCCCAATATGTGTCAAGGCAAGTAAAAGAGTTCTGTACTTCTTCATATTGTATGTACAATCTGTGATATACAAAATATATTAAATGATTATGCATCCATGACAAAAACAAGAATGTAATCAAATAACCTTTCATGGTCACTTCGCAAGGTATTTTTGGCAACGGTTCTCCAACAATGGCTTGCAGATCTACTTCTTTTTCTTCAGTGAAGAATATTTCACGCCCTCCACCGCTTGCATGCCGGAAGGGAATATATCCATCCCTGTTTGTATGTCCGTATATAGGCTAAGTAAACAGGGAGGAAAATATATGATTACTGATAAACAGCAAGAAAAGAACGAGGAATCAGCTTAAGCTAATATGTTATCATAATCATCATGTTCCTTATAAAGTGGTATAGGTGTTCATGTCTCTCCAATGATTAAACTCCTGGGTGTTCTGGATTAATTCTGCTGATGAATTTCTCCAGGCCCTTGTCTTTGATCATCAAACATCATTTCTCTTAGTTTGCCGCTGCCTCTTCTATTGCTGATTTTCTCCAGTTGTTACAAGGTTCTCCAATGCCTGTCCCCATTAACTTACCACAGAACATTTTCTCTTTCTTATAGCTGTGCATAATGTCCTACTTTCATTAACCTCTACCAAACAATCATTGTTAGCTATTCTGGCCACCCAAGGTATTTGCAACATTCATCTCAGAAACCATGTTATTGCTTCCAAGCTCTTCCTTTGTTCACATTCTAAGATTCACTGACAGACAGCAGATCAAGTGTTCTATATAACAAGTCAGTACCCATTGACATTCAATGAAAGTGATTTACTACATAAGACACTTTTTATCTTCTGAAATGCAGCTTTTACTTGTCCTATTCTGTACTTAATCTCTGTATTGCATTTTGTATGTAAATATACTTCATTATTAAGGACCCTATACAGACTACTACAAGTGTGAAGTTTGCAAAAGATCACCTTTACTGCACATGGATACCTTCATAAGTGCTTCATCTCCTCTTACAGATCGCACTAGAAGAATCTATTTATGGTGTACCGCCTTCATAGCACCAATATAGATCCCAATGCGTTTTTTATACCAGAATTCAAACATGCTATAAATATTCTGTTGTGGGTAAAAGGTAGTTCCAAAGCAGAAAATGATTTGCTGGGGAGTGAAGCATTTGGCCGTTACATAGTCTAGACCACAACATGAAGTGGTGGTGTTCGCTTAATCATCACATTCCCTTCTCAGAAAAGCCTGTACCCATATTTTATGAGCTGGTTCAACCTCTTAGCCATAATGGTAGCAAAAATAATCCCGTCTCTGCTGGAGATCTAACCCACACCTCTATTTTGGCAGACAAGCGCACTTACCACTATGCCACCTTGTTGTGGGTAGGTTTTCCAAATTTGTAATTTTTCCTTGGAATTTTCAAATGCTGATGGTTTTAAAATAATCGAAACACACACAAGACCTATTTTGCCACTCATATATGAGAAGGCAATAAAGCCAGGTTTGGTATGGGACAAGTAACAACAGGTTACCCATTTATAAAAAAAAAACATGCCCCCCAATTACTGTTCTTTCTAAGCCTATGTGATATTTCATATGGCTGAGATATTTCAGTTTTGAGGAGCCACAGTAGCATAGCAGCAAGCAGTTATCTGCTGGCGGTCGTAGGTTTAATTCACATTGAGGTGGATTTTTGAGACTGGCCTCCCAGGTCGACCCTGCCTAAATGAGTACCAGGAAATATCTTGGGAAGTAAAGGCAGTCAGCATGATTTAGGGTGCATTTGTAATGACTGTGCAGTGTTTGAAAATATTGCCAGTCCAAGTTCTGTATTCACCTTCTGTAAAGTTCATGCAACATAATAGGTAAATACAAAACTTGGACCGGCAATTTTCAAACACTGCATAGTCATTAAAAATACACCCTGTATTTACCACATCACCAGTCAAAAACTGACAGAGCTATAAAGATTTGTGGCTGGAACTGTATGGCCAATACACCCCAAGGAGTGTCAAAAGGATTCTTTACCTTATTTTTATTTCAGTTTCTCTTACATGATCCTATCACCAAACCAGTGACATATTTTGCGGAAGCTCTTTGTACTATTCACCAAGCACTCTGTGGGTGAAGATTTTCCCTGTAGTACTACTGCCGGCATGAAATACAATTGCTTATTGTTAAGCTCTTCTTGAGATGTCTGTTACTGGTAATGATTTCTTCAATTTATGTGCTCCGTAGAGATATTCATTTCTCTTTTGCATATTTGCTTTCCTGATTATCTTATTGATTTTTGTTCATGCATTTGTCCATTCCTCTTTAAACACAATGTCTTGGATTTCTTCTGTATAGGTCTTCTGTTGTCACAAACTAAATAGTGTTAGTATTTTGTCTGTTACTCAGGGTTTTTCATTCATTCATTTTGTTTTTTGGTATGGGTGTTAATTGTACCTATTAACTGTTCAATGTATGTGTTAGTCATTGCAACCACATTGAGGTCTGTGTCAAGCAGCAGCAATGTCTTGTCAAACTACAGCTTTTTATTGTCTTATGTAAATGCTTTATGAGTCTGTATAATTTCTAATACCTCAACATTTTTCATCTGTAAAGCTGTGTCGAAGTCAGTGCACATCAGCTTGGTCCTTTTACTGTGCTGTCTCAGCTTTTCAGCTTCCTGTCAGGAAAAAAAAAAAGATTCAAATTATGCAAACATTGGTGCCGAAAATTTCAAAACAAAAGAACTTTGTGAAATATAATTTCCAGTTGGTGGGGGATTTAATGTGTGGAACATGCACACGGAAATGTTTATTTGGGGCCCTTGTTCAAGAAGGCCAGGCATCATGTTCGAGAAGGCCAGGCATCATTACCCAGAGATCAGATCATGACAATGGGTTCCTGTAAAGACATGTGTTCTGCCACTACTGGTTTTGAACCATATCCTTTTTTAATTAAAGGTGAATACTATGCCTCTAAGTCCCTTTGATGCCCATGGTTTAGAATGTATGAAGTTATAACTGTGAATCTGCAACTTTGACCAAACTGGTGTTACTGGCACCTTGCCATCTTGACAGACAATAGTTTGTTACACTGAACTTCAAAACGTGCACAATAACTACAACCAACAGCGGGGTACAGGGATGGAGTTGTATGTATCCATGGCACAAAGCCTGGGCGTAACTGTGTTGTCCATGCAGCATGGTCCCTCTCTCTGCCTGCCTAGTAGTTTACTCCAGAAGAAAAGTAACACCAATACATCTGGAACATGACAAGCTGCAGAAGCTGCCAGATCACCAAAGCGATGTTCTTACTGTCTGCCTTTCGGAACTTTTATTCTAGACCAGTTGCCAACCAAGGCTTAGCAATTGGGGGCTGCAATAACATCACTTCAAAAGGGGTGAAGCTAGACAAGAGCATTATGCAAGGAGTCAAAGAAGAATTATAAACCAACACACTAGTGGTGATGTGAGGGTGATAATGAGGAGGGGATCTGAGCACTTATGGACTGAATGCTTTGATGTGCTATGACAATGATGTATGGAATAACTGTCGTTGTTTGTCCATCAAGAATGATGATGACCATTCATTTCATCCAGTGGGGTTGAAGGTATGGAGCCGTGGGTTCTAAGATGGCTGATAAGGCCTATTTTGGCTTGAAATGTTCTTTGACAATGTGGGCAAAGAATGCTTGACGTTTCTGGAGGATTTCCTGTAGTGGTTTTTCTGTCCTGCCTTTTCTTCACAGCTCTTGCAGTCCTGGTTGCCTCACATATGACTGCACCCTTGCGTAATGATGCACACCACGAATTTCGGTCTGTGGCTGCAGCCTCCCATGTGTCATGATAAATTCCAAAAGCATTCAGTGAGATTTTCAGAGTGTCTTTAAAGTGTTTCCTCTGGCCACCTTGGGAGCGTTTACCACAATGCAGTTCACTGTAAAAAATTCGTTTAGGGAGCCTGTGATCTGGCATGCGAGTCAAGTGACCAGCCCAACGAATCTGATTCTTCATCAGTAGAGTGTGGATACTGGGCATGGACGCTTTTTCTAGGACTTCAGTGTCTGGAATCTTGTCTTGCCATTTAATCTTCAGTAGCTTCCTTAGGCAGACTGTGTGGAAGTAGTTTAATTTCCTAGCGTGTCGCTGATAAACAGTCCAGGTTTCACAGGCATATAGCAGTGTGGATAATACAACTGCTTTGTAGACTTTTAGCTTTGTTTGCAGGCTTATTCCAGTTCTGTCCCATACATTCTTGTACAGTCTGCCAAAGGCCGCACTGGCCTTGGAGATTCTTGCATTCACTTCGTCATCAATTGTGGCAGCTTGTGACACAGTGCTGCCAAGATAGGTGAATTTGTCCACAACACTTAGTCTATGATCATTCACTTTGATATTCTGCACAGTGTGATTATTCCCTGGAGCTGGCTGATACATAACTACAGTCTTCTCCAAGTTGATATTGAGCCCAAAGTTGGCACAGGCATGGGAGAAAGCTGAAACATTATGTTGCATGTCCGCCTCTGAGTTGGCGTATAGAGCGCAATCATCAGCAAACTGGAGCTCTCTGACGGTGTCGCTGTTCATATATGACGTTGGATGAAGAATGACTTGCGTGATGACTTGGATTAAAGTGAGGAAGAGTTGCGCAATTCGTCGACCTCACTCTCTCGCCTGAGTCCATCTGAGTCCAGTGGCAAGACAAGTCGAGACGACTGGAGACGAATACAGGTGCAGTGGATGACCAGGGCGCTCTACGTGCCTTGCCGTGCTCATTGCGTTCCACAACGCTTTGCAGGTAAACGCCGTCTTGCCCGTTGAATCAGGAATGATTTCTTCTGCGCAGTCTGCCGAATCCTGTCTTCACATGCTGGGTAGGCATACCCTAGTTTACCGCTAGGTTTGACACCAAATCGGCTACCCATGCCTGGTTTAGCCAGCCCCTCATAGCTGTGGCCCGGGGGGTGGCCGCTGTCGCATGCTGACAGCTACTAGGAGCTACAGGCACGAGCTGGGTGTCAGGCTTGGACCAGTGAGGGATGGGTCCTGAAAAGGACATGAGAGTCATCCTTACCAAAGGTGCTACCAAGGCCTGACACACCGTACCCCCCCATGGAATAACTAACTATATGATGTCATGTCACATCACATTTATATGTAAACAAACTACTTAAACAAACTGTTCTCACCTGCACAATAAGTTTCAATCTGTAGGAAATATCTTCTGCTAGGAAAGAAGCTGCTTCATCTTGCAGCCCTGACACACCAATAGATTCTGCAATGACTTTAATGGACTCTGCAGACAGCACAGATGCCACACGGCTTTCCTTTTCTGATGCCATAGCTGGTAATAGCTTTATTATAAATTTAGGGGGGAGACAATTATCAGAAACAGGTTAAATATTTCATTAAAAAATTTTGCAAGGTAAAATAAAGATCTACTTGCTAATGATAAAGTATTTAGATCATATCTCATATGGTGAAATAACGGTGATGTGGCGTAGGCTTTCTTTAGAGTTAGTTAGTTAGTCTTTCCTCTTGAGCCTAAGGCGGCGCATAGGGCAGAAGTCCTGTCTCTCCATGCCTGGCGGTTCGCTGCTATCTGTTGTAGATCTTGGATATTTACTTGGCCATTGAATGAGCCTTCTCTAATGATGGTTCTACGCAGGGTCTCTCTTGGTCTTCCCCGTTTTCTTTTCCCTACCGGTGACCTACCGATCTTTAGAGTACACGTGTCAAACTCAAGGCCCGCGGGCCACATCCGGCCTGCTGTACAATCATACCAGGCCCGAGAGGGCTCAACTGATGTACAAATATATTCAGTCCAAGAGTGAATTTTTGGCCAAAATATTTTTTTATGGTCACGATATAAAGTGTAAATCAAATTCCCTAATTAGCAGCCTTCCGAATGATAGGCTACCTGAGAGCGTTCTCGCTTCAATCAGAATAAGCGGAAATAAAAGTTGGTAGTGAGTTAGTGTTCGTTGTTATAGTTACCTAGTAACGTTCAGATGCTCGTTTTGGACTGGCACATACAAAATGAAAGTACTGTAATGCCCGGATATTACATCTCCTTTTCCCGCTACGGCTAACCTGATTTCAATCAAGCGTCTGTCGGTAGATGCACAATCTTTTAAAATCAAAGCTAGCCTTTAAAATGGCCAAGAGAAAAGTTGATTCTGAAAACAGAGCCTTTCAAAGCCGCTGGGAGGCTGAATATATGTTTATTGATATTGTCGGTAAACCTGTGTGTCTAATTTGTGAAGATAATGTGGCTGTGATCAAAGAATATAATCTGAGACGGCACTACGAGACTAAACATCAAGACAAGTTAAATAGCTTGAATGCAGAGCAGAAGCTACAGAATATAGAAGAATTGAAGAGGCGTCTAACATCAGAACAGATGTTTTTCACCAAAGCAAAATCACAAACTGATGCTGCAGTCAAAGCAAGTTTTATTGTGTCAGAGGAGATCGCAAAATCAGGCCGACCATTTACAGAAGGAGTTTCTGAAGCGCTGCATAATGAAAGTGTGTAACGTGTTGTGTTCAGACAAAAAGCAGATGTTTGCAAAGGTAAGCCTTAGCAGAAATACGGTTGTTGATCGGGTTTGTAAGATGGCCATTGATGTGAAAACACAGCTGATCGAAAAAGGCAAAGACTTTGTTGCATTCTCCCTTGCTGTCGATGAAAATAATGACACAACTGACACTGCACAGCTCGCCATCTTCATCCGCTGATTGGACTCCAGTTTGAATGTTACAGAAGAAATTTTGGACATGAAATCCATGCATGGGACAACGACAGGACATTTCTGACAACATATGTCAATGTTTAACCAACATGAACCTGCCTTGGGACAAACTTGTTGGACTGACAACAGATGAGCGCCGGTGATGTGTGGCGAAAAAAGTGGACTAGTTGGAAGGATGCGGTTAAAGATGCAGGAGAACTGTACTGGTGAATTGATAGCATATCACTGCATCATACACCGAGGATCGTTGTGAGGTAAAGTCCTCAACATGGAAGATGTAATGAGCATTGTAACACAAACCGTGAACTTTATCAGATATCATATTAATGTTTACAAAAGGTTTAATTTTCAGCTTATTGAATGTTTATCCTATCCGGTCCGCAACCTTACGTGTGATGTGAGTTTTGGCCCGCTGAGATATTGAGTTTGACACTCCTGCTTTAGAGGATTGGGTGGAAAGTGCCGCTTAACAGAGTAACCATAAATGGAAAGAATAGTTGAGAAGGCCGCGAGTAGGTCAGCATGGGAACTCTTCAGTGATTTTTTAAGAGGGAAATGGAGCATATTTGGGAATGTCCCAAATGGAGCATGTTTGGGATTGTCCTAAGTGCAGCAATGTTGATTCTTTAACTCCGTATTCACACTGTGAAATGATTCATTTTTATAAAATTTACCTTTCACTTTTTTTACATAGAAATAAGGAACATTAAGCAGTGTATCATGTCAGGTCTTAGTTAGATATGACTGAGCTACTGTATGACAGTAGACGGTACTATCTGCTTCTGTTAGCGCCGAATGTTGGGCGACACTTACCAAACCCGACACCCCACATTGCACCAACGGCTTCGGGAGGAGAAGCACAATTGGAAGGGTACAAGCCTTATCCTAGTGCAAGGAAATGCAACCCAAAGCCCTAAGCCTTGGTTGGCAACTGGTCTAGGATGGAAGCTCTGACAGGAGGACAGTTAGAGCATTGCTTTGCTGATCCGGCAGCTTCTGCAGCTTGTCTTGTTCCAGGTGTATTGGTGTTACCTTTCCTCTGGAGTACACTAGACAGACAGAGAGAGGGATCATGCAGCATGGGCAATACATGGTCTCTAAATTCAGCCCAGGCTTTGTGTTATGGAAAGGTATAACTCCATTTTACAAACTATCGTCTGTCAAATCGGCAAGGTGCCAGTCATAAGCAGTGTATATAAAACCTAGTAACAGTATAGTTGGAAAGTCTTGCTCTGTAACCCACAGGGCTAAAAGACATACAGGGAGACCCAAAAACATGAAAAAAATATGCAAAAATAGATGAATAATATGAGGCAGACATGGAGGGAGCTCATCTGCATGTTATCAGGGTCAATAAGGGGGCAAAGAATAGCGAGGGGACTAAGGAGGGTTATCGTAAGACTGTAGAAAACCTTAGCTGCAAAATCCAACTATTTTTTTTTCGTTCCCTCGCTTTAAATTCAAGCATAGTCCATATATGTACTACTACTTCTAGTGCACTGGGCTGATTTTTGCGTGTGGATTAGCTTTCCCTATTATCTGTGTTCCTCACCATCAGGAGAACCCACTCCGACTTCAGGGGTAAATCCAATGAATGGAGGTCTACATGAACTTAGTGTGAGTTTGTTGAAGGCCTATGGAGGATAAAAAGCTGGGATGGTGGAAGAACTAGCGTACATGTCAAGTCACAAAAGAATCAGCTTCACTTTTACATACAAGACTGGTTTGGTTTGTTTAGGATTGCTTTTTTCTGCATAAGGATATCTTCATACGTTAGATATTTCAGATAAAAAATTTGTTGCGTATCCCTTACGGGACGTTGCAGTCAACACCAGCATTTTTCAGCTGCTGTTGATGTACTAGACAAGTGTTACGTTCAGTAGTTTGCCATTGCTTTCTGAACGACCGGCTCCCATACCAGCACGTTTCAACACAACACGACGCAGTCTGCTGCACAAATCGGTCACAGCCGAGTTTCGAACGCCTGGTACCCGGCTCACGAACCGCGTTCGCAAGCCTTTGGCCATGGAGACCGGCGAAAAATTAAGTTGCATGTCCTTCACAGGACATAGCAGTCAACTCCAGCATTTTCGCTGTCCATGATTCCTGGGCAAATTTTACGTTCAGTAGTTTGTCATTGCTTTCTGAACGACCGGCTCCTATACCTTTTTCGAAAAAACCAGCACCTCTGTGTTTCGAACCCGGGTATACGGACTCACAAACCGCGTTCGCAAGCCCTTAGCCACAAAGACCGATTAAATTAAGTTGCGTGACCTTCACAGGACGTAGCAGTCAACCCCAGCATTTTCACTGTTCATGATTCCTGGGCAAATTTTACGTTCAGTAGTTTGCCATTGCTTTCTGAACGACCGGCTCCTATACCTTTTTCGAAAAAACAAGGACCGCGGTGTTTCGAACCCTGGTATACGGGCTCACAAACTGCGTTCGCAAGTCCTTAGCCACAGAGACCGACATTTCAGATAACAATACACAAAAAAACAACAACAGTATTACTTCACAAGCACATTCACCTACTATGTCACAGAAGTCTTTAAAAATACAATAAAAAGAATCACAAAAACCTGATATGTACTGCTAAAACAAAACTTATTTCTAGTAAGATGGGATAAAAGTCACACAACAGACATGTAAACACCGTCACACAACAGACATGTAAACACCGTCACACAATAGACATGTAAACACCTTAACAGCTACCTGGCGTGCTTTCAATGAAGAAAACTGTAGTAGATACTAAGGTGAATTAGTACATCCAAGATGCACTACCAGCATTATAGACAATTTGCAAACTTTATTTTTGCAATTTTGATGACACCTTTGCTGAAAGATATCTAAAGGAAGGAAATTAAAACATTATTTTCCAAGTCAATGGAACACATCAATACTTTGATAAAATATATATTTAAATGGCATGTATTTGTTTCTTGTATTATTCTGAGACGGTTTTATGTAATGAAAGTGCTACTAAATAAACAATGATGAAATATAAAACAAGAAAAAGTTTGATTCATTCAAAATACATGATATACTCGTATAAATGATATTTTAGCTGGTTTAACTAGTAGTAGTAGTAGGCCTCTTTCAGTCCTGAAGGACTATAGAGTTGTGCCGCTTGGGAGGTACCTGGCAGCACCGCTGGTGACTGTATAGTCCAATGCGAGAGTGACAATCCCTGTCACAGTTTCCGCATCTGTAAGACGAGGCAAGTCCCGCAGTAAGAAGTGACTGCGTTTTAATCCTGTGCCGCATATCCTCAGTTTGTTGGATCAGATTGCGCTCAGAGAGCACCAGTCCGTTTCGTACATCTCTTCTCCAGGAGCATCTGTCTGTTGCAACTCTTTCCCACGTGTCTGGATCTATTCCAAGGGTTTTCATATCTTGTTTACACACATCCCTATATCGCATTTGGGGTCTTCCGGTTGGCCTCTTTCTTGTGGCTAGTTCTCCGTATAGGAGATCTTTGGGAATACGTTCATCCTCCATTCGGGATACGTGGCCCAGCCACCGGAGGCGTCTCTGCTTGAGAAGGGTGTGCACTGTGGTAATATCTGCTTTTTCAAGAACGTTGTTTGTTTGTTATGTGGTCTTTCCATGTTATGCCCAGGATACGTCTCAGACATCTCATGTGGAAGGAATTCAACTTCCTTTCCTGTCTTGAGTACAAGGTCCAGGATTCAGACCCATAGAGTAGTGTACTAACAACACAAGCTTTATATACTTGAGCTTTTGTACGCTCTGTTAGTCTATTATTCTCCCAAACTCTTTTATCTAGCCTAGAAAATGTTGTGGCTGCCTTTCCAATGCGTCTGTCGATTTCTGTCTCTAATGAAAGATTATCAGATATTGTTGACCCCAAATACACAAACTCGTGAACGACCTTTAATTCGTAATTAGAAATTTTGATTGACGGAGGCGCACCAGCATCTTGTTCCATCACCTGTGTTTTATTTAGGCTAATGGTGAGCCCAAAGTCTTTGCAGGCGGCTGCAAAACGATCTATGAGCCGTTGGAGATCTTCTGCTGTTTGAGTAGTCTTGATGGGTTAAAAAGTTTGCCATCAGATCTTAAGTGGAGGTATACGCCTTCAGTGGCAGTCCCAAATGCCTGCCTTAAGAGAACGGCAAAGAAGATACCAAAGAGTGTAGGAGCAAGCACGCAGCCCTGCTTTACTCCGCTGCTGATGCTGAATGACTGGGATGTTGAGCTGTCAAATAAAATGGTCCCCTGCATGTTTTCGTGAAATGATTTCATGAGACTCAGAAGGGTGGGTGGACATCCAACCTTTTCAATGACCTTAAAAAGGCCGCTTCTGCTCACAAGGTCAAATGCCTTTGTGAGGTCAATGAAGGCAATATATAAGGCTTCCTCTGTTCTCTGCACTTCTCTTGGAGCTGCCGGAGTGAAAAAATCATATCGATAGTGGACCTGTTGGGTTTAAATCCGCACTGCGATTCGGGGTAGATTCTTTCAGCAAGAATGTGTAATCTTTTAAGGATTACTCTGGCAAAAATCTTGCCTGTAATTAATGCTGAGTAGGGAAATGCCGCGATAGTTGTTGCAGTCGCTTCTGTCGCCTTTGTTTTTATAAAGGGTAACGATGTTTGCGTCTTTCATATCTTGTGGTACTGATTTTTCTTTCCAGCAGAGCTGAAATATTGCATACAGTTCTGGGATGATTGTTTCTTTGCTACATTTTAAAATTTCAGGTGGAATACTATCTTTTCCAGGTGCCTTGCCGGATTTGAGAGAGTCTAGTGCTTCACTGATTTCTGTGAGGCATGGTTCGTTATCCAGGGCATGCATGGGGACTGTTGATCGATGGCTTCCAGAGCTTCTTCACTGACAGTGTTATCCACTGAGTATAGCTCTGAGTAGTGTTCTACCCAGCGATCCATTTGTTTCGCTCGATCTTTTATGATTACCCCCTCAGTTGATCATAAAGAGGCCATCTTATTCTTTGATAGACCGACAGCTTGCTTGATGCCCTCATACATTCCTCTTATATTTCCAGTGTCTGCACAAGTTTGAATTTGTAGCCAGTACCTGTTCGCACATCTTCTTGCCATCTGTTGTACTCTATTTCTGGCCGTTCGCAATGCCTGCAATGTTTTCTCTGAAGGTGATGTTTTATACATTGAGAATGCATGTCTCTTTATCTCCAGGACTGGGAGCATCTCTTCAGAGTATACTTCAAACCAGTCGGTTGACTTAGTTCGCTTCTTGCCAAATGTTGATAGTGCTGTATTGTAGATGGTGTCGCGAAAGTGACTCCATCTTTCTGTGGAATTTCCGTTTGTGGGGCCAAGCAGAGTATCCGCTAGAGCCTGCATGAATTTGTTGACCTTCTCTTTATTTTGGGTGCCGCTGGTGTCAATGTGTGGTCTTCCTTCTGTTCTGCAGATTATTCTCTTGGGCATTATCTTCACCTTGCTGGAGACGAGTGAATGGTCGGTGTCGCAGTCAGCACTATGATAGCTGCGAGTCAGCTGTACATTGAGGAGATTGCTGCGTTTAGTGAGCACCAGGTCGAGTTGGTGCCAGTTCTTTGATCTGGGGTGCCTCCATGACACCTTGTGTTGAGGTTTCGTGTCAAAGAACCTGTTGATCACGCACAGATTATGGTGGCTGCAGAATTCCAAGAGACGTCCATTGTCATTGATCTTCCCAACGCCAAACTGTCCTAGACATGAAGGCCAAGATTTGTGGTCGGAGCCAACCCTGGCATTGAAATCCCCCAGGATAAAAAGATGTTGTTTCTCTGGTGTTTCACTGACTTCTTTGCTAAGGTCGTCATAGAACTTGTCTTTAGATTCTGATGCTGCAAATATCCTCCAACATTTTGATAATTTCATCATGTTTCACTTTAATCAAATGCATTTGTGTAATCTATAAAGCAAAAATAGGCCTTTGTGTGTCTCTCTTTGTGTAAAGAAACACATGTTAATTTAAATATTAGTAGGTTAGTATAACAGTATAATGTGTTTTGTGGTGAGCACCTATTAATGCTGAATTGTTAAAGCACGTCTGATGTGAGAATTATTAAAACTGTTTCAAAGTCATTAGCTACTTTACTTATTAACAAACGTGTGGCTTTAATTTCTAGTCTATTAAATGTACCTAGATATAACATGTTTATTGTCAGCGTATCCTATTGTATCCTATGACTTCTCTATTATTGCTCAGAATATATATATATATATATATATATCATGTTCCTCTTGTACCTCGCGGTGTCGAGGTGAAGTATAAACATCGTGAGAGTGCCCGATTATGGGCTTCATATATCGATATTCCCATGGACTCTGCTATTCCCTCCGTCCAACGTTTACGTGGTCGGCCTCTTCCTCTGTTTCCATCTGGTCTGTACATCATTGCTTGTTGTGGTATGCTATTGACTGGTAACCTACTTGCATGGCCATGTCATTTGACTTGCTGCTTTCTAATAAAATCAAGTGCTGCTTTAACTCCCACTTTAGTCCTGATTTCTTCATTTCTGATCTTATCTCTTCTTGATACGTTGAGTATTCTTCTGAGTAACCTCATTTCTGTTGTTGTGATTTTTCTTTTCTCTTTTTCTGTCATTGTCCAGGATTGGCATTGGTAGCATAGAGTTGGTAGGAAGATTGTGTTGTAAAGTGCTTTCTTAGTAGTTATTGATACATGTTTGTTCTTTAGTATTGGTGCCATTTGTCCAATGAGTTGATTTGCCTTATTGCACCTATTTTCGATCTCGTCTTCTGATCTGCCATTTGATGATGATGATACTTCCTAGGTACTTGAAACTCTTTACTTGTTTCAAGGGATGTTCGTTTAGGTGAATTGTTGTTGTTTGTTCTTCTTTAGTTATAGTATATATATATTGCATGTTCTTCTTTAGTTATAGTATATATATATTGCATTTAGTTATAGTATATATTGCATTATTAGTTCCTTTCACCCGGGAAGGTAACATGGTCAATAAATGCCCAAAGAAGTTAGATGTGTTCGGTGAAAGGTGCAAATATTGTAACTCTGCTGTAAACAGGCACAATGCAATTACGTATAAAGCAAAATTCTGCACGAATGCAGAAGTTCCGTTCCCTTCCACAAATTTATTTTCCTTTATGTTTTTTCATTTGATGATGATGATACTTCCTAGGTACTTGAAACTCTTTACTTGTTTCAAGGGATGTTCGTTTAGGTGAATTGTTGTTGTTTGTTCTTCTTTAGTTATAGTATATATATATTGCATGTTCTTCTTTAGTTATAGTATATATATATTGCATTTAGTTATAGTATATATTGCATTATTAGTTCCTTTCACCCGGGAAGGTAACATGGTCAATAAATGCCCAAAGAAGTTAGATGTGTTCGGTGAAAGGTGCAAATATTGTAGCTCTGCTGTAAACAGGCACAATGCAATTACGTATAAAGCAAAATTCTGCACGAATGCAGAAGTTCCGTTCCCTTCCACAAATTTATTTTCCTTTATGTTCTTGAATTTGACTGTATGAAAAGCTTCACATTTAAAATGCACCTGGTCTCTTGGGTAAGCCGGTCTCCATGGCGAAGAGGTTACAGACGCGGTTTGTGATCCTGCTTACCCACGTTCGAAACACAGCTGCACGCGATTTGGCAGCAGACCGTGTTGCGCTGGTGTTTTACAAAATGGAATGGGTGTCGGTCGTTCAGAAAGCAATGGCATACTCAACGTAAACTTGCCAAGAAATCAACAACAGTAAAAAATGCTGGTGTTGACTGAAAACGTCCTGTTAACTCTTGGATAAAGCTATAAATACAGATTTCAGCATATCAATAGGGATGTATTCACTATTTTATATATCATTCAACAGTTTAGTTAATATGTCTATTCCAAATTCTCCTAATATTTGTAATTCTCCTACCATGATTCCATTATGCCCTGGCATTTCACCTTTCTTTATTTGTTTAACAGCACCAGTGACTACTTTGTTTAGATTAGTTGGCCTTTATAAGTTACTTTCTTCTGTTAATTCTCCTCTTTCTATATAATAAAATTCTCTAATGTATTCATCACATCTCTTTGTCATAGCATCTTTGTCCTTAATACCTTTCCTATCTTTAATTTGAAGGATCATGTGTTTAATCTTATGTTCCTGCCTATCAATATAATATACTGATTTATTATTTTATCTCTCTATATTTTTGGTATTTTTAATAGAATTTATTTACAGTTTGCTGCTGTGTTTGTTTAACCACCAATTTTCTTTTACCTGTATCTCTAATTTTATTATTAAGCATCAGCATGTCATATTCTTCTTTATTATTTTTATTACTTTATTTTCTTTTGACACAGTGAGTACATCAACTTTGCGATTTCTTCAGTCAGTCAACAACAATCTGGTGCTGTACTGTGCTTTGTTCGGTGAATTGCGACGTCGCATAGGTAACTAACTGAAAGATTCTCAGTTGTGGTTCAAATTACTAATTAGTAATTAATACTAACAGAAGGACTAAATAACTAATCCCCAAATTTCAATAGACTGAATTTGTAAGTCAGAAGTTCTTTTAATTAAAGTTAACTATTCAAACTACAAACTACTAACTATTGAATTGAATTGCTTAAACAGTTGAGTTAACATGCCATTAAACAGAAAAAGAAACCATCAAAATGGGTATTTATTATTTATAAAACACAGCAGTGAGACGACACAGATAACACTTAACAATGAACACCCTAAAAAAAAACCGACAGATAACAAACAATCGTAGCGTTGATAAAATGTTCCCACACAGAATGTATCGCTTTCCGGAAATCCGAAATTTTGAATTATCACAGTTAAGAGATCAATTAATAAATAATAGACAATCTGTTTATTAAATTTACACAGCGAGCAGATATAAATTCTTTCACGTGAAACTGTAACTGATTTGTACATTGATTATCTTATCAAATCTAATGAAGCCAGAAACAAAAGTATATTTGTCAAAAACAAGCATACAAACTGTAAACAAATGACCACTGCTCTTTTATACTTTTCTATTGTAGAGAGTCTCTGTATTTCAGAGTGTCAGCTGACGTCCGCTCACATTTTCGCAATCTTTTAATTTATTAGCAAATGTTTAATGAGGGTATAAACAATATATTCGGAAGAAAAATTTGGCACGCCAGCCAGTTCAACATCATCAGAGATTGTTCTAATTATGATAAATTGTGAATATATTGCTTGAAAAAGAAGATGTACGGTCTTTACGAATTTGTCAGACTTCTGACAGTGAAATCCCACCACCAGTCGTCGCTATCTCGAAGGAAAATTGATATTAAAAAGTTCGCATGGAAGGATGAAGGGGAAGTTAGCCTAATGGCGCTGATGTGCTCTAATGGTATGATTGTTTTTATAATTGTAATATAACTGGCACCCTGCTTTCTTGACAGATGATAGCTTTTAAAATAGAGTTATAATATACTTCTCCATCCATAGCATACATTTACAACAGCTTGAACAGCCTTGGCTGCTGAATTAATTAGCAGGTCCCATCATGATTTTCAATTTAAGTATTTACTAATAAGACCACCACAGTAGATAGGCCTTGGAAAACTAAATCTAATGGTACCTCAATGATGCCTGTATACCAATTCTAAGTGAAGATATTAACATTCTTGTGAAGGTGAAACGAGTTACGATTTCTCATGTTCCCCATACTTTTTGAAACTCTTCAGTGTGTCCATTACCTCCACCACCGGTCTGTGCGTGTCGGGTGCAAGGTGGTCTCAAACGGATATGACAACTGACTTCAAAAATATGTTCTGTCATGTTAAATGATTAAAAAATAGTACACGTATACAAATAAATTATTATTAATCTGTAAACGTGTATTTTCGGCACTCTTCTGAACTACAGTCCCAAATTATTTAGTGTAAAATGTATCCTTTATAGGGCCTCATAAGGTCATTTCCAGGGCGATGTGTTGTCAATACGTTTGAGAGTATTGTCATCTACTAGACACTAGACCGATCGATGTTTGAGTGTGTGGCGGACTGCTAGACCGATCGAAGGATACAATTACAATAAATGTTTATGGGCCCGGAGGGCCTTCTCTGTCATCAGAGTGTATATCCATATCTTGTGCTACCAACGACAGAAAGGGCCCTCCAGGCCCAGACAATTTATTGTATTCATCGATCGGTCTAGCAGTCCGTGACACACTGAACCAGAAGTGATCAACAACACATTCAATGCTCATTCCGATATGTATAATTTTTTTCCCTGCGGATATACCGATACAAGAGTTTAGGGTATGTTTTCCGACAGTGTTTACAACTTTAGTGCCACAATTTCCACATATAACTGAAATAATATTGGTACGTATTTCCATTTTCTCAGTTCTGTATTTTAGTTTGTAGTTCGTATTTTTTATTATATCATCTAATGAAGCCCTGTAAGGGGTGCTTTTTATGCTAAATAATTTGGGACAGTTGTTTGGAAGAGTGCTGTATTTTCTTTACTTTTAGTAGTTCTAATTGCACTTTTTGGGTGTTAAAAAGTGACACGCCAGTCCGATTGATATGTGAGGCTGCCATTTTTTTTTAACTTTCGGTTTCCCATTCACAGAGGCACACTGTCGCAGAAAATTTTTCTTTCAACCACAGATCGTGCGAATTCAGCGATGAAACTTTCCAAATAAATGTAAAATTGAATGCAATATTCGAAAATCCATCTAAAATTAATGACTTTCTATAAACAGGGCCAAAAAAAAAATTAATTATGGTAAGTATGAAATACAATTTTAATTTATTTTAATGCCATGATAATTTAAACCAATCGCTATGCATGGAATATTAGGGGGAACTTTTATACTGATGCCAAGATGACGTGTGTTATTCTCAGGTGATATTTGAATGAATGAATGACGCCAAAAGCATGCATGGTCTATACATAACGATTTTTGTTGACACAGTGGATCATTGCAAGGTGGCGCCGAATATCACTTCCGTTTTCATTTCGGGCCATGTAACAGTCGAATAACCTAAATTTAGAGTAATAGACCATGTGTTGCCCATGCAGCATAATCCCTCTCTAAGCTTGCCCAGTTTACTCCAGAGGAAAGATAACACCAACATGTCTGGAACAAGGGAAGCTGAAAGAAGCTGCCGAATCAGCAAAGCAATGCTCTGTCGGAGCATCCATCCTAGACCAGTTGCCAACCAAGACTTAGGGCTTGGTCTGCCCTGCCAGCCATGATAATGATATGTAGTCTTTAGGTTGCGTTTCCTCGCTCAAGGGTAAGGCTTGTACCCTCCCAATTGCACTCCTCCATCCAAAGCCACTGGCACAATGTGGGATGTCAGGTTTGGCACTAACAGAAAGCAAGTAGTACTGTCTACTGTCATACAGTAGCTCAGTCATATCTGACTAAGACCTGACTTAATATTTAAAACAAGGATACTTATTGAGTTGCAGTCTAAAGGTCTTTATAACGATTTTATTAATTATTATTATTAATAGTGGAAATCAGACCCTTTCCAAATAACATCTGGCTTGAAACAAGGTGATGCACTATCGCCACTACTCTTCAATCTGGCTCTAGAGAAAGTTGTAAGGAAGATAAAGGAGGAATGTGATATTGGAGGAACATACAAGCTGCTTGGTTATGCAGATGATATAGATATTATAGGGGAAAATGAACAAAAGACATTGGAAATATTGACTCACTTAAAGGAAAAAGCCCAACAGATGGGGCTGGTTATCAACCAAGATAAGACAGAATATATGGTAATTTCAAGAGAAGGAATGGCTAAAACCTCTGGCCACATACAAATAGATAATATGACCATTAAAAGAATGGAAACATACAAATACTTGGGTACAATCTTCAACTGCTCCAACATCATAAGGGAAGAAATACAAACTAGAATCAATTCTGGAAATAAGATATACTATGCACTACAACATCTACTAAAATCAAATGCGCTATCTCGTAACACCAAAATCACAATATACAAAACAATGATCAGACCAGTTGTGCTGTATGGCTCTGAAACTTGGAGTACAATGAAAGGAAGACAAAGTCTTGTTACAAACCTTTGAGAACAAAGTTTTAAGACGCATCTTTGGACCCATTAGGGATACACAAAGTAGAGAGTGGAAAAGAAGAAGTAACAAAGACATTTATGATCTGTTTAAGTCCCCACTAATCACTGGTATCATGAAGGCTAATAGACTACAATGGCTGGGGCATATAGAAAGAATGGAAGACAACAGGGAAACAAAACTCGCTTACACTCAGGAAATAAATGACCGTAGACCCAGAGGTAGACCAAGAAGACGGTGGAGAGATAATGTATATACAGACCTACAAGCACTTGGAATCAACGACTGGCAAGAGAAGGTCAACCAGAGAGACGAATGGAGACGGATTGTATCTGCTGCAAAGAACCTCAATGGCTCAGAACGCTGAAGAAGAAGAAGAAGAAGAAGAAGAATAGTGTATAATAATTAACATTATTTGAATGACACTTATTGCATTAATTAAAAAAAATTAATACATTTAAATAATAAACTAATTAAATTAACTGAACAAAAGCATAGGACATAATAGAGACATTACAGCTCAGACACAAGAGGATTGACCTTATTGCATTGGTGTTTTTTGTTTTAGTTTTCTCATTTTCTCTCAGCAGAGCGGCTAACCGCCTGCCAAAATCATTACACTAAGCATGAACTCTGTAGTCTTGGCCTGGGGTCTCTAAAAAAACTGCATTTGCAAGCCAACTAATGGAATCCGATAACAAACCCACAGCCTTATGAGTATAAGGAAGACGGCCTAAACATATTGCCACAAAGGCCCCCTATTTTTTAGTTTTATTAGCTTAACCAGCTGACCCGGCCCGGCTTCGCCCAGGCCCTGGCGGGGATCTATCTATCTATCTATATATATATCTATCTATCTATCTATCTATCTATAGCCAGGGGACTTAACTTAAGATATAACAATGTTACTAAAAGTTATGTCCCCTGTTTTATATTTTCTTATGTTCAGTCATGTAATTACAAAATTAAATTTTAGTAAGGCCCTGTATATGGAAGGCTATTAACTTGCTAACCAATAAGAAACGCCCTACAGAATCAGCAATACCAAATTCTATAACATGCGATGAATTCAGTTGGTTCTTTCAATCAGAAATAGAGAATCTAAAGTCTTCAATACCAGACTCATTGTGTAATTTAAGTTCACTGGCATCATTCTGTGAGGAGAAGTGCACCAGAAATATTCCCGCTGAGATTCCTTTAATGTCTGTTGCAGACATTTATAAATATCTCTTAAACCTCAAATCAACAAACTCACACGGCCTAGATGGTATCAGTAATAGAATTCTTCGTTATGCTGCACCAGTCATTAGCGAGTCCTTAACGTTCATATATAACCAGTGCCTGGCCAAAAAATACTTTCCATCTGCATTTAAAATTGCTAAAGTGTTTCCGCTAATTAAAAATGGCTCACTCGATAATAGCGTTTTGGGTAATTATAGACCTATTTCCTTACTATCGTCGCTATCAAAACCACTAGAAAAACACATTCATAAAATAGCGTTACACCATTTAATTAACAATGATCTAATAATTAACAGTCAATCTGGGTTTCGACCTAAATATTCTTGCCATGGTGCTCTAACAAAAATGACCGATAACTGGCACTTAAACATCAACAACGGTAGAATTTGTGGAGCGGTGTTTGTAGACTTTAAAAAAGCTTTTGATATGGTAGATCATGATATTTTAATTAGAAAACTAAAGCAAATGAAGACAAGCACCAACATGGTGAACATAATTACGTCATTTCTATCCGACAGGCAACAAGTCGTGTCCTTCAACAACTGTCTATCAAGACCCACACAGCTTAATATTGGTGTGCCTCAGGGCTCAATACTAGGTCCGCTGCTTTTTGCAGTTTATATTAATGATCTTCCTTTATATATCAATACAACTTGTGATCTATTTGCAGACGACTGTACTATATATACTAGTCAAGAAAACCGTAGTGAATTAGAGAATTCTTTACAAAAGGAACTTGATAATCTTACTAGACGGAGCAATGAAAACCGCATGCAAATTAACATCGACAAAACCAAATCCATGCTAATAACGACCAGACAAAAACTACAGACACTAGCCATAACTGGATCACCGCTCGAACTCCGCATGGGCACGTTACCTATAGTTAATGTGACTGAACACAAAACACTAGGTCTTTTAATTGACAGCCATTTGAACTGGAGCTCTCATGTTCACGCTCTTACCAAGAAAATAGCACAAAAAGTTTACCAACTTGCTAAAATTCAGCACTTCTTGGACGAAAGCACACAAAATATATTCTATACATGCTATATCCAATCACATCTCGATTACTGTACCACAGTTTGGGATGGTTGCCCTAAATCTAATTTAAAACGACTATGTTCTCTTTAAAAAACCGGGCTATTCATCTGGTTTCTGGCATAAAGCACGTTGAAAGTAATAATTTGTACAGTCATCTAAGACTTCTACCACTACAAAAGCGCTTCCTTTTCAACAAAGCCAAATTAGTGAATAAAATTATATCTCAAAATACCCCAGAGTATCTTCTGCCGCTGATTCAATCTAATGCAATGAACAGCAAGCGCCTAAATTTGTTACATGTCTCAAAGCCTAGATTGGACCTATACAAAACATGTTTCGCCTATTCTGGTGCTCACTTATGGAATGATCTGCCTCCAGATCTGAAAACTCCAATGAGTCCCTACACATTTAACCGAAAACTCTTTCAATACTTAATGCATACCGACTATATGCCACCATAATTCATTTACTGGTATAATTGTTCAGTATAATAGTTCATTATAATTGTTTAACTATAATTGTTCACTATATATGTGTGTGGGAGCGAGAGAGAGAGAGAGAGAGAGAGAGAGAGAGAGAGAGAGAGAGAGAGAGAGAGAGAGAGAGAGAGAGAGAGAGAAAGTGGGTATCAGAGAGAGGGAGAGAGTGAATGTGTGTGTGCGCACGTGCATGCGTGTGTGTGGAGAGAGTGATTGAGCGAGAAATGGTGGGGGAATGTGTCAGTGCATGCATTCGTATGTGTATGTGTGAGAGTGAGTGAGGGAGTGTGTGCATGCGTGCATGCGTTCATGCGTATTGTATGTGTGAGAGAGTGTGATTGAGAGAGTGAGTGTGTGTGTGTGTGAAGGATTGTGTGTGAGAGAGTGAGACAGTGGGAGAGTTGATGTGTTAGTGTGTGTGTGTGTGTGAGCGCACGCATGCGTGTGAGTGTGTGTATATGAAAGAATACACAGAGAGAGAGAGAGCTGAGCAGATGCATGTCATGTAACATGCATGTTATGTAACACGTGAATCCATATGTTTGTGTATTCTCATCTGTCATATTATCAGTTAAATACCATTTGATTTTACCATGCATAATATAAACTCATGTTCATTACTGTAGTTTGAGTGAGAGAGTCAGTGAATGTGAATGAGAGACAGAATGAGTGAGAGTGAATGAGTGAGCGGGAGAGTGAATGAGTGAGCGGGAGAATGAATGAGTGAGAGTGAATGAGTGAGCGTGAGAGTGAATGAGTCAGTGGGAGAGTGAATGAGTGAGCGGGAGAGTGAATGTGTGAGTGTGTGTGTGTGAGAGAGAGAGAGAGAGCATCACTATTTTTACGTCACATACTTTTTATGTACACATTTTTCTCCATGTTTAACATTTTTATGAGACTGCTCATGACAAGTGTCAGTGTATGTGTGTGAGTAAAGTGTGGGAGTTTGTTCATACTAGTTTCAATACTAATGTGAGACATTTTTTATGTGACTAGATGTGAGGAAGTGTGAGTGTGTGTGGAGGATGTGTGTGAGTTGGGGGTATGCGTTTGGATGGGTTGGGGTGTATAGGTTTTGGTGGGTAGTGATATGTGAGGGTGTTGGTGGGATGTGTGGATGGATGTGTGGGGGTGAAAGTAGGAGTGTGGGGGATGTGTGTATGGGTGGAGGATATGTGTATGGGATGGATGCGGGGGATGTGTGTTTATGTGGGTGGAGATGTGTGGATGGTTTGAGGAAGTATGTGTGGGAGGCGGGGTTGTGTGGGTAGGGGATTGTGTTGGGTGGATTGGGGATGCAAGGGCGGGTGGGGAGAAGTGTATGGTGTGTGGGTTTGAGATATGTGTGCGGTGTGTTGGTGGGGGATGTGTGAATGATGTGTGGGTGGAGGGTATGTTTGTGGTGGTATGGGTGAGGATATGTGTGTGGGTGGAGGATAGTGTGTGGTGTGGGGGATGTGTGTGATGGGTGTGGGGAATGTGCATATGGGTGGGGTATATGTGTGGGTGAGTAGGAGATGTGTGGTGGTTGGGGGAAGTATGTGCGGGTGTGTGGGTGGGAGATGTCTGCATGGGTGGCGGTGTGTGAGTGGCTTAGGGATGTATAGGTGGGTGAGGGAGTTGTATGTGTCAGGGTGGGATGTGTGAGTGGGTGGAGGATGTGTGTGAGTAAGGGTATTGTGATCGAGAGATGTTTGGTTGGAGGTGGGTGGGTGGGGGTGTGTGGGTGCGTAGTGGAGGATGTATGCGTGAGTGAGTGTGTGTTGGTGTACGGGTAGGGAATGCATGTGTGGGTGGGGAGAGGTGTGTGGTGTGTTGGTTGGGAATATTGTGTGGGTGAGGTATGTGTGTGTGGGTGGGAGATTTTTGTGGTGTGTGAGTGGGGGTATGTGGGGTGGATGGGTAAGGGTATATGTGTGGGTGTGGGTGGGAATATTGTGTGGTATCTGGGTGGGGGATATGTGTGTGGTGTGTAAGTGGGGATGTGTTGGTGAGGGATATGTGTGTGTGTGGTGCGTGGGTTGGGAATAGTGTGTGGTAGGGGGTGTATGTGATGTGCGGGTGGGGGATTGTGTGGTGGCGGATTAGGTTAAGGCATGTGTGGGTGGGTGGAAGTTGTATGTGTGGGTGGTGGGATGTGTGTGAGTGGATTGGGGATGTATGGGTGGTTAGGGAGATGTGTGTGTGTGTGTGGGGGGGGGGGGGGGTAGGGACATGTCAGTTGGTGGGGATGTGTGTATATGGTTTGGGGATGTGTGAGTGGATGTGCGATGTGTGGGTTGGTCGGGGATTGTGTGCGTGGGTGGGGAATATGTTGTCGGTGGAGATGTGGCTGGGGGGTGGGTGGGGAGAGGATTTGTGGGTTAGGATGTGGATGGGCGTGGGATGTGTGGGTTGGTGGGGGATTGTGTGCGTGGGTGGGGAATATGTTGTCGATGGAGATGTGGCTGGGGGATTGGTGGTTTGAGGTGTGGGTGGGGAGAGGATGTGTGGGTTAGGATGTGTATGTGGATGGGCGTGGGTTGGTGGGGGAATGTTTGTGGGTGGCGAGTGTGTTTTGGTTGGGGGATCAGGTGAGGGCAGTGTGTGTGGGTGGGGGATGTGCGGGAGGGGGATGGGTCGGTTGGTGGGGTATGTATGTCCAATTTTTGACCCTAATAAAGTTGATTTGATTTGATTCTATCTATCTATCTGTCTGTCTGTCTGTCTGTTTGTTTTTCTGTCTGTCTGTCTGACCCGGCCCAGCTTCGTCCAGCTCCTGGTGGGGAGCATCTCATTTAATTCATATAAGTAGTCATATAAGCTCCCGTTCCCGACTGTCTGTCTGTCTGACCCGGCCCAGCTTCGCCCAGCTCCTGGTGGGGAGCATCTCATTTAATTCATATAAGTAGTCATATAAGCTCCCATTCCCGACTATCTGTCTGTCTATCTGTCTGTCTGTCTGACCCGGCCCGGCTTCACCCAGTCCCTGGTGGGGAGCATCTCATTTAATTCATATAAGTAGTCATATAAGCTCCCGTTCCCGACTATCTGTCTGTCTATCTGTCTGCCTGACCCGGCCGGCTTCACCCAGTCCCTGGTGGGGAGCATCTCATTTAATTCATATAAGTAGTCATATAAGTTCCCGTTCCCGACTATCTGTCTGTCTGTCGACCCGGCTGTCTGTCTGTCTATCTATCTGTCTTCCTGCCTGTCCATCTCTCCCTCCGTCTATCCCACCCTCTCTATCGGGTCAGATCTATCTATCTATCTATCTATCTATCTAGCTGGTTAGCTAGCTATCTATAGCTTTTGATTTGATTTAGCCAGGGGACTTAACCTAAGATATAGCAATGCTACTAAAAGTTATATCCCTTTATAGAATATTTCTTATGTTAAGTCATGTAATTACAAAATGAAATTTTAGTAAGTAAATAGATGATTGCCCCCTAAGAAACTATTACAGTTGGTTGCACTGGAATGAAAGGAAGACGTGTGGAAAATTTCATCTCAATCGGATGTACCGTTATCGAACGCAGCAAATACATCTCCAACCACAAACATACAGTCTCTTTTATAGATATAGATACAGTATTTAATTCATTCTCTACTAAACA
This sequence comes from Cepaea hortensis, assembly GCA_963921405.1. Taxonomy (NCBI): domain Eukaryota; kingdom Metazoa; phylum Mollusca; class Gastropoda; order Stylommatophora; family Helicidae; genus Cepaea; species Cepaea hortensis. The sequence goes on along the minus strand of OY992882.1, from coordinate 92,276,952 downwards.
GCTTGCTATATATTTGTTGGTTACTATCATCATTATCATGTACCCAGCCATCTGATGTTCATGTATCTCTACAGATCTCAGTTTTTGGTGTTCTGATAGATTCTCTTCATTATATTGCTCGTGCCACCATCTTATTTAATCCAATATAATTTCTCTAGGTCTGCCTCTACTACCACTGATTTTTCCACTTGTCATGATCTTTTCCAGTGCTCTTCTTTTAATTACATGATCAGTGAAGAGTCTCCTTCTTATCATGGATGGTGTGGACAGTCACGATTCTCCGCATCTTGTGATCTCCAACAGCATGTATCAGTTTATGTGCTGACACTCTTCCATGCCATGACACACACAAATTATCTCACTGTCATCCTGTCTCTCATTTTTATATTTATATACAGGATGTTTGTAAAGTCTCACTACACTTTGTATGTAAAACAAATTTGAAAAAAATTCCTTCTTCCATTGATAACACCATTCTGTTTGGAGTGCAAAGAATTACTCCAGCAGATGACAGCCAGTCACTGCATATTTTCTAATGATATTATGTACTTCATTTTTAAAATTTGTTCTACATACAGAGTGTAATGAAACTTTACAAACACCGTGTATAATGTTCTACTTTCATTAGCTTCTTCGTGGTGCTCGTTATTTTTCTGGCAGTCTAAGGTATTCGCAACGTACATCTCTTAAACCATATTTCCATTGTCTTCAAGCTGTTCCTAACTTATGCATTCACATTCCATAATTCACTGCTATATGGCAGAACATTTTCTGCACATTTTTTTTTTCTTATTTTCATTTATAATTACTTATTGCATACAATATTTTTCATTTTCCGAATTGCATTTTTCTACTTGGCCTATTCTGCTTTTAATCTGTCATGCGTATTCCATTTGATGTTTCCCCCTAGCTATTTGAATTTATTAACTTGGTTAAGAATTTCCCTTCTGTTGTTATATAACCATTGGGTGTTTTCTTCTCCCAAATAATTGTTACATTAAGCTATTTTATCTGAGTTGTGACATTATTATTGTATCTCTTTCAAACTCAAACGTTTATTACTTTAAAATTCAACTCTTTATGACAGTAAAAGTAACACCTGCCTGGGACTGAAAGAGTTAAAAGAACTGATAGATAAAAATGTATTGGAACAGCAGTTCAGCTATATTTGTATTGTATTTTTACCAGTAATACTTCCATCTGGCCAGTGGGTTGATGGTGTCTATTGACAAGGAAATACCCTTAACCTGATGAGGAATCATGACCAATCTAGGCCTGATCCCAGCCATACTACATATGCTGTGCAGAATAATGACCTGGTTACAACTTAATATATCTGTCATGAACCTCTGTTTCTTTAGGATGTTTAGGTCATCAGGTACACACACTGACTCAGCTCACTCTCACAGAATGTCTGATGGCGTACAAAGAAATGATAAAACTCCATGTAGGCGATCAAACATTTATTCCTCTCACACAACTACACACAGAGATATCCTCATAAACTCCTAAAGGCTGTGGATCTATTCTCTTAAAGCAGGGGAACAAATATGCAAAACAAGAGTCAATGTTGTTTCTTTCTACTTCAGTGGTGTGTTCGTCTCCCTAGTCGGGCACTCTAGCACATATAAATATTCCTGCTTTACTGCTGTCTACATCGTTGATCTTTTTTTTGACTTTCTGTCCATCGATAGTGAGTCCAGGCAGCCTGTTTTCACACTCAGCCTCCCTACGCTTTGTTCTGCTTCTCGCTTCCCTCAACCAATTACATCAACTAACCTTTGTCGTGTATCTGAGGCGAGCCTTTGTTCAGATTTATCATAGCCGTTAACCCTTAACTGGTTTGATATCTCTATCTGTACTTCTTATTCACTCTATCTGTTATCTATGTGGAATGTGAAAATACCTCTCCACAGATGTGAAGTTTCAGTTCCATTCTTGTACACCCAGCTGGTTTCTGAGCTTATAGAGGGAAGGAAATCTCTGCAACACAGTTTCTATGAAGATGGTACTTTTGTACCAGGTCAGGGAAAAGTCTACATCACATCACCCCACCAGATACTTGAACACCTAATGGCTGAAGCTTCAGCATATTTGAGTATTCGTTTATTGTTCATTTAATAAATATACAATACTCGTTTGCTTGTTGACTGCATGGCCTTGTTTCATATTTTGTATTTAAAAAAACAATGAATGAATACTCAAGAATGCTGAAGATTCAGGCATTAATATTTTAAAACCTCTCTTGTGCAGACAGAAAGACTTAGTAGTGAATCTGTGATTACCTTGGGTTTCTTTATTGTTTAAGACTTCGTTGTTTAAATTAAGAGTTTATTGTTCTAAATTTATGAATACTCATCTGTAGATAAATGATACTACTGGAGATGACAACATTTTAGTAGCTCCTGATGGATCTGTTCCAATTAGTGAGAAATGTATGTGGGCATTCTTGACTTAACAGGAGATTATATTATTACAGGTGTATCAAGTTATTATTGTACTAAACTTATGTTCTGCATTCAGATTTGGTACTAATTTATTATTTTATCATAAACTGACATGTTACTGTATTCCGGTCAGTAACTATAGCTTTCAAATTTTATGTTGTCTAGTGCATCCTCTAGTCTCTACTTCCTCCTTCTCCTTCTGTGAGTGCCAAACTTCCTTCTTCTCCTTCTGTGAGCGCCAAACAATACTATGTGTGTTTATTTATGTAACCCATATGCAGATGAGGAAAGCAATAGAAAATTACCACACTAATTTCTCAAGTAGTAATTTACAGGTAGCCTCAAAGATTAATTTATCGTAGAGAGACATTAAAAAAATTGCATCCGTGCCTTCAGACTGAATAATGTGACATTATAAATCTGATGTTCATCATGCAGTACAGTTCCATGTTAACAACCTAATTAGAATGATTTCATGCAGTATAACTATTGGTAATGAACATTTTAATGCTTTCTTTGCAGATTATATTCTCCTACATTACAACAGTACTGGCAGACCACCAGTCATAAAGCAGTTACCATGGTTTCATGAAAAACCTGTTGGATTTATGTGCTTTGATCCTACTCTGACATGGCTTCTTCTTGTTACAGAGGCAACACAGGAAATATTCATCATTCCAGCAGTCTCCATTGTCGTATGTTGTGAATGTATTTTACAATTGTAGTTTGTCTTGGTTTTAGTTTCTGTTTGTCTACACATTATTTTTACTTAAAGGGCAGAGTGGCTTAGTGGTACAACATCTGTCTCCAACCTAGAAAGTCATGAGTAATCCAATTGTGGATGAATTTATTGTTTTACAAAATAAGAGGAACAGCTTGCCATTCTTCCATACACTTGAAAATGTCTGTGGCGAAGGGGTTACAAATGAAATTTCTGATCCCGCTTAACGTGTTTGAACACACTTGCGGAAAATTTGTCAGCAGACCGCCTTCCGTTGGTTTTCATACAATGGTATGAGTGCCGGTTGTTCAGAAAGCAATGGCAAACTACTGAATGTAAACTTGTCAAGAAACTCAAACAGCCCCAAAAAATGCTGGGGTTGACTGCAACGACATGTAAAGGATATGTAGCTAACTCTAGCTCACAACATCTACAATCAGTGTACACACCTTTCAACTTCTGCTAGGAGATTGTAGGCTTGTCCTGAGTGCAGTGTTGTCAGTTTTTCTGCTGCTGCTGCCTTTCATCTCCCAGTGGAGAATATGCCCTTAACTAACCCATGCCATGCCTTTAACCAACCCATGCCATGCCCTTTGAAGACTTGTAATGATGGTTGGATTTTGCAGCCAAAGTTTTGTGGGAAGAAGTTAGCCAGCCTCATGCCAGCCCTCCTTAGTCACCTCGTATGATAGTCATCATAGGCTACAGTGTTATTAATCTTTGCTTCCCTTGTGGGTCTCAGTAACACATGTGTGAGTGTTGTTGATTATTCATCATAATTGTCATCGTAAGTAATAAAAAGATTTAACTCAGCAATTCACTGTAAATACATGAGTCTAAGTAATACGGTGGCTAATGGCCAGGTGATCCTGGGTTAAAATCATCCTTGATGTTGATTTTTTTTTATTTCCTTGACCACATGACTCCAGGGTAAGGCCAGACTAAAATGGGTACCAGAAAATTATCTTGGAAAGCAAGGTGGCTAGTGTGATTAAAACCCAGGAAGGTTAACCCAGTCAACAAATGCCCGCAGAAGTCGGATGTGTCGGCCTAAGGGCGCAGTATCGCAGCTCTGCTGTAAATGGGCAAAACGCAATCACATCCGAAAAAAACTCCGGATGAACGCAGAAGATGAAGAAGAATTGTCATTAAAAAGTTAGTTGCACATCCTTTACAGGATGTAGCAGTCAACTCCAGTATTTTTTGGCTGTGTGTAATTCCTGGGCACATTTTACGTTCAGTAGTTTCCCATTTATTTCTGAATGACTGGCACTCACACCATCGTATGGAAACCAACACAAGGTGGTATGTTTCCCAATCGCTTGCAGCTGTGTTTTGAGAGAATTGTATTCATAACCCCACTGCCACAGAGCTGATGTGCTACTGACCACAATAACCCCTGAGTGCCATTTGGTCATGAAAATATCATCATAGCACCATATCCCCAATATGTCATGATAGCATGGAACTCGGGATCTTTGCTATTTTTATTTTTTACTATAAATCCATAATTGAATTAGAATCACAATCTTTATATGCTTTTTATGAAATTATTAGTATACAGACGCAGAATTGCTGATGTGCACATTCAGTAATTAGCTCTGATTTGCATGGTTTTATTCAACAGGATTCAAGTGCTATTATCAATCAAATATTTAAGACAGATGATGTGACAGTTCGGACATTTAAGGCCACAAGTGGTGAGTTTAGATTAGCTGTTAAACAGCTAGTTGTTATCTGCAGTTACATCATCAGGGAATTATGAAAAGAAATTGTTTCAGAGGTGGTAGCTTAAAACAATTTAATTATAATTCTTATGTATTAGTTTCAATGTAAATACTTTTGCTTTTTAATATTTTGAACAATTCTTTATATTACACTTTTAAGAAGTGTAAACACTTTGAGTCTTTATATAATGTGAACATTCTATTGTCAATTATTGACAAGTTTTTTTTTTGCACTCACTCACTTTGAACTCCAGAATAGTCCATATACGAGTTACTACTTCTAGTGCACTGGACTGATTTTTGCGTGTGGATTAGCTTTTCTTATGACCAGTGTCCTTCACCATCAGGCAAGCCCACTCTGAATTCAGAGGTACTTGTAATTTACATCCCCATGTCAAGGACTTTACAAGTTTATGTTAAACATGGTTACAAAGGGTGCATTTTAGAATTATAACTTTGTAAATAGAAAACTAAGTTTATAAATAATAGTAACCACATAAAAAGAGTTAAAGAAAATTCAAGTAATTAATGTTCATATAAAAGATGATTTCATACAAAAGAGTTTACTTTGGTTGGTTACTTTCAGGCCATGTTACGTGCGGTCAGTGGTGGCAGACATTAGATGGCAGACAGATAGCCATAATTGCTACAAATGTGAGTCCCTTAAATTGCCACTTTTACATTTGAATAATTGTCTATATGTGTATGCAGCAACAGTTTGCATTCCGTTAAATTTTTGTGCCCCAGTGCCGCTGTTTACTATTAACAGCCTAATGCCATTTTTATGAAGATGCTGACCATGGGATGTTCCAGAGGTGCAAAGATGTTTTTGAAAAGGCTGTCATGATTGAATGTGCTGCTAGGCACTTGATTACTCCTGTAGCAAACTGAAAACAATATTGTGCCATGGACATGGTTTTACAACAAAGGCTTTATTTCTAGACGTTGACTGTCCCAGCCAAAAGTACTTGCATGGAATCACTGCACCTTGAATGTGAGAGGCTGTGGTGATTGAATGTGTTGCCAAGCAATTGGTTACTCCAACAGAAACTATATTTATAGAAGCTGACTGTCCCAGTCAGAAGTACTTGCATGGTAGTCAGTGCACCTTAAATGTGAGAGACTGTCATGACTGGATATGCTGCTAGATACTCTGTTGCTCTCATCATCGTCATTATTTAACAAGACGTATGCAGAACTTTGCCTTCGTCACAGCCTACCAAAAATATTCTGGATCTTTTGCCAGTTCTGTTGTCTCATGCGTGTTCATACCCAGGGTGTTTTTAATGTCCTGTGTCCATAGTTGTGTTGGTTGACCCTTATCTCTTCTTCAAGGAACCATGCCTTCCATTATTGTTCTGTCTAAATTAAAGTGACTTAATTTTACTAAAGAATTTGAGGTCCTGACATATCCTGTTTTTGATCTTCTTTTTTTTAATGTTTAGATCTGATAATTTTTCTTCTTGATCTACATTATTCTAAAATTGTTTCTGTTAAGTTCAGAGGCCTAGATTTTCTTCTTCAGAGAAATGATCCATAATTCACATCTGTATGTTGCCACAAGAAAGATGCATGTTCTCAAGATTTAACATTATATTTGTCTTTTGGTATTAGGCCATAGGCTCTCAATGCTGATTAACCTGTGTATAGCCTGGACCAGTCTCCTACTGACTTATTTTGAACAGCGTGCATTGTTGTTAATTGTAAAATCGCAGTTTTCAAAGTTTGTGACATTTTCCGTTTCTTCTCTGTTGACTAATATTTGGTTGGCGTGTGGTTTTTTAATGTTGCCTTTGTTTTTGTTTTTAATTCAGAGAAAAGGTTTTGATCTTCACTACACAGAATGAACCATTCTAATCCGTTATAAGTGCTTGAGAAAAGGATTGAGTCATCTGCATATATGTGTTCAGGAATTGGATTTTTACCAATTAAGAATTGATTAAAATTGTCACGTGTTTCATCATTTACATTTCTCATATTTTCTGTGTAAATGTTTAACAGGTTTGGCAAGATAAAGCAAAACCCTGCCTTAGTCCTCTTTGCACATCAGAGCAGTTTGATGTTTCACCAGCTGCTCTGATACCTGCTTGTTGTTTGTGATAAAATGTTAAAAGGCTAGTAAAAGTATACAATTGTATGCAATTATAAAAAAGAGACAAAGAATGCTTCCTGGTCATACATGTATAATGAGAAGAGAAGTATTGGACAATATTGTGATGACAGGGTAGATAAGTAGTAGAGGAAGAAGAAGCAGAGACATACCCAGAGATAGGCTGGATAGTCTAAGATGGTGGCACGGAGGAATAACATCAAAAGATTGATCTAAAACAGTAGGGACTGAAATCTGTGGAGATATGTGAATGCCTAAGCCATTTGACCTGGACACATCATGTGATGGTGTAATTATTTAAGCTTGTTTTGATACTTAACAGAAGTGATATCCCTTGTTATTTTGTATTCTCTGTTTTAATTCAGGCTGGTGAAATTTTGTTCATTGACCTACTGAATGACAAAGAATGCAAAGAGCTGAGTCTAGACATGAGCATCAGTGACCTGTCATTATCACTTGATGACTTGCAGATGAATACCACACTTTTGGTAGGTATTAACATTTGTCTTTAGACATGTGGCATGCGTGTGGTCGGACAAAGGTTTGATGCCTGCTCTCTTAACATTCGCTATGGGAAAGAAAGACTGACCACCTATTCCTCTGTGCACTCAGGCCAAGAAAAATGTGATGATCCTAACACTTCACATACCTACTTCAGGTTCATCCCACGTGACTTGTTTTAAAAAAAAAAAAAAAACGTAAGTCGAACTAAGTGATAAAGCTCACTTTGGTGTACATTTGTTCACTTCGGTTATCATTTTGTTTTATGGAAAAGGAGATAGAGGACAGTGAAAGAAGATTCTTGACAGTCTTTCACGCAGGCATGAAAATATCAGCGAGGAAATTTATACATTCTGTTGGAGATTGTCAGATTTCTAAAATGAATAAATCAGTGAAAATGAGAAGTGGGATAGGTAAACTTTACTAGGATGCTATCACAAGTAACAAAATGCAGCTAGAGCCTTCATCAGTAAATAAACAATAAACGGACACTAAAACAATTACATAAAAACTCAAAGTTGCTTGGCTGATGTTAATTCATCATCCATAAAGCTTTCTACCCTGCCTGGAATGTATAATTGACTGAAAGCATGCTGGCAATGGATTAACTGGCCAGAAGTATGTAAGGAAAATAAGATATGGAGGGAGGTCAATCTCACTTGTAACAATACAGGTGGCCTAGGCAAAATGAAAGGGAAAAGGGGGCAGAGTGCATTGATAGATGGATGAGCTTAAAGTTCTCCATATAAATGAAATGGGTAAACATTTTGTGAAGGTGTGGAAATGTAATGATTAAAAGAACCAATGAACAATTTAAATTTACAAATTTGATGGTAACTTGAAAAAATATATATATATATATAAAAGAGGGATGGCAGAACAAAGGCCGTAGGTGCCACTGAACCCCACAAGCAAGTAAATACAAGAAAACATCCCTATATGAAACATTGGGAAAGATGTTACAGTGGGCACACGAAAGTATAACTTAGACTAGTATGAAACAAAGCCGAAGGGAATCGTCACGTCCTGCACATGGCTGCTTAGCCTCACTTCCGTATATTGGGCCTTCCGTTCACCATAGGCTGTTCTTCCGGAAACCAGAAGTATGCAGTCTGCAGATGACATCCACACAGTGAGCTTTCGTTTCGGACTTTCCATGTAATGGATTTGCTATCCAAGCAATATTCCATTTCGTGCCACTAGGACACTTTTCCACCTTTTATGAAGCCCACACAATGGGCTTTTGATTCGGACTTTCCACGTAATGGATTTGCTATCCAAGCAATATTCCATTTCGTGCCACTAGGACACTTTTCCACCTTTTATGAAGCCCACACAGCGAGCTTTCGATTTGGACTTTTCACATAATGGATTTGCTATCCAAGCAATATTCCATTTCATGCCTCTGGGTCTTCATGCACCTTTAAATGTCAACCTGTATGTAGTTAAAGTAAGCTGCGGTCAACTTTAGCTTGTTGATATCTCCATAGAGCTTGTCCTCAAATGAAGCAGGTGTGGGCCAAAATATCTTTCTCTGTTCTGCATACGTTGGGCAATCCTGCAGCAAATGTTTTGCTGTCATTTTTCCAGTTCTACAATTACATTCATCGGTATCTCCTATCTTTAGTTTATTGGACAAGTGGTATTTCAACCTGTTATGTCCTGTGCGGAGTCTGAAGATTGCTACTTGTTCTCTTCGGTCGAGTTTGTAATATGCATCATCCTTCTGGTGGCCTGGATGCTCTGATTCCCATTTGGTTCTATAAGTGCTTTTTATCAACCTCTTTGCCTCATAGGTTATGTCTATGTCAGGCTGTGGTAGTCGTCCGCCCTCTTTTGCCAGTCTGTCAGCCTCTTCATTTCCAGGTATACTGCAATGTGATGGGATCCACTGTATTACAACTTTTTTGGATTTCTGGCATAGACCATGGAGTGCTGCTCTTAGGTCAGCTATTTCTGTGCTGTTATTGCTCTTCAGTATTGAGACAGCTGACTTTGCATCTGTAAAGATAGCTATTTGCGTCTCTTTTTTTTCCTCCATCAAGAGCATTTCTGCTGCAGTTTTCAGAGCCTCTACCTCCGCTTTGAAGTTACTTGAAAACTTTCCAGTTGCCACTGAATGTGTTTTTTTCACTCCATTTTTTAAATTTAGGAGAATTCCTCCCCCTCCATTCTCTACTGAATTTTTGGCTGATCCATCTGTATATGCATGGGTCCAATTGCTGCTTGGGTAATGTTCTTTTATGTAGTTTAGGGTTATTTCTCTTCTTTCGGTTTCATGCTGAGTGTTCTTTTTCTCAATACCAGGAATGTTTTCTATCATCTCAGGCAGTTGCTGCTGTCTCCAAGCTGGGAACTTGTCTGCATTGTAAATGGGTTTGACTGTTGATATGTTAAGTATGAGATCTGCCCTAATCTTTCGTTTTGCAGTTTCTACAAAGTTGCTACGCTTCAGTCTTCCCTTTCCAAAACCACTAAACCTTTTATACATAGGGTGGTCTGTCAATCTTCTAAATTTTTCAGTTTGTTGCTGGGCTCTGCTATCTCTTCTATCCTGCATTGGTTGTAAACAAGTGATCTTTTCTAATTCATTAATAGGCGTTGTCTTCAGGCTTCCAGTTATGATTCGCATTCCTTGATTTTGGACTCTACTTATTTTGTTAAAGTTTGACTTAGCTGCTGTTGCCCAAGCTGCAATGCCATATTCCAGTACTGGCCTCACCCGTCCAGTATATAACTTCTTGAGAACTTTCTCATCTGCTCCCCATGTTGTACCAGCAAGCTTTTTCATGATTGCCATTCTTTGCCTTGCTCTTGTTCGATTTTTCTCAACCTGTGTCTTCCATGTCAGGCGACGATCAAAGGTGACTCCTAGATAGTTTGGATTTTCTTCATGGCGCAATATTTTTCCATTCAATACCAGCTTAGGTTGCTGAGTTTTAGTTGAGAGGGAGAACACTGCATGTTGTTTTCTCCTCACTTATCTTCACTAGCCATGATTTTGACCAGTCCTCTAGCGCTAATAGGGCTTGCTGTATTCTGCTGTTAGCTGTACTAATATATTCTTCAGATGTCCATCTGGCTAGGTCATCTGCAAAGGATGATGTGTGTACTCTGGCTGGAAAATTTTCCTTGATGTCGTTTATATATGCTAGGAATAATGTTGGTGAAAGAACTCCTCCTTGGGGGACACCTTGCTCCAACAGCATCATTTTGCTGGTTTGTCCTTGTACTTTTGTCCTGGCAGTTCTGTTCTCAAGGTAGTGGCCTTCCTTCCATACTTTATCAAATGCTTTTTCTAAATCTATCCAGACTGCTAGTGTGTGCTTTTTCTCTTGGAAGGCATCCTCTATTTCCTGAGCTATATAGGTTATTTGATCTTCAGTGGATCTGTACTTTCTGAATCCTGCTTGGTGAGGTGTTAAGAGTTGGTTTTCTTCCAGATGCCATGTTAGCCTGCCATTGATAATGCGTTCCATTAATTTTCCTACACAGCTAAGAAGACTGATAGGTCGATAGCCATTTGGTTCTTCCAGGTCTTTTCCTTTCTTTGGGACTGGTATTAGTATAGCTTCCTTCCATGCCTGTGGGACTATTCCCCTATTCCAGCTGTAATTTAGGACTGCTAGTAGTTTCTTTTTTGCCTTAGTGCCTAGTCCTATTAGCATTTCCTTTGTGATTCCATCCTTTCCTGGTGATGTCTTCTTTTTTAGGGTATTCATTGCCTGTTCCATTTCTTCCATTGTTAGATTTGCCATCATATATTCTGCTGCTGTCTCTGTATATGTATGATGTATCTGTTTATCTTTGATTGCTTTCTTCTGTTCGGCTGTAATATCAATGTGGTTTGCACTGGCATAGTGTTCCATTAGTGCATTTGCAGCCTTTTTTCCTGTAAGCAAGGCATTTCCTTGTTTAATTGTTATTTGTTTGTTTCTAGGTCCTTCATTGTTCATGGCTTTCACTAGTTTCCATAGTTTGTTTCCATCCCTGTCAAAATTCAGGTTTTCTGTTTTTTTCCTCCAACAATCTCTTGTTGTTTGATTTACTGTTCTTTTATATTTTGCTGAGATGGCTTTGAGAGAGATGTTCGCTTCAGTTGTTTGTTCTCTCTCTGCGGTCTTCCTAGCATCTTCAACTTTGTCCTCCAAAAATTGTAGTTCAGCAGTCCAGTATGGTTTGTAATTTTTCCTTGCTCCTCTTGGAATAACTCAGTGGCCGCCTGTATTATTGCTCTGTTTAGACTTTCCACCATTTGCTTCATGTTGCCATATCGTGTATTTATGTTTTCACAATATTTGTCTGTTAGTATGGCAAATCTGTCCCAATCTGCTCGTTTGTAATTCCAACGGGGCAAAGGCTTTTGCTCCTGTGGAACATACTCCATATTTATTACAAGCTTGATTGGTCTGTGGTCACTACCTGCTAATTGGTCCAGCACATGGCGATCGATTTTGTGGAGGATGTCTCCTGTGCAGAAAGCTAAGTCTGGAGTAGAAGTGGTAATCCATCTTCTGGAGTAGAAGCTCGGTGTGTCATCCGCTTTGTTAAGTAGATGGAGATTTGAGTCTATTTCCCAGTCCTCCACTTCATCTCCTCTTTTGTCAGTATCTGGGTATCCCCATCTTTCTGAACGGCTATTAAAGTCTCCGACAACAATGCAATTTGTGTCAGTTATTTCCATGTTTGAGAGTGTAAGATCCTTATCTGCCGGGCTATATAGATTGTAAATTCTTATTTTCACGTCCTTTATCATTATATCAACACCTATAATTTCCGTTTGGTTGTCAGAGATCACAGATACTTCGCTGCAGGGTATTGTATTTCGTGTAAGTATTACAACTCCTCCTTTGTGTCCTTTGCGGTCGAAACGTGTGGCCTGATATCCCTCGACTGAAAATGTGCGATTGGCGTTGAGGTGTGTCTCTTGAATGCATGCCACATCTATTCTATCTTTATGAAGACGCTGTGTTAGGGAGGCTTTCTTGTTATATACTCCTTCTGCATTCCATTGTAGTATGTTGAGTGTCCGGGGTGTTTGGTCAATAGCTCTTAACCTACTCCTCTGTGCCTTGGCTCCACAGCACAGGGGAAGGTGACCACCAGTAGTCATGGGTGGACCCCCTCGAGGCAGGAGGCCCGGCACTATCACCGCCTGATGGGACTTCACGGGATTAGCACCATAACGATTAATTTTCATCTGTGGCATCATGAAATGATAAAGTTACGTTGCACTTCTTTGTCAAGCCTGTGGCTCAGTACATCCGATTTCGACAAGCATTTGTTCGGGATGCTTTCCCTAGCCTTTGACTGTCCCCAGTCTACCTACAAGGCAGCAGGTTTGTGCGTCACTTCGTCTGGTCCCTCTCCCTTGACCTGTCCGACATGGGTGACCCTACCAGTAGCTGTGCTACCGTCGGCATAGCTCTTGGGGTCATTGGGACGCACAAGCCCCTCTACCTCGTCAAGGTGGACTCACGGCAGAGGGGACTTGTTTTGAATGGTTTGAACACTTGTGTCAGACTGCTATTAAAATTGTGTTGTTGGCATATCTCAGAATATTTACATGTTTTTTAACACACACTGGCATGCACACACATGTATGTGTGTGTGCATGCATACACACACTCACATCCTCATATACTTATAGAGGTTAATTACAATGTCATTTTGTTTATAAAGATAACAACATCCAATGGTAGCCAATGGAGGCTTATGCTAGAATCTCGGATAACATTCACCAGATACTCACCAGACATGGAATTCATCGACTTAAACTACGAGAATATAGATACTTACAGTGTCCCTCCTTGTACTATCCTGGATCCTACTGGTATGCTTATTTCAAATATGTGTATGGTTTTGAATATTTATAGTTTATTTGCAATCGTTATCATTTGTTTTTTCATGTTTCTAATCTATACAGCAGTACTGATTCAATGTTAGAAATAAATTTTCAAATTTTTGTGGCAAGTTTAATTTATTTTGAATTTCACAGTTAGAGAAATTAAACGTAGACAGTCACAATTTTTTAGACAAATTATGAGAAGAAATAAACTCAATAACTTGGTGGTAACTGGCAAGATTGAGGGGAAAAGAACAAAGGAAGAACATGGCATGGTTGAGACAAGAACACAAAGCTGATCCTCAACTCTGGTGATCGTGTAAGATGACAAAAGATTACCGCCCATGCTTATCACCATGGCACATGATGATGAGGGTCATTATATTTTAACTAGCTGACCCGGCTTCGCCCAGCCCCTGGCGGGGATCTATCTATCTGTCAGTCTGTCTGTCTGACCCTGCCCGGCTTCGCCCAGCCCCTGTTGGGAGCATCTCATTTAATTCATAGAAGTAGTCATATAAGTTCCTGTTCCCGACTGTCTGTCTGTCTGACCCGGCCCGGCTTCGCCCAGTCCCTGGCGGGGATCTGTCTGTCTGTCTGACCCGGCCCGGCTTCGCCCAGCCCCTGATGGGAGCATCTCATTTAATTCATATAAGTAGTCATATAAGTTCCCGTTCCCGACTGTCTGTCTGTCTGTCTGTCTGTCTGACCCGGCCCAGCTTTGCCCAGTCCCTGGCAGGGATCTGTCTGTCTGTCTTTCTGTCTGACCCGGCCCGGCTTCGCCCAGCCCCTGATGGGAGCATCTCATTTAATTCATATAAGTAGTCATATAAGTTCCCGTTCCCGACTGTCTGTCTGTCTGTCTGTCTGACCCGGCCCGGCTTCGTCCAGTTCCTGGCGGGGATCTGTCTGTCTGTCTGTCTGTCTATGTATCTATCTATGTATCTATATCTATCTATCTATTTATCTATTTATATAGATATATATTATATATATTATATATATATATATATATATATATATATATATATATATATATTATTTTATTAGCCAGGGGACTTAACCTAAGATATAGCAATGCTACTAAAAGTTATGTCCCTTTATTTAATTTTTCTTATGTTAAGTCATGTAAATTTAAATATTAAATTTTAGTAAGTATGTTAGTATTGCCTATAACCAAACTATGAGAGTTGGTTGCACTGGAATGAGAAGAAGACGTGTAGAAAATTTCATCTCAATCAGATGGACCGTTCGCGAACGCATAAAGAACGGACGGACATACACACATCACCTTTTATAGATAAGATAATGATTCTAATATTTTCTTTAATATAAGATTCTAATATAGCCAGTCTCTGTGGCAATGCCGCTGCGGACGCGATTCGTAATGCCGCTTACCCGCGTTCGAAACACAGCGGTGATCAATTTGGCAGCAGACCTTGTCTCGCTGATTTTAACGTGTTGGTGTGGGAGCTGGTCATTCAGAAAGCAGTGGCAAATTACTGAATGTAACAACTTGCCAAGACATCAACAACGGCAGTAACATGCTGGTGTTGACTGCAACATCCTGTAAAGGATATGCAACTATAAAAAATATATATATAAATTCTTACGGCAGTATCTCTTCTTCGTTTAAAAAAAAAGTGATTTACTAGTGGATACATAAATGAAAACATGTGAAAATATTAGTTTATATGCATATTCTTGGAATGATCTACACATAATTATATATACACACTACACGAAAGTAGTTCATAATTACATGTTAAAATCCTCAGACCATCAGGCTTTGGCTGCAAGGTGGCAATCTCATATTATATCAATATCATATACTTTTCCCACCTAATCTTTTAATAATTGTAACATGTACAAAACTTAAATTGTATTTTAATATACGCTCGTATTAAATTGAACAACACATTCCATGTATATAATGAGTGAAACTACAGCCTAGATTATAGATAATACTATAGTTGAAAAATGTGATTTAATTCTACTACAGCTACAATATATCTGGAATCTGGGATTTATTGTATATTACATTTTTATTCAACTTACATAATGTGCATATCATTAACAGTATATGGCAGCTTATTTTTCATCTACATTGATTTAAAATTCTGTAGTTTTCACATCTAGAATAACAGTGCTGCCCTATATTTTTTCACTTGATTAATAGTTGGGGAAATATTGTTCTAACATCATTATTATTTGTGACCATGTAGTTTTAAAAGGCATTGTTTATGTTTTATGCTGGATTTTTCAAATTGTTATAATAGTTTTAGGTTAATTTATGAGAAGAAGAATGACACAGATATTCTTCCTTCGCTATTTTTCTAGGTAATTTTTATTTTTAAAAAATTATAATCTAAATGTTTTATAATTTTGATATTGCTTTAAGTTTGTAATCATTGTCTGTTTTGTTAAATTTCAAATACTTTAACTGTTGTGTTTCTTTAATAGTCAGTAAGATGTCTTTAGCAATGAATTCAGCTTTTAACATTATCATCTTCTTGTGTTATGGGGGTGAATTGAACTACTGAACAGCTTTTTAGTCAATACTTCTGTTTTAATAAACTGTATGCTTAATTTCCAGAGGATGGCAACGCTCTGTTTACACCCGCTCGTTTCCAAAACTTTCAGCAACCGACTTTGCTACGCCCTCAGTATGCAAGAGGCCATCATTTTATTACAGCCCATTGCACACTGTCCTCAACCTTACAGGTACTTTTAGTCATTCTGTATATTAGATGTTTTCACAGATGAATAGATCCTTCAGTGTGTACATACAGTATATTAAATGATACGTTCGTTTTCAATTCCAGTTCTTTATATTGTCTTAACCCTACCAGCCCTGAGGCCCTGAACCTAACTGTCCCCTATACCTAGGCTCCTGAGCATAAAAGAGAAAAAACCAACATGATATAGAAAAATGTTAGTTACATGCAAACAAGTGGTTAGAATAAGATGTAACTTGGAGACATTGTAGAAAATAGGTCTACCTTTCATCTAGCGCCAATATTCCACCTTTGTGTGCCAGTCTGAATAAACCAAAGTATCGATCACCTGTTGGACTGGTAAAAGCCTAGACCTACTTCGCTTTCTTGTTGAAGTGCTTGGTTCATCAGCCGCTTGTTTCATTGTGAATTTTTAGAATTTTTTCACGTTAAATCACACAAAGTCAATTCAAACCTATGGGGGCAGACATTTGCAATGGCTAATCATGAGGTCTGAAAACGATTGGTTGGTTATTTTTAGTTTGTGACGCATTTTTTTGGGTACTAGGCAAAGTACTGAAAATTAGGTACAGCTGTATAGCGCAGATTAGGAAATTACCGAAAAACCGGTACAGCGGTCTAGTAGGGTTAAAGACATGATAATTATTTACATTATGTACTTTTCCTTGGAATCAGGCAAAACAGTAATTACAACTAAATCAGACCAGTGCAGAATTGTAGAAGCCAAAAGAATGTCTTCCCCAATTCTGAAATAATTAACAGCAAAATTCTTTGCGCTTTTTTTCATTCTCTCGTTTTTTTAACTTAACTGATTAAGTGCCATGGAATGATTAATCATCTTAAGCAACTTCCTGTATCTGCCATGAGCTTATATATCACAGAATGTTGTCATTACATTATAACACATGTCTGCTACCATATAAACACATTTTAAATCATGACTGTGATACACCACTACTTCCCATTTTCAGTCATTCATTTCTGTTTGGCCCAAACCTACGTTTTGTTTGGCACTACATCTGTTTAAAAATATGGGTTTAGCATCATATGCCCATTGTGCCTTCGGTCATGTAAAAGTGTCCTTTATTTTACTTACAATATACCCAATATGCCTCATGGCTGGAAAAGGAGTCTTTTGCTTTTACAGTTTACACATGATAACCAGTTATTGTTTTTTGTTAGCTTGACACACTATTGTTTAAATGTTGATACAAAACAGCATTATTTTCCGGCTCTGATGGAATCAGATCCTATATGACATCATATTTATTTTGATTTGGACGATACGACATCTGACCTAATTATTTATCATCTACAGGTGCTTGATTCAGATGCTGAGCATAGCCCTCTGTTTGTTTATAAGTTGCCAGTTGGGGCAGATAATGTCATTCTTACAGACAAGCTTATATTTGCTGTTATAAACCATTCCAGAGACAGGAAGTTGGTGATACTGTCCAATCAGAAGTCAGAGAATTCGGTAGATGAACATCAGGTATGTAATCATCATTCTATATATGAAACATTAAATCGCCACCTGACTTAATTCTGAGCTGCCGAAGAATGAAGGAATTAACTAAGTTTTCAAAGGCTCACAAAATGTTCGTGCAATCCCGTCTTACATTCGGCCCTTCAATGACTCATCTTTCTCACATATTTATATATTATCTAGTATGCATGTTACCCGTCTGAAGTGTCTCCACCTTGACTTGGTAAAGGGGCTTGCGTGTCCCAATGGCCTCAAGAGCTCTGCTGACGGAAGCACAACTACATGTCGGACAGGCTTTGAGATAGGGACTAGACCAAGAGAGAACGAATAAACAATCTTTATTTTCAAAGGGTTAAGAATTGGGCACACAGGCCGGTCTGACATTCTGCCCTTCTTCTCTAATTCCTCTCATACATTATCCTGCTGCACTGCAGGTAGACAAGATAGTCAAAAACCGAATCAGGCGCACAATGCCACTAATTCTTGGTCCGTACACATACTCCTCTCCGCTGAGGGATATGACTGAACGCCTCTAAGTCAACAACCCCCCTCCCGGATGTGGGAGCTGGGCTGATACTCACCCACTGCAAAATGGAGGTGAGATGCAAAGCCACTACATGCTTGGTACAGATACTTGTTCGAAGGCTCTCATCCAAGGGATAAGAGGGCTCCCCGGATGAGAGGGCCTGGCCGTTACCCACTCTCAGCTGCATGGAGGTAAGGTACTGAGCCAGCAGCACATGTAGCCTACCTTGTGAACGTTACTAAAGGTGAAAAAGTGTCACAATCACATGCAGTAGTTAAGACACAAGTCTACTTCAGATCTCACTGAGTGAGCGTAGTCAAAGGTGGAAAAAAGTCTCATTAACACAAAATGGAATTTTTGGCTAGTGAATCCATTACGTGGAATGCTGAAGGAAAAGCATGCTGAGTGGATTTCGCCCGCAGACTGACCATTCCTGGTTTGCGTGGGGAGTGGCCAGTGGCTAACGAAATGCCCAATACATGGAAGTGAGGAATAAAAGCAGCCATGAGTAGGATGTGGCGATTCCTTGGTTGAGCCCAGCACCAGAGCGCTATGTGCCGGCTCTGCAAATATGGAAGCCTTCTTGGGTAGCGGGGAATGCCCATGGTATGCCCCTGCCTTCCCTTGAGGGTTGACTGTGATGTCCATGGCCACTCTAACTTGACCAGCTGAGATGTTGGCGACTCCACAGCAAAATGTTCCTCGAAACCTCCAGGGCAGTTAACCTGTTCAAAAACGCCTGCCGAAGTCAGATGTGCAGGCCTAAGGGTGGCAAATTAAACCTGGCACAATGCAAAAGCATCTGAGTGAAATGTCCTAGTGCCCGGAACAGCTCTGACTATCTAGTTTTCTGAATGTCCTTCATGTCCGGAACAGCTCTGACTAGCTAGTTTTCTGAATGTCCGTTGTACCAGGAACAGCTCTGACTATATTGTCTTCCGAGCACAACGACTAGCACATGTTCAAATCGAAAGCTCGCTGGGTGGATAACGTCTGCAGACCTATCTAATTTGTGCGGGGAGCGGCCCGTAATGAAAGAAATGTCCAATACATTGAAGTGAGGAATTAAAGCAGCCATGAACCGAATGTGGCGATTCACAGAGTAATCCCAGCATCAGAGCACTATGTGTCGGCTCTGCAAATATGGAAGCCTCCCTGGATGGTGGATAATGCCCATGGACTGTCCTTGCCTTCCCTTGAGGGCTGACCGTGAAGTCTTTGACCGTTCCAACTTAACCAGCTGGGAAGTGGATGGCACCACTAAAGTGAGAGTTCCCCAGGAATGCTAACCTGGTAAAAAATGCACGCAAAAGTTGGATGAGTTGGCCTAAGGGATTAGGCCCAAGGGTGCATAACAACACACCGCAATTACATCTGAAAAAACACTCCGGATGAACGCAGAAGAAGAAGAAGAAGTATGCATGTTACATTCACGCAGAAAAAGGCATGTCAATATGAATGCTGTGTGCATAAACAATGCATACTAAAATGTTATGAGACACATAAATCCACCCATCGAGAGAGAGAGAGAGAGAGAGAGAGAGAGAGAGAGAGAGACTGACTGGCTGACTGACTTACTATAGATGATTAACAGTTTTTTTATGAGCAATTAATGAAGGGCAACAATAAATAAGAGCATTTGCTCTTAAACTTCCGACGTGCTGATGCTGAGGTAGCAGGTTCAACCTCTACACCTGTCAGTTGGACTATAATGTTGACTTTGGGACATAAATTACAAGTACCTCTGAAGTCAAATTAGGTTCACCTGATGACCATGGACACTGGTTATAAGTAAAGCTAATCCACGTGCAAAAATTGGTCTAGTGCACTAGAAGTAGCAGAACGTATGTATACTACACTTGAGTTCTAAGCGAGTGAACACACACAAAGAAATGAGTAATGAATGTTGTTATACAAGATTATGATTTTACCTTGTGTTTTCTGTAGGACTTCAGCACTGAAGCAATTGTTCAAGAGTTCACTTTGCCTGAAGGAGAACATCTAATCAGTGTGGACAGGAAACGGTACCCTTTCTATTATCATGAGAATCACGAAAGTGAATGGTCGAAGAGAGTGCCAAATGAAAGTATTTCTGGGCCAGCAAAGAACCTTGGACAGCAATTAGATTTGCCTGTGCTTGACATTCCTGTGACTACACATACTGTTCTTGATGGATGTATTATTGTAACTGACTGTTCTGTGTATGAAATCCGACCTCGGTAAGTCTACTCTTAGTTTATAAATTACAGGTAACAATTAATTAATGCACACGTGGAATAGGGGGATTATAGTCTTGTGCTTCATTGCAGTGTCTGTATTTTAGACAAATACTAGTGAATTCAGCCATTCACAAATCTGCAGAAGGCAAGGGGAAATCTGGCTGTATTTTCCCAAGATAAACATGCTTCAAGACAAACTTGATAAAGATAATGACTTTAATGGGGATTTCAGTGGAATCTCTTCGTTCAATAGGGAACATCATGTGCTACAGGTGATACCATATCGTCATCGTGCAAATGTACGCAAATTATAAGTTATGAATACATTAAAAGTTAGTACATGAAATGTCAGAAGACTTAGTCAGAATGAAAAGGTCGAAAACATCAAGAAGGAAATGTATAGAATGGATATAAATATATTAGACATTAGTAAAATGTGTCAGCTAGGTGCTGAGGAAAAATATTTACATAAATACAGAATTATTGACTCAGGAGGGAAAGACTACAAAAAGAAAATTGGCATAGTTTGGATCAACTGAGCTTAAGGATAGTTAAAAGATTTTGAACAGTCTTAGATATAGAGTGTTATTAGTGTAAATCCATGGCAGACCTCTGGATATTAACATAATACAAGCATATGCCTCAACAACAGACAGCACAGAAGAAGATACAGATATATTTTATAATGGATTAACATGGCCATGGACCAATGTAAAAATTTTGAAATGGCAGTGATACTCTAGGATTTCATTGCCAAAGTAGGCAATGAAAAGGTGAGTGGCGTGACTAGTAGCGATGGCCTAGGTCAGTGGTTCTCAACCGGTGGGGAATTCTCCTCTGGGGGGAATTTTAGGGTTTCCATGGGGGGAATTAAGATTATTTCAATTAAGATTATTTCAAGATCGCATTAATACAAGAACCAGTTACTAGATATTGTTTTTCCCTCTAAATTTTACAGATCTGTACTTCTCGCCCTAATGAAATTCATTTTATAACGTAAGTAGACCCACAAATAACATTTTATGTAGAGTCTAGACTTGTTCTAGTATGTGTTATTAAACTTAGCTTCCATTTTTATGTATACTGTGTAAGGTGGGGGGGGGGGGGGATTTATAAGGAGGAAATTCGAAAGGGGGAGAATGACGTTCTGAACATATGGTAAGGGGGGGGGGGGGGCATGGGCCAAAAAAGGTTGAGAACCACTGGTCTAGGTGATAGGGATGAGAGACAGATTAATAGCATGGGCAGAATATGATTAAATTGTTATAGGTAACATTTGGTTCAAACATCATCCTTGATTATTGTATATGTGAAAAGCCCTGGCAATAATATCCGCAATCAAATTGACTACATACTGTTTCAAAAGAGATTCAGAAGCAGTTTAGTAGGACTAAAAATTAAACAAGGAGCATATGGACATAGTGACCATGGGCCACTTATAGGAAAGATGAAGTTAAGACTTAAAACTATAAAGATGATCCTAAAGAATATCAGGTTAGATCTAGCATTACTTAGAACAGACAAATAAATAAGAGAAAGTTGTAAGGAACAGATATAATGCCCTGGAGATAATACAGACTATTGATGAACATCGGGACATGTGGCGGAATCAATCCAATAGACATAAAAAAGAAATAATTCCGCCTAAACATCATCATCATCATCAAGTGCCGTGCCGGCTGGTGTAGGCGTTCGTGGCTCTCCACAGATCTCTGTCTTTGGTGTTCTGGATCAACTCTGCTGATGATATTCCTCCATGCCACCGTCTCAATCCGTCCAGCATCATCTCTCTTGGTCTGCCTCTGCCTCTGTTCCCCACGATCTTTCCAGTTGTCACGATGTTCTCCAATGCCTCTCCTCTCATCACATGACCAAAGAAAGCTGTCTGTCTCTTTCTTATTGTTGTATATAGTGTTCTAGTTTCATTAGCCTCTTTCAGGCAATCGTTGTTAGTTACTCTGGCAGTCCAAGGAACTCGCAACATTCGTCTTAAAAACCACATCTCTGTTGCTTCTAAGTTCTTCCTAATTTGTTCATTTACATTCCAAGATTCGCTGCCATACAGCAAAACTGGTTCTATATAGCATTTTAGCACTCTCTTACATTCATTGATAGCGACTTATTGCACAAGATACTCTTCATTTTCTGAAATGCGGCTTTTGCTTGCCCTATTCTGCTCTTAATCTCTGTTGTACATCTTCCATCCGATGTTATAAGTGCCCCTAGGTATTTAAAATTATCCACTTGGTTGAGAATTTCCCCTTCTATTTCTACGTCACATTTTGGTGTCCCCATTTTCTTTGATATCACCATTGTTACTGTTTTCTTGATATTCAAGGAGAGTCCTTTCTGTGCACTCTCTGATACTACAATGTCCAATAATTGTTGTAGGTCTGTTGCATTATCCGCCACCAATACTGTGTCATCTGCATAGCGTATTATGTTTATATTATATCCTCCGATTAGTATTCCTGGCTTCTCTTTGATCTCTCTCATTATTACTTCGCTATATAGGGAGAAGAGATCGGGTGACAAGACACACCCCTGTCTCCCTCTCAAGGAATGGTGCAATATTAATGCGACAAGATGATATACACCGCCTAAACATAGAATCGCAAAAAAGAAATTGAAGTCAGATGGAATTCTGCAGATTTTGAATGAAAGAAGAAAGAAAAAGCAAGATAAAAAATAATAATAATAAAATACATAAAGAAATAGTAAACAAATGCAAAGAGGATAAAGAAATCTAGATGAATCAACAAAGCATGGAGATTGGGACACACTATGGAAAAGATTCACATTCCATGTATCAACAAATAAATACACTAACAGATAGGAAAACACAAAATCCACTGGGTGTTTAAAATCAAGGAATGGCGCAATATTAATGCGACAAGATGATATAGTCAATAGATGGATGGTATGTCTGGAAGAGTTGTATAATCATAGGCAACCAGATTTAAATATTCAAAACAATGGTGAAGGTCCCTCAGTACTTACAGCAGAAGTTGACGATACACTGCACCACATGAGGAAAGAAAAAGGCACCCGGTCCAGACAACATTATATTGGGGGATTTTAGGATCTAGGCAGTTTTGGAATAGAAATATTGACAAAATTACTAAATTACATCTACACTAGTGGGTATGTTCCTAGTGATCCATTAAAAAACATCGTTATAGCTCTGACAAAAAAAAAACAACAGGTCTTTTAGAATGTGAAGAGCATTTCACAATAAGTCTTCTGAGTCACATGACAAAGCTGCCATTGAGAATAATTATGAGAAAAATAAGAAACAATATCTAGAGGTATGCTACAACTAGACTGCTTTTGGTAAGTTGTAGTTAACAATCTGAAGTTTCATTAAATATAAATTTTGTCTTTGCTAGGTTGTGAAATAAACTGAAAATCTTATCATCCAAATGTGCTCCCAAAGAACATTATGTGCTTTGTTTTCTAATGTTAACACCATTGTAAGAATGCATTCATTGCTTTGGTTCCAAATGCTAACACCATTGTGTCAACAACCTGATTTCCTACAATCATGCGGACCCTTCATTCACCCCTCGTAACTACAAACACATCGTTGGGTAAATGGACTATCAAAATTCATGTTTAATTATATTTTACAAAGCTCGCTCTCTGAGCATACACAGTTAACATTAATTACTCAATTGCAATCTATTATCATTGATTAAGTGTAACTATGCCCTCTCTCTAAACTATACACTGCAAGGGAAAACACAGATGTCCTGTCACACCGACTGTCAGTCTCCGTCTGACTCAAATAACATGTTGAGTCCAGTTTCTTGTCCCCCTTTCTCGTGCTGTTAGTTGTGCGGCGTGCTGGCACACTTGCCACGTCGTCCAGTTGTCCAGTCCTCGTAGCCTACAGCTATACTAGAGTTCAGTCTGTTTACGGGTAATCCCAGTGCTTCCGGTACTCTGTCCTATTACAGGAGTGAATCCCGTCCCGTCCTAGTTATGTCCAAGCTATGACACATGCGTGTCATGTCTAGGTCTGGTCCTAACACTGGTTTGGAGTACTATCTCCTTCTACTGTCTTTCTCTATGTATGCTCTTGTCTAGAGTCCCTATTATGTCCTGTCTTTGTCCTTTACTTTCCTCTGTCCTTGTCCTACTTGTATCTATGTCTATCCTACTTCTATCTCTGTCTCTTCTACTTCTATCTCTCCCAGCACCTTGACACATTGCAAGAACACATTATGTGCTTTGGTTCCTAATGTTAGTTAGTTAGTTAGTTAGTTAGTCGACAGATCATCCTCGTTGCACATCGGACCATTCAGTCCATAAGTGCTCGGATCCCCTCCTCAGCAAATCCCGCAGCGTGTAGCGGCTAACGACGCCAGTTCTGTGTTGGTTTATCAATCTTCTTTGGCTTCCTGCGTAGTGTTCTTGTTTGGCCACCCCTCTTTTAATTTGCTGCTCTCGCAGTCTGGCCATTGTTGTAGATTCACAGTCATCACTTGGTTCTTGCAAAAGTCTCACTTCTCGTAGAGCATTCAGAATGTCAGCCTGGTCCATGGCGCGTCCGCCCTCCACAGTAGCCTCACCTGCGAGCTTGTCAGCCCGCTCATTTCCTTGTACTCCCGCATGCCCTGGCACGAAGATGAAACTAATCTTTGCCAGCCGAGACCGCTCCAGAGGCAGCAACCATTCTCTTCGGATCGACCCCTCCTCTATCCTCTTGATCATGTTCATTGAGTCGCTAAGGAAACAAGCCCTAGTGAATGTCTGTGTCTCGAGCCATGTTATTGCTTTACTTACTGCCATGACTTCCATGGTCAGGCTACTTGTGGTTTCAGTGAAAGCACCAGAGTCCTCCTTCACAATTCTCCCTCCGGCCCGAGCTGTAAAGGCCCATGAGCTTCTCACATGTCGGACGACCGACCCATCTGTGTAGATGACCGCGTCACTGTCTAGCGAATTCTCGAAAATCAACGCTTGTACTTCAGCCTCCACAGCAGCCGGATTTTCTTGTCTGCATTTTCTATCTAGTTGGATGCAAACTGAAAAGGATGTGCAGAAGTCTGTTGGCACTTGCACCCACTCCTCGCCAGGTTCTAAGTCCTCAAGTGAACACACCTGTTGAAGAATGTCTTCGGCTTGACCCATCCACGACCGTCCTCTTTTTAACCTGCTGCCCTTCACCTTCCTAATTTCACTATGCAGTGGATGCTGTGTGTTTGCGTTAATTCTGAGGTAGGCGCGTGCCCTGCAAACTTGCATTCTCTCTTCAATGGTTGGAAAATCAAGAAGGTAGCGCATCGCCCTGCATGCTGTATCTCTTGTACATCCAAGAATAATGCGCATAGCTTCATTCTGTATCCTTTCCATCCTTTCTATCTGCTTATGGCTGACAGTCAGGATTGCCATTGCATACTCCAAAACAGACATGACCAGCCCCTCGTACAGAAGACATAGATGGCGCTGCTCACAGTTTGCTGCCGCCATGACCCGCATCGCTGCCAAACCCCGCTTGGCCTTTGCTATCACCCGGTCTATGTGCACATTATAAGCAAGGCTTCGATCAAACCGTATCCCCAGGTAATTCATTGCCTGCGTTCTTTCCACCGTCTCTGAACACAGCATTACAGTTGGTGTTGGATTGTTGACAATATGATTATTCAACGAGAACCAAGTCACTGTTGCCTTTGTTGGGTTGACCATTGCCCCAGCTTCATCACACCAAGTACTTATGCGATTGAGTTCGGTTTGTAGTTCCACAGCAACCTCCTCTCTATCCTTACCCTGACGATACACTAAAACATCATCGGCATCTGACAATGTCCTGCCAGGTCCAGTGATCTGCTCACTGGTGATTCTCACTGTGTAGGCGTTGAACAGTACCGGAGATAATGGTGATCCCTGTGGTAGGCCAGGATATATTGTTGTTGGTTCCGAAGTCCAACTGCCACATCTAAAAACTACTTTCCGTTGGAAGAGGGCTGCAGCGATCCAACTAAGGAGGAATGGACTTACGTTTAGTTCAAGAAGCTGAAACATTAAAAAATCCAGTGGTACTCTGTTGTATGCGTCCTCAAGATCAATCGCTGCAGCAACGGTTTCAGTGCCTGAGTGGAAACCTTCATAGACATCGTGGGCAAAGACTGCTGCATTGGTCCAGGTTTCTCTTTTTGGACGGTACCCACCCAGGGTAGGTGGGAAAACACCTTGCCTCTCTAGTTGGCTTGATATTTTCCTGGCAATTACCTTCTCCAGCAGCTTGCCTATTGTATTCTGCATGGTTATAATTCGATATCCCTGAATTTTTTTGTGGTCTTTGTCAGGCTTCGGCAAGGGAATCAGATAGCTGTGTAACCATTCCTCCTTGATGCTAGCACTCCCTATACTGTTGTTGTACATGTCTGCTAGTTTCTCTAGCTCATTGTCGGTACACCTATTTATGTCGTCGTATCTTATGCCATCAGGACCTGGAGCACTGTTTTTTGATCGTCGAAGCACAGCCTTGATTTCTTTCACTGTCACTGTGTCTTCATCCGAAGTGTTCTGGGCCTTGCATCTGTCTGAGGTGACCTCCTTGGCCAGATTCCGGCCTCCCATGTCTGTCTGGTTGCTCTGCTCAAGGTAGCGTTCAAAGAGGGCTTTGCCCTTGTCCTCGTCAGTCCTCTGCCAGATGAGGTCAGCACCTTGGAAGTCAGAAATGCTCTTATTCTTGACTACACCACTCATGCTTTTATGTAGTCGCCAGAACAATTTCAGTGACTTGTCTGTGCTTACTCTTTGACACACCTCTGCCCATTTTTCGCTTTTAACCACCTTGACCAGTTTTTTGAAATAGCTTACTTTTGTGTGCATCTCTCTTACTAAGTGCAAGCAGGGACTAGGATGACCAGCTCTGTTCCTCTTGGCATTTTGCCATCTCCTTACAGCACTACGCTTATCCACCCAAGCCTTCTCCACCTCGAAACTCCACCACGGTGGCTGCTCCCACCTTTTTTTCCTGCCCTGAAACGTTCTGCGCTTGTCACGTCTTATTTTACTCACCACATCTTGCCCTTTACTGTCATACTGGAACGTCTTTACCTAATGTTAACACCATTGTAAGAGCGCATTAGGTGCTTTTGTCCAGACTTCATATGGTTGTTAAATGCTCGCATAGTTCTGTGTAGCTTGAGAAAGTGAAAAAAATATGGCTGATGAGACTAAAAACAAGCTTGTGAGCATACTACTTTTGAAAGCTTAATTTATTTTCCATTTTCCTTTGTTCATTATTTTTTATTTACTAACTTACTTTTGTTTATCTTCTTTGTATTAAATAAAATAATCTTTGTCTTAATTCTAATTTGCATCCATTGTGAAAAATATAGACATTAGTTAATTTTAATTTGTTCGTCATCTGTTTTAAGTATTTCTGTTTTATTAATATTTCAGCATATCACCTGAGCGATTGTTTCTTCATCTGGCTTTAACTTTGCCAGATACCACATCAGCAGAAAATCTGGCTATAAGTATCGGCCTGGATCTTACAACTTTGTCTGAGCTAGCAGCAGACTTCATGCTAAAACAGTCGTGCTTTTCTAAAGCTCTAAAATTATACACCTTATCCAAGGTAATTAATTTCAACATGCAATAAGAATGAGAACAAATGTTATAGACAAGTAAAGGATACTGTTATCTGTCAATGAGATTTCTACAAAGTGATGAAGACTTGTATCCTGCAATTGGAACCCTCACACTGTGATATACAGATAAATGAAAAGCCAGATCTGCTACTTAAACTACTTTTTTTGCATATCCTTTTTTACAGGACATCGCTGTCAGCACCAGCATTTTACTGCTATTGTTGATGTCTTGGCAAGTTTACATTCAGTAGTTTGCCATTGCTTTCTAAATGACCGGCTCCCATACTAACTCGTTTAAAACCTAGCACTATGCGGTCTGCTGCCAAATCACATGCAAGCGGGCTTACGAATCACGCCTGTAAGTCCTTCGCAGTGGAGACTGGCACTCAAACTACTACATAATTTTAATATCTTTTCAGGCGTACATTTATGTCAGCATCAAAACAATGACAGGATCATTATGTAAAGAACAATTGATTAAAGAACACCTCTACATGATAGTTGAAAACAACTAATGAAAGCCAGTATGTAATAATATTTAGTTTAAGAACAAGTCACAATAAACTTCAAGGCTGCTGGCATTACAAGTTTGCAGTGGGAATTATTCTTTCCTCTTCTTCTTCCACCCTATATCCCCCATTTGGAGTGTAGGCTGTCAGTCAACTCACTTCAAACCGTCCTATCTTTCTCTATCTCACACATCTCCACCCATGTCCTCCCTGAATTATTTATTTATGTCTTTAATTCTTTTCTCTACATGTCTTTAGGTAACTAGTTTAGAATATGTGTAAACAGTCTGAGATGACAGTGGGGTAAATTTTACAGGAGTGTGATCAACAAATCTGGAGAACAACAACCTCAGTTACAATGAAGCTGTGTGGAATGCATTCAAAACAGCAGCTTAGCTCATATCTGATACATACAGTGAAATCATAGAAAGGATGCATAAAAAGTAGAATAAGCAAGAACTTTAAAAATTCCATACATGTCCTGATACTTTCTATATCTAGTTTTCATCTTCGTGTTCCTTTGGTGTCTTATTCTTCACACCCCACATGTTTCATTGCTATGTATTCTGCAAAGTACATTTCTCGGACCATTGGGTCAGCATCTGTCATTAAAAAAACTCTCATTTACTGCCAGGGTATGGCAGGGGGTCTTGAGCCTGAGGAATTGAGGCCACCTGGCTTGTGCAGATTAGAGGTTTCTTTTTGCCCGACATAAAAAAACTCCACACCTTACCAAGGATTCAAACCCAGGTCTCCCAAAGGAGAATCTGGCATTCTAGCCACTCGGCCCGCCTCTCCTAGACAATTAAATAGCTAAAACATGGATTACCAGTACAAAGTAAAGCACCCATGTTCACATCATGAGGCATGTTGTTAGCCCCATATTTTTAGACCAGTTGGCATTTCATGGGTTCTGTGGTCAATATCGTACCAGCCACCTTTACTTCCTAGAAACTGTCCTGGTGCCCAGTTTAGGCTGGGTGGTCCTGGGAATCTAGGTCAGTTTAAAAAAATCCCAGCTTCACAGGGAACTTAAACACATGACTACTGGACTGGTAGGAATGCATGCTAGCCACTTCACCAACATGGTTCCCAAGAATTACCAACCTGGGCCTAGTCCCAGTCTATCCGTATGTGCTGGGCATAATTATGACCTGGCTATGTCCTACTAAGTCTTTTAGCAGATGTGATGTTCCAGGACCACCTGCTGGTTTCTGAGCTTGGAGAGGGGAAAGAAGAGCTCTATAGCACAGAGCTTTGGAAGATGGTTCTTTTGTACCAGGTCTGGAATAAGATCTCAATACAGACTTCACTCTGATCGATGCAAGTCCTTTTTTTCATGTTCTGATGCCAATACATTGGACTAAAAGTTAAAACTTTGTCGCCCGGAGTATTCATGAACCAACCAACCATTCACATTATGTTGTAAATCCAGCATTCATTACATAATATAAATACAGTAATAAACTCTAATCCAACCCTTTACTCCTTGCATAACCACAACACTTTCAGTTTTCTTCAGAGAAGAATGTGATGTTTGATGTGACACTGAAAGTATGGTGGGTTTGCTTGGTATAGTCATGAAAAAAGAGGAAATTAAAAGTCCATCGTCACAATTGATGAGTTGTATAATGAGTGGCTTTTTATGTCTTGAGGTGTTTTAGGCACATGGTGCAAGCCTCATATTTGTATAAGCCAATCAGCACTTGGGAAGATGGTGTGGTCAAAATCATGGCGGTTACCACTACTTCCTGAGAAATGTCCTGGTACTTTTTTAGGCTGGGATGACCTGTGAGCCAAAGTCAGTTTAAATGATCTGCCTCGATGCAAATTTGAATCCATGATCACCAGGCTGGGAGGCAAGCATGCTAGTCATTTTGTTACTGCAGCCAGTGTTGCTTGGTATAAAATAAATAAATGTATTGTTCATAGTATGTAAGAAACTACGTATATAGTATGTTGTGTTCCTTGCATATGTAAATTGATTGCTGGTCTATAGATCACATCACTGGCACTTTGCCGTCTTGACAGATGATAGTTTGTACAATGAAGTTATACTTCTCCATAATACAAAGCCTGAGCTGAATTTAGAGACCACGTGTTGCCCATGCAGCATGATCCCTCTTTCAGCCTACCTAGTTTACACTCCGGAGGAAAGGTACCACCAATATGTCTGGAACAAGACAAACTGGAGAAGCTGCCGCATCAGCAAAGCAATACTCTAACTGTTCACCTATCGGAGCTTCCATCCTAGACCAGTTGCCAACCAAAGCTTAGGGCCTGGTCTGCCCTGCCATGACATTTAATCTTTCGGTTGCATTTCCTCGCACTAGGGTATATACAGTGACAGTGAAAATGGTTTGGTTTGGTTTCTAAAGGGACTCTTTCATGATGCACAGATATCTCTGTAAGTGCTCCAGTCTGCTCCCATTGATCACACAAGAAGAATCTCAGCACAGTGCACACACTTCGTAGCACCCACACTGATCTAAATATGTGTATATCAGAATCAAACATGCTATCAATTTACTTGTTTCTTGGTAGCATTTCTAATTTGGAAATGTTGCTTGTCTGTCTGTCATCTACTACCTATAGTACCTCGCATTGTAGGACAGGGGGGGGGGGGGGGGTGTCTTGAGCCTGAGGAATCTAGGTTGCCTGGCTAGTTAAGATGCCACAAACTGTCCAGGTTAGGGTTTTCTTTTTTGCCCGCGACAGAAATCCACACCTTGCTGAGGATTCAAAGCCAGGACTCATGGAAGAGACTCCTGCATTCTTAGCCACTCTGCCTACTGCTTCTTGCCAAGCTGCTGATTCTCCTTAATTAGGATATTCTGTCTAATAACGTTGTGAACCACACAGCAGGTATAACTAGATTTTGGCTCAATAATACTTGAATCAAGATAACAGCGACTGAAGCCAGCTGCAAACGTAAAAGATGAAGTAAGTGCTGAGTTAAACAATAATGAATGCTGTTTAATCGACAGCTGAAACTATTCGTTGTAATTAATATCTTGAACTTCCAGACTGCCTGTTATTACCAGGCAGGCGTCTGAATTATAGTTACAATGCATATTCAAAATACACCAAACCTGTTACAAAGTGTTCGCCATTGTTCTTGTACCTCTGTACATGTCCTTCTCTCGTTTACACAGTTTGTCTTCGCCGCTGCCTAGATTCCGTCTAGGTTTCAACCCGCCGTCTCTGGATAAGTGGCGTTATCAATCTGTTACAAGATCCTTCCATGTGTTAACCATTTTAAAGCCACTGGCAAATGCTAACAATTCCGTAGCCAGGCCAATTCGTTCCAGAATCAAATTGCACTGCCTTCTCTGTCGAGAACTCCACAAAGTCTGTTTGTTGTCAAACGACGTCAGTGTGACGTTTTCCTCCTAGTTTCTCTGAGCATTTGGCTTCTAGGATTCTCCACTTAATTGCTATGACGTAATTATTGGGCACCCGCTCTATGGCACTTCTCAATCCTAATTGGCCTGCGCTTTTCAATTTCAAACTGCCTAGAGAATTTTTTTACTTGCACACGTCCTCTGAGTTGTCTTCTCTTGTCTGAGAAGGTTAAAATT
Source organism: Cepaea hortensis (assembly GCA_963921405.1). Taxonomy (NCBI): domain Eukaryota; kingdom Metazoa; phylum Mollusca; class Gastropoda; order Stylommatophora; family Helicidae; genus Cepaea; species Cepaea hortensis. The sequence continues at coordinate 92,244,935 of OY992882.1, read as the reverse complement.
CTGATCCACTACCCCAGGATCGGGAGTGAGTATGCCATCCTTATTTTTAATGTTTATAAATCCAAACTGTCAATGGTGTGAGACTATCTTGTCTGCTTCAGTCAGAGGCAGAGGCATAACATATGATCTACTCCACCGCTTGGTGATTGTGTGAGATGGTGAACCATGACCGCTCATGCTTTATCGGCATGGCATATAATGATGATTATATACATAACTTGAATTTTTGTAGATTAATTGTAAATATATTAACTGTATCATGTTGTTAGAATTTATAATTGTCATAACAGTATAGTTCCTTCTAAGTTTGGGAGACTGAAAATGTATATTATCATACAGACAAGTAATTTTTGTCATTGTTTTTGTTTTTTTAATTGCTGCTAAGAAAAAACGGCAAAAGGTAGGTAGGTACATATTGTCATTCATAAGCACATAATTATCAAAGCACTGATTTCTGACTATGAATGCATAGAAATGAGCAATCTTTCTGTGTAAATATTTGCTTCTTTTGTTCTTTCCTCCTGATTTGTCTTATCTCTCCAAACCTTCTCCTTCTTTTTCCCTGTGAGAGAGTGTTGGTTATGTGTTACTATTACATTTTTTAGACATCATATCATGGAGAAACTGTCATGTTAATTAATGAAGACTAATCTCTCTGTGGAAGAGTAAATATATCATTTGTCACACAGCTTACAATAGGGTTAATGTTCATAAATCTTCATGCCAGTCTTTGGATAAACCTGACATGAAATGTCATTTTTCTGTTTTGTTCACTCGCTTTGAACTCAAGTGTAGTCCATACACATGCTACTACTTGTAGTGCATTGGACTGATTTTTATGTGTGGATTAGCTTTCCCTATTACAGTGTCCCCTCACCATCAGGAGAACCCACTCTGACTTTTGAGGTACTTGTAATTTATGTCCCAAAGTCAAGGACAAGAAGTTAACATTTTAGTCCAACTGGCCAGTGTAGGGGTTGAACCCGCTACCTCAGCATCAGCACACTGGATGTTTAAGAAGGGGTGCTCTTATCCATTCGGCCATGCTGATCTCCATGACATGTAATAACTCTTATGAAGATCGTGTCATTCTTATACAGCATACACTTCTGAATGAAGTAAGTGTTACTTATCATCATCATTGTTCAGCTACAAGCTTATACTAGGGTTTGTATTCACAAATCTTCATGCTGGTCTTCAGACATACCTGTCACTTCACTGTAATAATTTTCATGAAGATCATGTCATTCTTATACAGCATACACTTCTTAATTAAATTATTCTTACATACGAGGTATGGTGTCCGCCTCAAGTGCTGGAGGTCCCGAGTTGAAGCCCCAGTGAGGCGGGATTTTTTCACGCGGACTTCTAGTAACAAAATTTTTCCTGGTCTCTGGGTAGTGAGATCAGACGCCCGTGTATATTGTCGCGCACGTAAAAAATCCCTTGGTAGTTGGAAATCGAAAAAGAGTAGCCTAACGGCACTGCCTGGTCAAAATTTTGAGTTAGAAATCTACCCAAAGTATTTCAGGATCCTCACCGGTGCTAGTTCGTGCACTGAGCTAAGATTCTCCAGAATCAGGCTTGAGTTAGGAGTAGAACGGAGCACTTATGGGTTACACCCGTGTGCTCTGTTGTTGACCACTCGACTCAACTAAAAAACTGAACATATTCTTACATATCATCAACAGTGTTCAGCTACAAGACGCACAGGGGGTTTGGCTCGTCATGGCTGCATCTCTGAAACAATGATCCATCTGAGGCAGGTCTTGAGCAGCTCCAACTTTGAACTGAACACATCTGAGAGGAAGTATCTCTCTAACATGCTGCTTCATTGCTTCATTTACCAGATGAACAACCCAGGGCAGGCTACAGCCAACATCCGTGCTGGTTTAAGGTTAGGCACTTGATATTTTTTGTAGGAACCTTTCATTGTGGTACAGTTCAGTTGTGAAACCAAAAGAAACTTAGTTGCTGCAACACTAAGTTTAAAAAGGGTTTTAAAGGTAAGATGATTGACTTCATTGCACCGGGTTTTATCTCATGTGGCTCAGTCTCTTTCCACTGGGTGGTCTGCTAAGAGCGTCACAGAGAACATGAACTCCATAGATGCAGTGATGACTCCCAGAAGTCTCTGCAAAAATTGCACTTGTGAACCAGTTGGCAAAGCCTGGAATCAAACCTCAACCTTCGGAATATGAGGCAGGTGGCATAACCACTGTGCCACGGAGACTCCTTATGTAACATTAAGTAGGTAGTGATACCAGGTGAACAATCCAGGGCAGGCTACGACTAACATTTGTGCTGGTTTAAGGTTAGTGATGGAGAGTGATGGTTAGATCATGAAGATAAACAAGTCATGCACCAGACTGCATCTGTGTTATTGAAGGCCACCACATACTTGGCCCACAGTGGATAGGTGGGTGAATATATGATGACTGTCATCTGTATTTGATTCAGCCTGCCTTGAGAGTGTATGCTGTGTAACCGTTATATCAGGTGCCACTCTGAATTTTTCTTAATCCATTTGTCTCAGCATCTACCAAATTCTTGTGTGATCAAGCCAATATTCTAAACTTTATTATTGTCAGAAGTATTACTTTCAGGTCATATTCCCACACTAACATCTTGATACTTTGTTAAATATTATGTGTCACATTTTGTTTGTTGATTAAGTGACTGTGTTACATATTACAATTAGTATGTTTATTGATTAACTTTGGGAGCGGCTGGCTGAGTGGCTAGAATGCTGGGCTCTCCTTCGGGAGACCCGGGTTCGAATCCTTGGTAAGGTATGGAGTTTTTTTCTGTTCGGGGCAAAAAGAAAACTCTAACCTGCACAGTTCGCGGCAACTGCACTAGCCAGGCGGCCTTAATTCCACAGGCTCAAGACCCCTCCCCCCTCATCCTACACCGCATGGTACTATAGGTAGTAAATGACAGTTTTTTTTTTTATTGATTAACTTTGTTGCCTAATATCAAACTACTTTTATTATGTTTTGCCGGCTCTGCAACGAAGGTGTTACAAACACAGTTTGTAATCCCGCATACTGCATTCAAAATACAGCTGCAGGTAATCGTGCAGCAGACAGCCTTGTGTTGTATTTTCTTACAATGATATGTGTGTCAGTCATTCAGAAAGCAGTGGCAAACTACTGAGTGTAAACTAGCCAAGAAATAACAAACAGCCAAAAAAATGCTGGGGTTGACTGCGATGTCCAGTAAAGGCTGTGCGACTAACGTTTACTATGTTTACAAATTCACATTATAACACAATAAAATGTCTCATTTAATATGATTATTAATTCATTTTCTTACACATGTCATGTCACACATAGTATGTTCATTAATTCAGTTTGTTATGTAATATCATATCCTCAGTGATTTTCTGATGGGAAGTTTTTCCTTTGATGAGAAATCTGCACTAAATCTCCTATCAGATTATGGGGAGGTTGAGCTACTCTTATCCTTCGCTAAAGCTCGAGGACTTGTAGTGGATGCACTTAACTCACTTGTCAAGTTCCAAACATTTTCTTATGTTCCATTTTCTGCTTTAAATGATCTTGTCCAGCGTGGGTTTACAGCTCACTTGATTCAGTCAGGACTAGGTAAGTGAACTCTTTCCTTACATTTGTTTTGTGGTCACTTATTTAATTTATTTTTTCTCATTTCATTTGTGTGTCTTCTCCGTAGAAGCTGTAGTGGTATAAGGGTGAAAAAAAATAAAGTATCATTTTACAATCTATGAGGCGTATTTAGTGCTAGTCTCATATTTTTATAGACAAATCGGACATCAATGGGTGATACTGCAAATCTCACCATGTCCGCCATTACTTTCTACAATATTTACTGGTACCAGTTTTAGGCTGGGTCAACTTAGAAGCCCGGGTTAGTTTATGAATCCCCTTGGTGGGGATTTGAACATATGACCACCAGAACACAGATAAGTGTGCTAGCCACTGCACTACCTACTCTTCCCATAGTTTAGTTTAGTCGACAGATCAACATCATGGCACACAGGTGTAACCCATAAGTGCTCCGTTCTACTCCTAACTCAAGCCTGAGTCTGAAGAATCTCAGCTCATTGCATGAACTGTGTAGCACCGGTGAGGATCCTTAAATACTTTTGGTAGATTTTTACCTCAAAATTTTTCCCGGCCAGCATTTCTTCCTTTTTTGGTGTCCACTTGCCAAGGGATTTTTTACGTGCACAACAATACACACGGGCATCCGATCTCACTACCCAGAGACCAGGGGAAATTTTGTTACTAGAAGTCCACATGAAAAAATTCCCGGCCCTCACCTGGGCTTGAACCCGGGACCTCGAGCACTCGAGGCGGACACCATACTTCGAAACCACTCAGCCCCCTCTCCCATGGAGCGTGTGTCAGGAGATATGTCTGACATTAATCACTATGATCTTCCCATGGTTAGTAAACTCACATACTAACAGGCTTGCGAACGCGGTTCGTGAGCCGGGTACCAGGCGTTCGAAGCTCAGCTGCAACCGATTTGTGCAGCAGACCGTGTTGTGTTGTGTTATAACGTGCTGATATGGGAGCCGGTCGTTCAGAAAGCAATGGCAAACTACTGAACGTAACACTTGCCTAGTACATTAACAGCAGCTGAAAAATGTTGGTGTTGACTGCAACGTCTCATAAGGGATGCGCAACAAAATTTTTTAAATACCAACAGTGGTCATGGGTTTCATCCCCAGTATTGGCTCGGCTGACTTTCATCTTACTTCTGCGGCCTTAGACTCAACAATGCTATATAAAATTGGTACTAGAGATCTGGAAAAGCAAAGGTGACTGATCTAATGCTGACCATATTATGCATTGTGTGCTGTTTGGTCACCAAAACAGTCATGGGGTCTGACCTGGGCTATGCTCATTTCTGGTGGGTATGGCAGATGGAAACCTTCATGCATTAGATCCTAACTTCTGACTGCCAGGACACCCCAGACTCCACACTGTTGTATGATGCACATAATCATTTAATGCACAACACAGATAATCTACTGTAACACACACATAATAGAAGATATTGCAGCATACTATTATACTCATCCTCTATCCTTTCATATTAATTCTGGGTACATCGACCACCAAGAAGGAAAGACCTTCATGTTTTTAACACCAAGCTTACATTCATCTTCATAAACCTCCTATGTCACTCCATGAAGACCTTGGATTAATATTTCTAACCTCCCTTCTGGTTATTGATTTTCTTTTCAAGTGCTGCACGCTTTCATGCAGTTTAGGTTTCCTGATGTGTATTCACAGCATTATATGCAAATGCTTTAACTCCTCACTTCCCAGCTATAACACAATCACTCCTTGGCACAAAAACTGTATGGGCCTAATTATATCCCCATTTTACCGTTTTCCATGTAAATGGATGCACATTATTTAACTTTCTGTGACTGGAATGTCACTTACACAGACTGAAGTTTGTCTCATCACCCTTCTTCATCAGTGTATGTAAAGTGTGGGAGTTTGTTCATATTAGTTTCAGTGATTATGTGAGGCAGTGTGTATGTGTCCAGATGTGTGAGTGTGTGTTTGTGGGTGTGTCTATGTATGTATCTGTGTGTATATGTGTGTACGTGTGTATTTATGTGTGTTACACTGCACGTGTGTGAGTGTGTGAGTGTGTGTGTGTGTGTGTGTGTGAATGCATGCAGTGTATGTGAGGGAGTGTGTATTTGTGTGTTATTGAGTGTGTGCATGACTGTGAGAGTTTTGCAAATGATGTAAGTATATGTGCAGGTATGTGTGTGTGTGTTTATGAATGTGCGTGTGTATGTGTGTCTGCCTGTCTCATAACATGGTATTATGCATTGTTTATGTTTACAATATCCATTTGACAATGTTGACAATTTTTATACATACATTGTCCCTTTATTTCACAACATAATTTCCACCAACATTGATGCACTTATCCCATCATTTTATCAGCCCTCCGAAACCAGCTGCATAGAACTGCGAGCTGTTTTCTAAATCACGTTTTCACTTCACATTCAACTTCGGCGTCATTCACGAAATGTCTCCTGCCAAGGTGGGTTTTCAGTGGACAAAAAAGGTGGAAATCGGTAGGGGCTAAAGTCAGGGCTGTAAGGTGGATGTTCCAGAACTTCCCACATTAGTTGGTTAATTTTCTCCTGAGTTAATCTAGCCGTATGTGACATCATGAAGCATCAATAGAACTTCACAGTGCGATTCAGAATTCACATTGTCACCTTTCTTCTTAAAATTGGTTAAAAGCACTCCTTGACAATCCCAGAACACTGTCAACATAATGACTAGATCGGATTTCATCAACAATTTTAGAGCGTCCTTGAGAAAATTTTTCTACCCAGCTATGCACCACTTTACGGGACAAACATTTGTCAGCATAAACAGGAAGTTATGAATGTCCTTTGCAGGCAGTCCTTTTGCCCACAAAAAAGGCACAACAGCATGTTGCTCTTTTGTTGTACACTCCATAAGTACAGTCGCCATTTTGTTTATGCGCTGTGCATGAGACATCTAGCGCCACCTGACGAACGGGAATATACAGTTCGATGTTGCTGTCACCTAATGACACCTGTAGAAAACACCAACTACATTTACCTGCCATCCCACAGAGCTGTGTGACTCGCCCTCGTAGAATCTTGAGCTTTGAAACTAATGAAGTAATGGAAGGAATACAGGAAGTACATTTTCATGATTTTAATGAAATTCTTCTTCTTCGTTCCTCTGATTTTAATGAAATAATGGTTCTCATACAGATCAAATAAAAATTATACAACCATTACTGCTCACTGCCTGCAACCAGTAGATACAACAAATGGACTTCTTATCTCACCCAAGTGCTTAAGTACCACATGGGTGATTCTTTGGGTACTAAATGTCTTTTGTTGACCTTAAAAATTTTTCAAATTTAACATATACATCAGCAGACTGTCACAATATTTCATTATTTACGTTTGTCATAGCTGTCTTTCAGTCCAGACATTTCTGCATCATTCGCTGGGCACTCACATTATTAATTATCTGAAGTAGCACTAGAATGTTTGTGGAAAGTCACAATGAATCTAACTTTGGACCAAAGTTAGAATATTTAACTCCAGTGTTATATTAGTACTACTAAATGTATCGAAAACATGGAGAATGACTTTAATAATTACTAATTAACTACAAATAATCATTAACTGCTGCCTGCACAGAACATTGTGACTGAAATGGTATAACAGAATCACCAATGCAGAGTTCATGAATAGAACTTAAACAAGTTCCGGTGAATCAAGAGGGGAGGAAATGACACTGGCCCTGGATAGGCCACACACTGAGAAAACCTGAGGATAGTATAACTAGAAAGTCTCTTGTCTGGAACCCACAAGGTGAATTCAATAGGGGAAGACCTAAAAATACCTGAAGAAGATTATTGAAAACTGAAATGAACATATGGAGAACATGAACAGGGCTGCAGGAGATAGAAAAAGATAAATGGATTGCATGAGTTGGTGGGGGACCTTTACCCCAATGGGTGATAAAGGCCTAAAAAGAAGAAATAATGAGAAGTAGCCTCATATTTAATGAAACATTAATTATCATTAATTAATTACCAATTAAGTAATTAAGTTACATTTACCTTCTAACATTTATTAACAGAAACTCTTTCACTAACCCCATACAATTCTCACATGTGACACAGTCAAACTGTATAACAGCCATGTGGCAATTAGCATCTGCAAGCACTTTAACTTAGTATTGCTGTGAATTGTTCAATATTATGCATTTCCATCTGCATTCAGGTTCTATGCTTCCTGGTCTGCCACCTGAAGATATTGTTAAGCTTCTCATTACACGACCTCAATTGGCCATACAAAACTACTCCTTGTTGCGACAACTTGTCCCATCACTGAAATATGATCTCCTTCTGGAACTTGCTAGAATATTTGATCCATCAAAGTCTGTCATGAGAGGCACCTTGCTGAGGCTTCAGAACTCAAGAAGAAGGTGAGGGTAGCAATACACTGACATAGTGACAATGTTAAAACATTAGTGATAGGCACCTTGCCGTCTTGACAGATGATAGTTTGTAAAATGGAGTTATACCTCTCCATAGAACATCGTGACAATTGGAAAGATCGAGGGGAAGAGGGGGAGAGGCAGACCAAGAGAAATGATGCTGGGTGGATTGAGACTGTGGCATGGAAAAATATCATCAGCCGAGTTGATCCAGAATACCAAAGACTGAGATCTGTGGAAAGTCATGAACGCCTACGCCAGCCGGCATGGCACTTGATGATGATGATGATGATCTCTCCATAACACAAAGCCTGGGCTGAATTTAGAGAAGACGTGTCGCCCATGCAGCGTGATCCCTCTCTCAACCTGCATTGTTTACTCCAGAGGAAAGGTAATACCAATACGTCTGGAACAAGACAAGCTGTCTGCCTATCAGAGCTTCCATCCTCGACCAGTTGCCAACCAAGGCTTAGGGCCTGGTCTGCCCTGCCATGACATTTAGTCTTTAGGTTCCATTTCCTCGCACTAGAGTAACCCTTGTACCCTCCCAATTGCACTCCTCCGCCCGAAGCCGTTGGCACAATGTGGTTTGGCGGGTTTGGTAAGTGCCACCCAACATTCAGCACTAACTGAAAGCGGGTAGTATCGTCTACTGTCATATGGTAGCTCAGTCATATCTGACTAAGACCTGACACCAAAACATTAGTTATAACTCAAAATACTCATCTTGCATGGAATGTATACTTTGCACAGTATAATAATGGTGTCTTCCAGGAGAATGTTTTTTGAGCAAAGGTTTAAAGGCCATTTTCCCAAGCAATTTGCATGCAGTGTAGTGGCTAGGATTTTATTTCACCTCCAATATACAAAGATCTGTCCATATGTTACCAGTGTCCTTAAGGGAAGCAAAGAATAGTACCACTGTAACCTGCCATGCAAGTCATAAGAGGTGACTAAGGAGGGTTGATACGAGACCTCATCCCATAGAAAATGTTAGCTTCAAAATCCAGCCAACTTGACCAAGTCCACAAAGTGCTTGGTCTGAGTTTGTGGCGGGTCAATCAGAGAAGAAGAAGAGGGCTAATATTCTGCCTCTTCCATTCATATCTTATATATAAAAGGCAATCTCCGTCCATCTGTATGTATGTATGTATGTATGTCCTTTATACGTTCGCGAACGGCCCATCCGATTGAGATGAAATTTTCTACACGCCTTCCTTTCATTCCAGAGCTGCCAACTGTGATATTTTGTTAGTGTGAAATTGCCTGCTTACTCAGTATTATTTCATTTTTCATTTTTCATCATAATTTCATATATCTCAGGGGACCTAACTCTGTAAAAGTTATTTCAAGGGGCATAACTTTTCTGTATAACTTAGTCATATTGTGGCATCGTTTTCAAAGATTTATAAACTCTTTGTCCATAGTTATGTACCGGCATATGAGTTATAATAAATAATGATACAATCTGTAAGGCATTTTCAAAGTTTTCATAAAAATAATGCACAATGCATAACATTGTAACTCATCTTTTTTTGCTTAAGAAGTTACTGTAGTCATGCAGGTGATTAGAAAGAGTTTTCATTAAAAATAATGGATGGTGTGTGGAAGGACATTCTTTTAAGTTACTTTTTTTGTTGTATGAATTTAATGAGACGCTACCCGCCAGGTGCTGGGCGAAGCCACGCCGAGTCAGATAGATAGACAGACCCACCTTTTCGCTGCAGTTGTCTACTCCTCCTTTTCCTTCTTCTGCTGATGCTGCTGCCGCCGCTCCATTTACCCAAGTTAATTGTTGGGGAAGATGTAAAGATCTTTCAAGTGCTCTTTCTAATGCTTTTTGTAAGTTGGTCTTCGTTTATCTAAGGTTGTTCTAACTGCAACCAATAAATGATTAGACAGACAGGCAGACAGACAGACAGACAGACAGACAGAGAGGGAGGGACGGACAGGCAGACAGACAGACAGACAGTCGGGAACGGGAACTTATATGACTACTTATATGAATTAAATGAGATGCTCGCCATCAGGGGCTGGGCGAAGCCGGGCCGGATCAGACAGACAGACAGACAGACATATAGACAGACAGACAGATAGATAGTCGGGAACGGGAACGGGAGCTTATATGACTACTTATATGAATTAAATGAGATGCTTCACACCAAGAGCTGGGCGATGCCGGGCCGGGTCAGACAGACAGACAGACAGACAGACAGATAGTCGGTAACGGGAACGGGAACTTATATGACTACTTATATGAATTAAATGAGATGCTCCCCACCAGGGACTGGGCGAAGCCGGGCAGGGTCAGGCAGACAGATAGACAGACAGATAGACAGTCGGGAACGGGAACTTATATGACTACTTATATGAATTAAATGAGATGCTCCACACCAGGAGCTGGGCAATGCCGGGCCGGGTCAGACAGACAGACAGACAGACAGACAGACAGTCAGTCGGTAACGGGAACGAGAACTTATATGACTACTTATATGAATTAAATGAGATGCTCCCCACCAGGGTCTGGGCGAAGCCGGGCAGGGTCAGCTAGTGCCTTATAAATATCATGTCTTTTCCTCGAGATTTTGAAAAGTGATCTATAAATATCTACAACTTTTGTTTTCTTCCATCTCTAGGATATTTGTTTGAAGCTTAGCTTGATCGCTTTTGATTTAATTCTATTTCTCTTGTGTGTATTTTACAGAGCAAACAGTCTGACATCTATTTGCTCTACAGCAAGTGAAACTGTGGATAGCATATTTGTAAGTCAGCAGTATGTCTGTTTTCAGATTTATCTGATGGGACATTTAGATTTTATATATTAATGACATACTTAATATTGATATGTTTTGCTTTACATTTTGCAAATGTTAATACATTTTAAGTATGCAGTATTTATACATAACAGTTTACTTTTACATATATGTGCTGTTTTTATTCCTTAAATAATTTGGTCTAAAATTTCTTTTTAAATTAGAAGATCTTTTTAATTGCTAGAAGTTGATTTTAATGTACTTTTTTTATTATGCAAGAGAGAAATTATTTTTTTAAATTAACATATATTACTTTATGAATGAAACCAGTAGATGTAGGTCACCATGGCTGAATGGATAAGAACGTGTGTTCTTAAACATCCAGTGTGCTGATGCCAACGTAAGGGTTCAACCCCTACACTAGACAGTTGGACGAAAATGTTGACCTATCGTCCTTGACTAGGGGATGTTAATTATAAGTATCTCTGAAGTTGGAGTGGGTTCACCTGATGGCGAGGGGCACTGTTAATAGGAAAAGCTAATCCACACGCAAAATTCAGTCCAGCACTACTAGAAGTACTGTGTATGGACTACGCTTGAGTTCAAAGCGAGCATGCACCAAAAAAAAACAACAACAACAACCAGCAGATGGTTTTGAATCTGCATTGATTCATGTTCAATCCCCAGCAGAAACAAGGCTGTTTTTTTTTCAACAAGTATGGCTCAGGGATTGACTCACTCTCATTAAAAATTGGTACCAGACAATTTTTGGGGAATTGTATGAAAAAGAAAGGCAATCAGGATAGAAACTGGCCACACCACCTCATATGTCACGGCTTAGAATATGTGGAGACCTAGCTCTTCACACTCCGACGGCTGCATCTGCTGTAGGATTACCTTTTACATACTTAAAAGTACATACAGTTTCATTAATAACCCAAGATTGTTTTAATGACTTTGTGATATTATTTGCTATAGAATGTCATTAATAACCCTATATTGTTTTAATGACTCTGAGATATCCTTTGCTGTAGAATGTCAATAATAACCCTAGTTTGTGTTATTCATCATCATCATCATCATCTTCCACTTCTGCCGTCAAGCGTCGTGGGGAGGAATAATTTGCGTTCCAGCGCCCGGTGGGTGGCACTGGATTAATTATTAATAAATGTTATTGACTCTGAGATATTCTTTGCTGTAGTATGTCATTAATAGCCCAAGATTGGTTTCATGACTCTGAGATATTCTTTGCTGTAGAATGTCTTCCTAATTTGTTCTTTTGAAATGTTATGCTGTTGTGTATATATTTTATATTGTCAATTTCCAACATTGTGCCAACGAGAATACATTTTCTGATAAAACAAGCAATGTGATGCATTGTGATACTGTTCAGCTTTAGTATGTATAGAAATATCCCTGGGAACATGTTTGTGAGTTGTAAAACTGATTTTATACATTATCTTTTGTATGTTTCTATAGGACCAAAGGGAATTGAATTCAGAATCACTGATTAAATTTTTCCTGCTGATTGTCCTGCATCTCAATCACTGTCGTCATCAGTCACCTACATATAAGCTGCCTGCATTGAATTTTTCTTCAATTGTGTCCAGTCCAGCCGACAGTGTGAAAGATATGGTTTGTTTATTTTATTTATTTCAGTAATTTTTTTTTCAGTTGTGAAGTTCAATTTAAAATAGATAAAAAGTTTTTTGTTTTAAAAAAGGATTTCGAGAATTATTTATTTTTACGTTTAGAAGGAAACAAGAGACTGTTATTTCTTATAACATGTTCTTTGTGCTAGAATTAAACAACTCCAGACAGTACAGATCACAAAACAAGTTGAAATTCAGAGTTATCTAGTATAAAAAATGGCATTTGAGTATCATTAGATGACTATTGTGTGCAATATACCCTATGTTAAATGATGAAACAATTTACCATAGTGAATTTTAATAATGAAGACACAAACCATATATAGTACGATTTATTGCTTGGCACAGTTCGCTGCATCTCGTCAGGTACTTACTGCAGATGTCACGCAATGTAGAGTAAAATAATTAGATTCATCGTTCAAGCTGAAATATACACATGTTCACACAGTAATATCAGTTGTTTACCATGGTAATTTTAAATGGACTATTGTCTTTGAGGAGCGGCTCGCCGAGTGGCTAGAACGCCGGACTCTCGTTGGAAGACCCGGGTTTGATCCCTCGGTAAGGTGTGGGATTTTTTTCTGTCGGGGGTAAAAAGAAAATTCCTTACCTGCACAGTTCGCGGTGACTGCACTAGCCAGACGGCCTTTATTCCTCAGGCTCAAAGACCCCTCTGCCATACATCGCAAAGTACTATATTGGCAGTAAATGACAGTTCATTATGTCTTTCTGTTTCCACAAAATTGGCTTGTGCAGATGGATCATTATCGCTTCTGCAAACTTAAACAAGTCCATTGCACGTCATGTCTTGGAAACCGGTCATGTCATTGATAGAGACTGCGATTTTCGCATGTTGTTTCATACACAAATAGTCGTTTGTTAAAGTTTGCAGAAGCGATAATGGTCCATCTGCATAAGCCAATCTTGTGCAAACAGAAAAACATGATAGTCAATTTAAAATTACCATGGTAAACAACTGATATTACTGTGTGAGCATGTATGTTTCAGCTTTAACGGTGAATCTAATTATGTTACTCTACGTTGTGTGGCATCTGCAGTTAGTACCTGATGAGATGCAGTGAAATGTGCCAAATAAATCGTGCTATATATGATTTGTGTCTTTGTTATTCAGAAACAATTTATATTTAAAGCTGTAGTGCTATTCATTAATTCATTCAGTAACATGTCCTTTGCAGAACCTCGCTCCCATAACAACCTTCCAGAAAACCTCTCGTTCATAAGCAAGATGTCCTGCGTCCGATACACCCATCTGGAGATCATATGCAACATCTTGCACCCATCTTCTCTTTGACCTTCCTCTTCCTCTCTTCCTAGGCATATACTCTTCCATTATTGTTTTCTCCAAACTTTTGTGACGTTTCAAGTGACCAAAATATTTCAATATTCTTTGTTTTATCGTCTTTAATAGCCAACCTTCTTCAGTATTCAGCTCTTGAAGTATGAGTGCACTATATTGCTTGATAAATAAACAAATTTGAAGATAACAGTCAGAAAATTCTGCTCATGTGCTACTGGGGCCCTGTAAGGGAGCAAAGAGTGGTAGCACTGTAACATCCTATGCATTTTGTAAGAGGTGTGACAGGAGAGTTGGCATGGGGCTGGCTACTCAGCCTGTTTGAAACTTTGCTGCAAAATTAAATCATGAACAAGTCTGCAAAAGAATTGACATGAGTTGGTTGAGGGCCCATGTCCCACTGGAAGATGAAAGGCAACAGCAAAAGAAAAGAAGGAAAAACAGAAGAACATATATTAGAATGACAAGGATAATTGTCTTTGTTGGAATTTTCATCATCATGTGCTATGTCGAGTGGAGTAGGTGATCACGTTCCTCCACAAATATTTGTCCTCTGTGTTCTTGATAATGTTCTGTTGTCTGGCTATTTGTCAGTTACCAAATATTCGTAGCTGTATATTTAAAGTTACTGTTTATAGAATGTAGTTAGGTATTTCTGGATAAAAAACTTGTCCTGATAGTTCCTTGATTTCTTCTGTTGCAGAGCAGGGCCCAGTCTATTGCAGATGTTCATAGAAAGCTGTCAGTACAGTTTCAGCCTGTCTCTTGTGGTCCTAAACATTCTGCAGTTGTGAGAAATGGGGATTTATACACCTGGGGTAGATCGCAGCAAGGGCGGTTAGTATCATAATATGAATAATAAGTTAGTGTTTTGTGTGAGTGTGCAAGTTTGTGCGTGTGTGCACTAACATTTATAGATTGTTAACCTGATGAGTATATAGTAGCTGTTTACTGTTTTATGTCTTTTGATGTTTTGTTTAAAAATTATTATCTTTTATCTTCTGTAGTTGCTGTGCTACACATTTTGGTAGCATTTGCTACCACAAGCTGTGAACACAAATAATATTTTGATTAAATGTGGAAATTATAAAATTTTACATTTAAATGAAAAATAAGAAAAATAGCATTTCATTAACACCAGATATAGTTTGTGATTGCTATATTGACCAAGGACAGACAGAAACATTATTGAGACAGCTCTTCAAGAAACACATGGAAACCTTCAGTTAATCGGAGAAATTAGACAAAGACAAGGTTTTTTTATGCACACTGTGAGGAGAAATAATCATGAAAACTTAGTGACAACTGGTAAAAATAATAAGAAAAGAGCAAGGACAGGAAGAGATAAATACCTGGATTGCTTGGCTACATGACATAATCAGGGCAAGAACAGAGGCCTGATCTAAGACTGGTTATCATGTGAGGCGACGAGCCATGACCGCTCACGATTATCTGTGTGGCACATGATTTTTTTTTTTAATGTGTCCCAATCTGTTTCCTACTATGGGCCTGTGAAGTGATAGCACCACCACATTTTGTAGGCCTGAGAACAAGGAGGAATAGGTGGCCAATCCTTCCCTCACTTTGAAGTGATGTGCCCAGACATCAAACTTGTGTCCGACCATTCTCATGACAATGCCAGCGCAGTTTCCTGTCAACTTTGCACATAATATATGATAATGTTGCTTAATTTTGGTATTATGTGTCAAGGAGTGGGTTTGGTATGAATTAAACTCACACCTGCACGAGTGGTGGCAGGTGCGTGGAGCACGTGGTATAACAAGTGCAAGGAGAGGATAATCCTCGCGTTGAACTGGGGATGAGGAGTGGAGACACTGTCCAGGTCGGACGTGTCGAAACGAGTGAGAATGGCACAAGCCGAGTGCCTTTGTACATTATAATTTAATTTTCAATGATAGTATTTGTGCATATTTTAGGTGCGAATAACTGTGATTTGATGTAAACTGTCGTAAATATGAAGTGGTGAAATACATGATAAAAACAGCATGGACTTCTGTTGTGCTCCTTAGTTTGACTTGTGACTTTAGTACGAGAGTGTCGAGAGCGAGGGGTTAGTAAATGTAGACAAGCAATCAAGATTTGATAGCAGCGTATGTAAAAGAAAGTAACTAATGGTGCAGACATCGTTAGCCATTCAATATGGAACCCAGAAATAGTGACATGAGTCAATTACCAGTCATGGAATTGACTCGCCAGCAGAAAGAAAACGAGCAGAAGTGAGCAAGAAGGGCTGGCTTAAAAGTAACTCTGACAATATGATAAAATAATGCTTTTTTATGTCGGTTATTACACATATAATCCCTAAAGAAATTTTATTTTATTTATTGTATGGAAATGCTGTTTTTATAAAGAAAAAGTAGGGTGTCATTTTTTTTTTTTTTCACAATGCCAGGCTTGGTCATGGTGAATTATCTCAGAGCGTCTGCCCGCCAATGCGAGTTGAAACTCTACACATGTTGCAGTTGAAAGTGGATGCAGTGGCTTGTGGGAATGAACACACCATGGCCCTTACACAGCAAGGGGTGAGTAGTTAACATTCATGTGTTGTTTATCCAGTAGATGATGGCTTGTCGTGCATGTTTTTTTGCAAGATGATTGTCTAAGTTATATATGCGTCTCATCATCTCATCTTGTTCCTCTTGTACCTTGTGGTGTTGAGGTGAAGCATAAATAGCGAAAGAGTGCCCGTTTATGGGCTTCGTGTATCGAGATTCCCGTGGACTCTGCTATTCCCTCTGTCCATCGTTTACGTGGTTATATATGAATAATGTGTTGAAAGAAACTAAGTCTAAACAAAATGAAAGTTTCCTGGAGAGAAGATGCTAGCCAGTTTGGCATTGTGTCTTAAAGAAACATCAGTGTTAAACATTGTTGGCAGCATGTGAGATGGGAGAAGTCTGGAGAGAAGATGCTATACAGTTTGGCATTGTGTCTTAAAGAAACATCAGTGTTAAACATTGTTGGCAGCATGTGAGATGGGAGAAGTCTGGAGAGAAGATGCTATACAGTTTGGCATTGTGTCTTAGAGAAACATCAGTGTTAAACATTGTTGGCAGCATGTGAGATGGGAGAAGTCTGGAGAGAAGATGCTATACAGTTTGGCATTGTGTCTTAAAGAAACATCAGTGTTAAACATTGTTGGCAGCATGTGAGATGGGAGAAGTCCTGGAGAGAAGATACTATACAGTTTGGCACTTTGTCTTAGAGAAATATCAGTGTTAAACATTGTTGGCAGCATGTGAGATGGGAGAAGTCCTGGAGAGAAGATGCTGTACAGTTTGGCATTGTGTCTTAGAGAAACATCAATGTTAAACATTGTTGGCAGCATGTGAGATGGGAGAAGTTCTGGAGAGAAGATGCTGTACAGTTTGGCATTGTGTCTTAGAGAAACATCAGTGTTAAACATTGTTGGCAGCATGTGAGATGGGAAGGTAGATTTTTACATTGACCTGGGGGTCTCAGGTCGAACAATTCTGTGGAAGTTAATGTGTTCAGCTTGAAATTAATCACATCACTTATTGAGTGCCAATTGGCATATGAAACATTGGCCCTACCATCATATACTGTATGTCCAATGTGCTTCTAAGTGTGGTCTTTGTGTGAGACAGGAGGCTGAGGACATACATAACAAACAAAGCCACTCATGATAGACTATAAGAAGTTAAGTATGATTCTAATACTGTTATCAGAAATCATTACAAGTTCAATCCTCCAGCTTGTTTCTACTAGTAGCATTCCAGCTTGATGGAGAGATAAATGTGAGACGTAAACTTTACAGTTGGGGTTATATTTAGTGGTGCAAAGAGAAATATCAAGCATCGTGGATGGTGATCAATCTAAATGCTAAAAGATTATTTAGAGAAAACACAAAAAAGCTAACTTCAAAGAATATACAACTTAATCTATGGGAAATAACTCTTTCTATATACACCTGACGAGTTTATGGTGAGAGATATATAGAGGCATTCAAGATGTGGTGTTATTGAAAAATATCGATAACCAGCTAAGTCGAAAAATTGACAAATAAACATGATCTGGAAAATATATAACAGAACAAAGAAGATTTCTTGAATTGACCAGAAAGCAAATACCCAAATCAGGAGCCGTGGCAGTATATTGGCTAGATGTTTGTCTGTCACACCTGCGGTCTTGATTCCAACGTAGGCTGTTTATTTTTAACATTTACCATGCAACCCAGCCTAAAATGTGTACCAGGAAATGTCTTGGAAAGTAAAAGCGGATGGTATGATACCGACCACATCACCCACTGAATGCCACACCCCCCCCCCCCCCCCTAATCCTATTTACAGGACATCGCTGTCAACACCAGCATTTTATAGCTGTTGTTGATTTCTTGGCGAGATTATGCTCAGTAATTTTCCATTGCTTTCTGAGCGACCGGCTCACATACCCCTGTAAGTAACCAACGCGACGCAGCCCACTACCTAATCTCATGCAGCTGCGTTACCCTACGTTGATATAAGGATTACGGAGAAAGTCATTAGCCCCTTAGCCAAGGAGACGGAGTGCCATTTGGTCTATACAAATATGGGTCTAGTTCCATATGCCCTGTGCAAGTCATGTTTTTAAAAATCCCCACCTTGATGGGGATTTGAACACATGACTACCAGTCCAACAGGAGAGTGTGCTAGCCATTGCACTACTGCAGGTCTCTTTTTGTAAGTGGCTTTCCTAATTGTGGAATTTAACTGGGCAGCTGCCTATTCGGCCTATACAGTGGTAGTTACGTTGTGACTGATGGCAGCGAAAATGCAATATTTGCACTGTTCAGCTCACACGTCTGTCTTTTTCCCAGTGTTTGTTGCCAGGGTTAGCCTTCTGAGGCACTGCAATAAATGCATTGAGTTGTTCTTGACTGATGACTTATGATGTTATACAATGAAGCTACTTGACTTGAGAAGTTCTTGTATTGTGTCAGGGAGAACTCCATATACATTTGGAGCCTCTTCACATTGTGACAGTTTTATGGGGGTCTCATAGCAGATACTGGCATTGGGGTATGAAATGGTAGACCTCTACATATGGACACTAAACACTAATCCGTTGCATCTCATGACAGTAGTACTTGTCTTAAAGTCTATTTCCTAAGTGTAACAGTATTATAAAAGTGTGTCTGAAAGAGCTGAAGGGGAGAATAAGAGTCTTTACAAAATACTTGCTTTCTTTCAGGTCTATGCTTGGGGTGGCTCAAAGTATGGCCAGGTTGGTGTTGGGACTCGTCACATTTATAGACGGCCAATGTTGCTTGAAACTCTGCAGTCTGAAACAGTGGTAGCTATTGAATGTGGACATTACCATTCTGTAGCCCTCACCACAGACAATCAGTAAGTCTATTCACAACACCATCATGTATCGTAGATTACTAATTCAGTAATTACTCTTCACAAATGTTTGTCTTTATTGCTTTTAAAAATTCTGTCTGTTCTTTCTCGATGTTGTTATCAGTTCATTAAATATTATCTTATGTGTTCATGGTTTTATCATAATGAAGACAAAGAAGTAAACAGTGCTTTAATCTAGTTCTTACTTTCATTGATGAAGATTTATATCGCATATCAGTATTTTTTTAAATGGAATCAGTCGGCGTCTTTTTCGGGAAGAACAAGGAGGAAGTGGTTGATTCAGTGGAACTTTATTGTAATACATTTATAATAAGCTAACAAGTGAATGATTCTACTGTCACCCTGCACTACCAAGTTGGTAGTTTGCTGCAAAATTCAACCAAGCATTAACATGTCTCCAAAAGGCTCAGTGTGAGTTGGTTGAAGAGCTAAGCTCTGTTGTGTGATGAAAGTCAGAAGAAGACTATGGTCTGTGATTTATTTATAATTGATCATAACTGTGAAACGTGCATTACAAAGAAATCTTGTTTGTAATTCCATACTATTTGAAGTAATTGATTTATTTTCTCTCTAAAAACTGCTTTTGCCATTGTGATTCTCATTTCAATGTCATTCTTGCAATGTGCATCATTTATTATCCTTTAGCCTTTGTTGGAAACACTGGAGACTTGCTTGATGTTATGTCCTTCTATAGTTAGAAAGAGACAACCAAGCTATGATATTACAATGGAGGGAAAATGTTTCACCAAGTCAATAAATTTGCATATTAAAGGACAATTATAACATCAAATGGAAAATGTGTAACAGAGATTAAGAGCAGAGTAGGCCCAGCGAAAGCAGCATTTCAGAAAAGAACACCAGTATTTTTTGCTGTTGTGATCTCTTGGCAAGTTTACGTTCAGTAATTCTTTCAGTTGCTTTCTGAACGATCGGTAGCCATACCATTTCATAAAAAAACCAACATAAGGTGGTCTGCTGCTAAATTGCCCACAGCTGTGCTTCGAATGTGGGTATGCGGAATTACAAACTGCGCCCGTAACACCTTTTCCGCGGAGCCGGTCATGTAATATGTAACTCTCATTAAATATCAGAAAGAGTATACTGAATTGTTATATAGAACATATTCTGCTGTATGGCAGTGAATCTTGGTATTTGAACGAACAAGTTAGAAATAGCTTGGAAGTAATGGAGATGTGGTTTCTGAGATGAATGTTGCAAATACATTGGACTACAAGAGGGACTGACAACAAGTACCTAGAACAGGCACATGAAAGTAGAGGATTATATACAACTGTAAGAAAGAGACAAACATGTTTTTTGGATATATAATAAGACGAGAATTGGAAAAGTTGTGACAGTTGGAAAGATCAGTGGTTTGGGGGGGGGGGGGGGTGAAGGGGGCTGTGTGGTCTCGAGGTATGGTGTCCGCCTCGAGTGCTGGAGGTCCCGGGTTCAAGCCCCAGTGAGGACCTGGATTTTTTCAAGTGGACTTCTAGTAATAAAATTTCCCTTGGTCTCTGGGTAGTGAGATCGGACACCCGTGTGTATTGTTGCGCACGTAAAAAATCCCTTGGCAGTTGGAAATCGAAAAAGAGTAGCCTAACGGCGCTGCCTGGGCAAAATTTCGAGTTAAAAATCTACCCAAAATATTTGAGGATCCTCGCCAGTGCTACAAAGTTCATGCACTGAGCTGAGTTTCTCCAAACTCATGTTTGAGTTAGGAGGAGAACGGAGCACTTATGGGTTACACCCGTGTGCCGTGATGTTGATCCATCGACTAAACTAAACTAAACTAAGATCAGTGGTTGAAGAGGCAGACAAAGGGAGATTATGCTTGGTGGCTTGAGCAGGTGGCATGGTGTATTACCATTAATTGAGCAGATCCAGAACACTAAGGACCAAGCTCTGTTTAGATAACACAAATGCCTTCGCCATTTTCAAGGTGTGTGATTATGATATGATGAATGCATTTGAAATTCTTGTGGTTGACATGGCGTAATCTTCTGAATATTTATCATTTCACCTAGAACCTTCAATAAATGTGTAACCTATTGTCTGGTACTTCTTCCTAGGGTGTACTCATGGGGGTGGGGTGTGCACGGTCAACTTGGTCATGGTCACCCGGAAGACTGCCTGGTGCCCACACATGTGCATCGTCTGTTGAATGTTGGAGTGGTCAAATTGTCTGCAGGCTATGCCCACACTGTAGTCCTGACTGAATCGGTGAGTTTACTATTGAGAGATTGCCAGTTGTCAGTAGTCCTGTTGTTAACACATGTGGAGGAATATGTAGTTTTATGTTACAAGCATGTTAAGACATTTTTTGTTCACCCGCTTTGAACACTGGCATAGTTCTTACACGTGCTACTACTTCTAGTGCACTGGTCCGAATTTTGCTTGTGGATTAGCTTTCCCTATTACCAGTGTTCCTCACGATCAGACGAACCCACTCTGACTTCTGAGGTATTTGTTGTATTGACCTCCCCTAGTCAAGGATGAGAAGTCAACATTTTAGTCCAGCTGACCGGTCTTGGGGTTGAACCCACTACATCAGTACCAGCACACCAGAAGTTTGAGAACAAGCGCCCTTATCCAATCAGCTATGCTGACCTCAATGTTAAGTGATAAAATGTCACATATGCTAGGTTGTATGTTGTGCTCCCTATCAACATAAATCAGTGACGAAATAATTCTCAGAATGTGATAACAGCTTGACCAAAGTCACCAGGCTGGGATGATATACCAGTGGAACTAATCCAGGTATGGTGAGAAACCAGCAGCGTCCATATCTATCCTGCGCTTTTGTGTGAAGATCTGTTCGGCTCAAAGCATGGAAGAGAATGGTTTTCTCTTACCCAAAGAAAAGACATTTGAAATGGGAAAACATCAAACTGGTTTGACGTGCAAAGGGGTTTAAGACACAGCTGGGTCGCATTCTCTCCCTGTGCCTGTTCAACCCCCCCCCCCCCTCACACACACACACACACGCATGCACACGTAACCGCAAGAGAGAGGGTGTGCGTGCGTACGTGCGTAATGAGGATTATCAAATCTCAACCAGTCCTGAAAAGCAGAGAGGCGAAAATATATCCAGGCCTGTTTAGGACTAACTCAAAAGAGAAAAAATAATGGAAAGAATATCAAAACTCACAAAAAAAACGGACCTCAATTATAACCGATACTGCAAAAGCAGGTTGAACAAGACCACATTTTTTTTTCTTGTAAATATTGGATTTGATTGGAAATGTCAAAATTGATTAAACTTATGACAATAATTGGTGGAAATCGGATTCCAGAACTCAGATATTCAGATGATACAGTCCTCTCAAACAGTGCAAAGGGATTAGAACAGTTAATCTTATCTGTCAAAGGACACAGTGAAGATCAAAATCTTTTTCTGAACATTCAAATAATGTCCACAGACAAAACTACATATCAGCCAAACTTTACAATCAACAGTGAAGAAACTTAAAATGTCACACATTTTGAATACTTTGTAATTAATAACATAATAACATGTTTCCAAAAAAAAAATCAGAAGGAGATTGGCCGTAACAATGCAGGGGTTAAACAGCATTAAGAGCCAACGGCAATGAAGAAATAAAAGTAAAAGTATTCAAAACATGCAACTTTCCTATGGCTGCAGATGGATGTAAATCATAGACCATTATGCAATCACTAAAGAAAGCCAGGCTTTTAAACTTAAATGTTACAGAAAATTTATGAGGCTACTTTGGATCAAGGAATAGAAAAATACTGACATCTACAAGACCTGAACATTGTAGAAAACAAGATTTTAAAAACAGCATCCTGTCTCGTAAACTGAAACACTTTAGCCATATTAAACATCATAGTAGTTTAGAAAGAACAGAAATGGAAAGCATAGTTCCTGGAAAAAGAGGCTGAGGCCCGACCAACACAACAGTGGACTTAGCACAGTAAAGATACCCTGGGCATGAAACTCCTGAGGATTGAAACTTGTGAAGGATCAAGAGTCTTTCCAGCAGGCTGGGATGAGGGTGATGTTCTGCTAAAGACTTGAGTCATCATAATGATGTTATTTAGTCAAGGTCCTGTGGAATACCATGTCTCAACTGGGTCTGCAGTTAGTAATCTAGCTCAGCTTTCAGTTCATCTCATAATTATTTCTAATACTGATGTTCCTCCATGCCATGATGTCAAATTTCCCAGCATTTTCTCTCTTGGTCTTCCCCTGCTTCTCCTCCTTTCCAACTTTCTTGTTGTGAGAACATGCTCCAGCTTTCCCTTTCATGACATGCCCAAAGAATGTAGTCTGTCTACTTCTGATGAGAGTAACCTCTCCTCTTTGTGAGTTAACTTCTTTCGAGATACCTTTATTACTTTTTCTGTTTATCCATGGTGTTCTCATCATTCTTCAATAAAATCACATCTCTACAGCTTCCACATAATTCCTCACTTGTTTGCTAATTGTCCATGTCCGCTTCTGTATATCAGGGTTGACTTAATATAGCTCTTAAGAATTTTTTGCCTCACTTCTTTTGACAAAGATAAATTGTAGAAAATATTCTTGACATCAGATGATGCATATTTGATATTATAATGTAATGCTAAGAATACATGAACAGATTAGTACAATGCGTGTAACTTTACATGAAAATATAACACATAAAACTATGTCTATTGTTGTCATTTAGGGAGATGTCTGGACATTTGGTTGTGGCTACTTTGGTCAGCTTGGTCTGGGGACCAATAGTAAATCATCAGTGCCGCAGAAAGTCAGTCTGTCAGAAGGACCAATTGTGGCCATTGCCACAAAGTACTTTCATTCTGTAAGTTACCTGTGAATGTATCATATATAATACATACTTCTAATTAAAAGTGGACAATGAGAATTCTTTCTAGAACCAACTTGGCCTGTATTTTGAGCCAAAAGTTCCCAGTGGTTATAATGTTATGCTAATGTTCATTGCATTTTACTAAGTGTATTATTTCACACTTGTCCTGGCTACAGCTTTGAAATAGTGTTACATTAATATAAGAACCCTTTTACATATCTTGAGGTGTTTAAATATATGGTAAAACAAAAAAAGTAACAGATTCTTTTCCACACCTGAAGGCATATTGGGTGCATGTTGCTGGCCTCATATTTTTATAGATCAACCAGCTCTTAATAGGTGCTGTGGGCAGTTTTATGGCGGCCACCTTTACCTCCGAGGACATTTTTCAGTACCAATTTTAGGCTGGTTCGGCCTGGGTACCCCAGTCATTTAAAATATCCGCCTCATTGTGAATTCAAATACACGATCAACGGGCTGACAGGCAGACATGCTAGCTGCCGCAGCTCCCAACATCATTATAGTTTGGAACAATACTTTGATAAAAAGCACTTTTTAATCTTAACAATATAAAAAAAATTTAAGACAAGAAAACATCCTATGCCAAAGATGGGCAAAACTTCATGCCCTTTAAAAGCTGATGAATGGCTGTGGATCTTAAACAACATAAACAAGCAAGAAAATCCTTGGGAGTCAAATCCATGACATTTTACAAAAACAAAGTAAAAATAAGAGGGGAGTTCAAAATTAGAAATAATGTCTTACCTAAGGCCATACACACAAATGGACTTAAATAATCTTTGTGCAGATATTAATAAGAGGATAGTTGACAATATTAATAATATTCTCCTCCGCTTTTTTCTGCTCCTTTCTTTCAGTCTGCATCTTTGTAACTGTTAATGTGTGAGAACATAGATAATATCACATAGGATATAGCAAAGAAATAAGGAATAGAATTGGATAATTTAGACAGTCAGTTTTATCAAATGTAAATTTTATCATGTGCAATAAATCCTTATCATTAGAAATAAGACAAAGCCTTAAGTTTGTCATGGAAAAGAGAACACTTGCATTATATTGTAATGAGGTAAGATTAATGAAAACTTCAAAAATGTGTCTCAGAAACCATGGCAGTCAGTATATGTGCCTTAAATGTCAGGTCTTAGTCAGATATGACTGAGCTACCGTATAACAGAAGACGGTACTACCTGCTTTCTGTTAGTGCTGAATGTTGGACAGCACTCTCCAAACCTGACACTCCACATTGTGCCAACGACTTTGGTGGTCGAGCGCAATTAGGAGAATGCAAGCCTTATCCTTGTGCGCAAAAATGCAAACTAAAGACTAAATGTCATGGCAGGGCAGACAAGACTGTTGGTCTAGGCTCGAAGCTCTGACAGGTAGATAGTTACAGCATTGTTTTGCTGATCTGGCGGCTTCTGCAGCTTGTCTTAATTGATTATGACAGCTCTGAGTGTTCCATTACATATGTCATATAGGAAAAATTCTAGTCTGTTCATTCACAATGAAATACACTCATCTTTGCTATGTTCGGAAGCATTTCCTATCTTATTCTTCAGGAAATTAGGAAGCGATAATATTCTACATTTGTTGATCATAAATATGGCATGCTTTCAGTTGGATAACACAAACAGTAAAATATTGTGTTTGTGTATAAGCCCAAAGAGGAGAATACACATTTTCTTGTAACATGGTTAACTTTTCATTTACTTTACTGTATAGTTGAGAATGTTTCCTATACACACAATCTCTTCATTAATTCTGGTTTCAGTATTTTCATACATATCTGTATTCCTTTTCTAAATGTGTTGCTTAATTTGAGTAATTACATCAAGAAATTATTTCAGGTTGCTATATCTGCCAGCAACAAAGTGTTCCTGTGGGGCCTGCATCCACACAGTCTAAGGCAAGTGGCCTCATCCTTGAGGTCTTCAAAACATGCTGGCATGTACGTTCCAGAACAGACATCATTCCTTCTACCTGCAGAGGTTGAAACGACTTACGTCCATGGCAAGATTACAAAAGTAATGTTCAGTAATTTTACATTCAAAACTTTGTGTGTTGGTATTTTTAAAAAGGGTATAGTAATCTCGCATATACTATGGTTGGAATGACTTAGTCCATGGTAAGATGACAAAAGATACAGCTCTGCTGTTAACAGGCATAACACAATCACTCTCCAGATGAACGCAGAAGAAGAAGAAGATTACAAGAGTAAATTTCAGTTATGTTTGTGTTCAAAACTTTATGAGTTGGTATTTTTTTTTAAAAAGATAATAGTGAACTCACATATACTATGGTTGAAATGACTTACATCCATGCTAAGTTTACAGAAGTTAATTTCGGTCATGTCTGCATTCAAATGTTAAATGTGTTGACATTTTTTTAAAGAAAAGATAACAGTAATATTACATATACTAAATCATGATATTATGTAGGGTCAACAGGCTCCTTTGCTCGTGGCTCTCAGATGATAACACTCTTCTTACTAACTATAGGCCCATTTCTGTATTATCATCTTTGTCTGCCTTTCAACTCCCTGTGGAGCATTAGGGCCTTAACCGGCTCAAGCCAAATCCTTTGTAGACTTGTCTGTGATTAGTTAGATTTTGCAGCTAAAGTTTTCTACAGGATGATGCAGCCAATTTCATGCCAAACCTCTTTAGTAGCCTCTTAGTTCATGCATGGTAGGTTATAGTGTTACTGTACTTATCTTCCATTATAGACCCTGATAACAGATGGTTAATTTCTTCATTATATACTTTTTCAAAACCATTAGAGAAACATGTAACATAATATAACATTGTAGCATTTCATTAGCAATAACCTTATAGTTAACAGTTGGTCAGGGTTATAATCTTTTCTTTTCTTTAGACATGTTTATGGTTGTGCGGATTTTGCAGCTAAAGTTTTTTTACAGAATGAGGGATCCAGTCCTACGCTAGCCCTCCTTAGTCACCAGTTACAACATGTATGGTAGATTCTCCGGCTCTGTGGCAAAGGGGTTACGGGCGCATTTCATAATCCCGCATACAACATTCGAAACACTGCTGCAGGTGATTTGGAAACAGACCACCTTGCGTTGGTTTTCATACAATAGTATGAGATCCGGTCGTTCAGAAAGCAATGGCAAACTATTGAATGTAATCTTGCCTAGAAATCACAAACAGCCAAAAAATGCTGGGGTTGACTGACGTCCTGTAAAGGACATGCAATTAACTTTTTATGGTAGATTACTGTGTTGCTATATTTTGCTTTCCCTATAGTTTGTGACTTTTTCATTTGTTAAAAATTGTTTGCCAGGTTTATACCAATATTCTTGCCAGTAAAAGTTTCTTAGTCTACTGTATGATGTAGCCAATTTTATTTGTATTTACCCAAGTCATGTACCATTTTGCGTGACATGCTGTATATGTAAAGTTGATTAGGTAGCTCCCATTTATTTGTAGTTTATGTTGCTGTATCCTATCAGAGTGAGCTATTCTTATCTCGCAGGTCTGCTGTGGCAGCCTCCATACAATTCTCTTAACTGACGATGGAGGTTTGTTTGTGTGGGGAAGAAATTTGGAAGGCCAGCTTGGCACAGGCTCCAGACAAGATGAGGTTTGTCACATTTGATTCCTTTACTTTGTGCTTCCTCTCACCTTTCTTATATGTTGTTACCTTTAGAGTAAATAAAGAGAATGCATTTCATATACTGTATTTGACGAACAATAATCGATTACTCAAATATATCAAAGCATTATTGTCTAGGCAGTGCAGTTAGGGGACCATTGGATATACTCTTTCTTTGTTGTGAAAATTGCTGTTATGAATGTATGCAAAATTCACATGGTTTAAAGAAATTACATTGGCTGTAATACTAGCAAAGGAGTTATTATTAATCATGTGTGTAATATTACTATAATCATTACTTTTGTAATACATTTTTCTGTTTTCTTTGTTGTCACTCACCTTCTCCTATAGATTGTTGTGGTGGTTTAGTAATACACCTACTAAAACCTTAACTCTTGTGTAAAAAGACATCACGGTCTGGAGAGTGGTGCTGCAGGGAGTGACCAGAGGATATTGTCAGGGTCTTGCATTCAGCAAGTACTCAGGCTCGTGTTCTTTGACAAGTGCGATACAAAACACAGTCACAGAATAACTTAACGTGACACGCTACAACTACAATTCCAAATACTTTATTCACACAGCTCACTCCTTACAATCATTACATGCATTGTGCAGTTACAATAATATAATCAATAGATCTACAAATGCAATACAACTTACAATCCTACCACCCAGGCGTACAGTCTCCTAATACTTACACAGGCTTTCTATCTATTCGCGTTCAAA
This sequence comes from Cepaea hortensis, assembly GCA_963921405.1. Lineage (NCBI taxonomy): Eukaryota > Metazoa > Mollusca > Gastropoda > Stylommatophora > Helicidae > Cepaea > Cepaea hortensis. The sequence goes on along the minus strand of OY992882.1, from coordinate 92,216,637 downwards.
CACACAATTCGCACAAGCTCCATTCAAACCGTCTGTCCAGTGCCACAGTCTCCAGCCGTCTGTCGCTAACTCGCCGTTAGTTTCCGCTTAGCGGGATTGTGTCCTAGCGTGGACTTCATGTCCCACGCTTGCACTAACTGACCATCACTGGCACAGCGTGGTTAGCGTCGTTCACTGCTGGGCCGTATTTGCCAGGCTCCGTCGAAGACGACGCGATTGAACTGGCAGGGAGATTATGACATTCTCCCGCTCTCCTGTTCATGAAAGGGGAACCCTTTCATGTAAATTATATACATTATATTCAACTTGTCATAATCGACCCGTTGTTAGTCATCTGACATAATACCTTGGTTTATATTGAAATATGTAGGTAATTGTAAGTTATATACTCTCATTGTTCAATGTTGCTATGAAGCAACACACTTCAAGTACCATCCCTTAGATGGATTCTGACCTCAGCTGTAATTTGACACAGCTAGTCCGGTAGCTATCAGCGAAACACGCAACTACCTCTCAAACAATAAACAAAAATACTAAAAACGTCAGGTCAAGCCATGAGCATCTCCCTATAAGATGACTCCAACATTTGACCCCCAACATCCTTTAGTCGGAGAGTCTCATGTAGGTCTACAGCTTTTGCAATTATCTCCATGCATAATTGACGTCATCTTGACATGTTAAAAATCAGGCAACATGATGATGGTTTTTATACATTACACATTATCAACAATTTCAATTATCTCCCTTGATTGTAATAACAATATGTGGGAGGTAATTTTAACATGCTTTCAAACAAAATAAATTACATTAGTAAATTACTTTCTTAGTGTCATAATTTGATACTTATTGACAAAAGTGAACTAATGTTCCCTGTTGTGAACAAGTAAATCAATTTATGATTCTGAGATTACACGTATACCAATCCTCACATACAATTCGTATATGGAAACTTTCCACTCACAAAGATTATATCAAGTGTCACTTCTTTGTGAGTACTAACATATAGTCTGCTATCTTTCAAATTAATATTTATAAATACCGGAAGTACACATCTGTTGTGTCCAGTTGTAGACAACACAATGTTTTTCGTCCGAAAGAAATGGACTACATAGTTCGTAACACAGCTGTTGGATTAGTTCTTTCCTTCACAGTATGGATTAACTATTTCGTTCAACGTGTGGCCTAAAATGTTCTTGTGGAGTTTAAATGTCACAGTTCCTCTCGTACAGATTAAAATAAATAGGAACATTCTGCTTCGCAGGTACCACGGATCTTTGATCAGTTCAGGTGAAGTAAGTCACGTTTGAACTCACGTAGCACTGTTCGTAACAATGTTTATATATAATTAAAATACTATACCCTTCCTACCACATACTACTCAAGTATTCATCATAATTATTCTAATAATTATACAATATACAAGATATATACAGTGGGACCATGTCCCTATCACACTTTTACACAGCGTAACTGTAATGATTACATTATGGGCTGTGTTGCTGAGCACTTTATTAGTTTGCAGAGAGCTCATTTGTCTGCAGTGTGCGCTCAGGCACTATTTGGCTGTTGGGTGTGTCACACGGACATCTAGAGAGAAGGTCAGCAATCGAATTCTGTGTGCCACGTATATGCCTGACTTCACAGGTGAAATTTCATAGTAATAGTGACTATCTTGCAAACCTGTGGTTAATAGGAGCCTCAGCTGTGATTATTGTAACCGGGCTGTTGTCTGTTTAGACTGTGGAGTGTTTTTGAGGAAGAAAAATTTGGTCGTGCTCCTGCGAAAGTAATGTTCCACTCGCTACGGAGCTCGTGTCAGCTCTCGATCTGAAAATAATATTCAAAATCGGAAATTTAAGGATCAAATTACTTGAAAAGTACGATAACACTTTTGTAAATGCAGGTCTTAAGCATTTGCTGTTTACAATTTTGTTATTAGGTTATTGAAATACTTGGTTAACGTTGCGAAATTTGATATGACCTGTCTGTAATACTTTAACAGACCTAGAATACTTTAAGAATTCTTGAAACGATGTTGTCGTAAGTCGCAACAAAGCCATTTACAAATTTTATACCCAAAAATGAAATTTCTTGATAGGCAATGTCGACTTTAGAAGGTTTGATCGTTAGTCTGTAGTGTCTAATGAGGTCAACTGTCTGATGTAATGTTGTTACATGTTCTGTCATCGTCTTTGTATGTATGCAAATGTTGTCCCTGTAGGCAATTATATTCGGGATGTCTGTCAGAAGAAGTCTTGTCATCTGTCCAACTGTCTTGTAACAGTTGTCTGCAATTGTCTTGTCTTGTCATCTGTACAACTGTCTTGTAACAGTTGTCTGCAACTGTCGGTCTCTGTCGAAGTAAGTTTAGGATTTATTCTGATGACTTGCAGATTGTTTGTCGTGTCAAGTGAAGGGGTAGGTATTTCGTCGGTATCGTCGTCGTCTGGGTGGTCCACTATCATCATGCTTGCTGCTGTTTCGTCTTGGTCCTCTTCTCTGTTGTAGTATGGTTTAAGCATGTCTATGTGAAATATTTTATGTTTGTCCTTGATTGCAATTTCATAGTCTACAGCTGAGATCTGTCTTAGAACTTTGAAAGGTCCCTGCCATGAGTCTGTCAGTAGATGTCTGTCGCTTGGCAATAGAAGTAGTACGTCCTGTCCAGGTGTCAATGTTATTGTCCTGTTTCCTCTGTTTGCATACTGTCGGTAAATAGCACCTGATTGTTTCAGTGCTTCTTTAGCTAACACACAAAATTTCATTATCCTATCACGCAATGATGTTACATGTTCATATGATGATACTGGTTTATGTACAGTTACACTTTCAGTTAACATAGAATACATTGGCACCTTGCCGTCTTGACAGACGATAGTTTGTGCTTTAAAAAGGCATAATAACTTTTAACTATGGCGGTAGCGAGTGTGACTGATAAGGCCAATTTGCGCTGTAAATGTCCGTTCACAGTGGGTGCATCTGAACACGTGGTCATTTCCACCATCATGCACCATCTTACGTCTTAAACGCTTGGTGTGTGACTTTTCTGCAATAATTTTCTCCTTTGACTTTATTCCATTTCTGATATTTGCCCTCCATGCAACACGTTCAGCGGCGACTTGCTCCCAATGTGCATTATCAATGCCTGTATCAATCATGTCCCGCTTACATACATCTTTGTATCGTAGTAGAGGCCGACCCTGAGATCTCTTACCCATCTGTAATTCACCAAAAAAGATATCCTTTGGTATTCTACCATCATCCATCCTCCTAAGATGTCCTATCCATCTAAGTCTACGAAGACTGAGCATGGAATAAAACTGTCACACAACCTGATCTTTCCAATACTTCAGTATTTGTGATTTTGTCTTGCCACTTAATACCAAGAATTCTTCGCAGACACCGCATATGAAAGCTGTTTAAATTGTTCTCTTGGTGTGAGTAAGTTGTCCAGGTTTCACTGCCATAGAGAAGAGTACTAAGGACACAGGCTTGATAGACAAGGACTTTTAACATAGAATGGTATATATATAATGGGCCGCGTGGTTTGGCTCCATATACAAGTTCAAATGGTGAGAAACCGGTACTGGAATGAGGTACTTCATGATATGCACATAGTATGGCAGGTAAATAAGTGTCCCAGTCTTCAGGGTGTTCCTGGGTAACTTTTGATAACATATGCTTAAGATCGCCGTTAATCTTCTCTATAATTCCCGTTGAGTGCGGGTGGTACAGGCTGTTAAAGCACTGCTTTACTCCTAACATTCTAGTAAAGGCTTGAGTGGCTGCAGCTATGAATTGACTCCCCCGATCTGAGAGAATGGTATCGGGAAACCCTACTCTAGAGAAAATGTGGAAGAAAACTTCCATTACATCTTTGGCAGTTATGTTTTTAAGCGGAATAGCTTCTGGCCATCTACTACAGAGGTCAATTATCGTTAGAATAAATTTATTTCCTCTTGCTGTGATATGGTTTAGAGGACCTACTATGTCAACAGAGATCTTTTCAAAAGGTCTACTTGCTAAATCTGTTACTTGCAGTTCAGCTTGCGGGTGTTTACCCTTTTTAACAAGCTTCTGGCAGATGTCATAAGTTCTGCAATATTCCTTAGTGTCACTGCAAAATTTAGGCCAGTAAAATTGAGTAAGTAACCTAGGTCTAGTTTTTAATAAGCCATATGCCCTGCAAAGGGTATATCATGAGCTAGATGTAACGTTTGTTTGCGGTGTTCTGTTGGTAACACCGTTTGCTCAGTGGTGCTGGTACCTTTGGTGTAGTACCTTGTGAGGATACCACCTTTTAGAGCAAAATGCCATCTAGCATTTTTTGTTACTTTTGGCTTTTGGCCTATTAAGTTAAAATACTTGTGCAAAGATGAATCGGTCTTTTGGGATGTTATAAACTTTTCCCTCATGGTTTCAGAAGGTACTATAACTGGGTTTAACATTTGCAAGGCTTCTGTCTGATTTATTTCATCTTGCACCTTTGCAGTAGATCTAGTTACTGCGTTTGTACTATCAATAACATTGCAAGGTGATGTTACATTTAGACCACTATATTCATGTGATGACGTTAATGAATTTGCACACATACATTCATTCAATGGTGATAATACATTGTCAACAGTGAATTAAGATGACGATGATATTGTATTATCAACAATACATGTGGCAGTAGATGTTATACTGTCATGTGGCATATCATTTACTTCTGGAAGGTTACTAACAATAATGTCGCAACAAGGGTTGGATAGTGCTGCGCATTTGACCTTTCCAGTAAGAAATGGTGTGTCAATATATGCCCATGCAAGTGGGTATTTCTCGATGTTACCTGAGAAAGTTCTGCATGTAACATGTTTGCCTGTATAATCTGATGGTAAAATAAAGTCTCTCTTTAACCCAATAAGAGTACATCCACTATCCCGTAAAACGGTGGCAGCTCTGCCATTAACAAATCCATTGTGGATGTTTAGTTTACCTTTGCTGTTAATTACCAAGTTGGCTTCTTCACTGGTAATAGGTACTGAGTGGCCGCATGTTAATAGGCCATCCTCATGAAAACGATCACAGATGGTACATTTATCAAGATGAAACACGTCAATGGATTGTGCTGAATTAAAAGGATGATCTTCTACCTGTTCCTCATCTGAGGAAGAGCTATCAAACATGGCTGCATTGGCCTTTCTGATCATTTGTTTGCCTTTACATGAATGACGCCAGTGGCCATAAGCTTTGCAAAGGAAGCATTTTGTTAGTCGTTTATAGTTCTTTCTTTCCTTATCTTGCTTATCTATAAAGTTTTGCAAGTATGTAAGGTACCCAGGGTGTTTATCACACATCTCATTTTTATTGTGTGGAAGATGACAATATCTGCATTGGTAATACCTCTCAGCAGATTGTTTAAATGGTTTTGGTTTATTGTAGGCTCTGACTTCATTCTGTCATAGTTAGCAGCTGCTACAAAATCTATGTCAGTCACACCACTAGTAAAGCACTGTTTGTTGGCTGTAAAATAAGCCGAACCACGTTTCTCAATCTGTTGTACACTCTCACATTCGCATTCTTGTAAAAATTTGGAAAATGATGGAGGAAGAGATGTAATAATTTTATCTCTCAAAATAAGGTCCTTCAATTTCTCAAAATTGTTGTTTACTTTGGCTGCTGACAGCCACTTACTAAAAATATCCTGTACTATTGAGATGTAGTCAGAGAACGTTTGTGTTGGTTTAGGAGATACTTTGTTAAACTGTTCTCTGTAGCCTGCTTCATCTAACAGGAAATGTGACATAATTTTGGACTTAATATATTGATAATCTTTCCTAAGATCTTTGGGAATGGTCTCTATCACTTTAAGAGGTTCCCCGGAAAGACTTCTCATATATATAATGTTCCATTCAGTCTCTGGGATCTTATAATGGTCCATGATGGTTTCAAAATTTTGGGTGAAGGCTGCAATGCAGTCACCCGCGGTGAAATTTTTCACGATCCCTTGGTACTTTTGTACTGATTTTCTTTTTCTAGTCTTTCTGACTTTTTAGACTCTTTGTCTGATGATGTCTCAGCTTCAAGCTGTTTAATTTTTAGTTGCATTTCGAGTTCTCCCCTCTTACTTTGGGCTAGAATCTCAGCTTTTCTTACCTCTGCTTCTGTTTCTGCCTTTTTAGTATCTAATTTGGCCTGTTTCAAAGCAGTATCTAATTCTGCCTTTTTCAACTCTCTTTCCGCAGCTCTGTCTTCATGTTCTCTAGCTTTTTCCTGCAATGCGACATGCTCTGCATATTTTGCCTCACTCCATTTTATCAACTCATCACCAGATAACTTCATTTTCAAACCAGATTCGATGAAATCATTCAATGTAGACATGATGAAATATGTCAGATACAATGAATACACACAAAGTTAAATATGGTGTTAGTAAATTAAATACAATAATTTGTACAATATTTCTACGATACAGCTCGTGCTTAGACTTGCATATAAAAGTGTATAAGAAAAAATGGATAATACTCAAGTGATCCTAGAGAACTGTATGAGATAATGGCTGCTTGATTGTTACTGCCCGGAAAAACAATAGACTTTCTGCCCGGAAAAATGGACTTTACTTGCCAACGGTTTTGGATGGCACAAAAACCTGTTGCTTTTTGGAAGAAGAAAAATTAGGACATGTACGTTTATGAGGTGTATGCGATGTCAACTAAGTTTTTGTAGGTTTGTGTGTTCTGTCAAGTATGTTTGTTATTCGTATTGTCGTCCGTTCAACACGATCAACAACTTACTTTCCATGATGCTTTCTTTCACCAAACTTTTCGCTTACACTTACGTTCACTCCTATTTTACAACTATTTTCAAGATAGATACTGCATTCATGTTCACATCTATCGTTCAAATCCAATAAGGACAAGCAACCCACGTTTACACCTCTGGTTAAAAAAAATCCAACAAGGACGAGCAACCCACGTTTACACCTCTGGTTAAAAAAAATCCAACAAGGACGAGCAACCCACGTCCACACTTGTCAGGGTCTTGCATTCAGCACGTACTCAGGCTCGTGTTCTTTGACAAGTGCGATACAAAACACAGTCACAGAATAACTTAATGTGACACGCTACAACTACAATTCCAAACACTTTTTTCTCACAGCTCACTCCTCACAATCATTACATGCATTGTGCAGTTACAATAATATAATCAATAGATCTACAAATGCAATACAACTTACAATCCTACCACCCAGGCGTACAGTCTCCTAATACTCACACAGGCTTTCTATCTATTCGCATTCAAACACACAATTCGCACAAGCTCCATTCAAACCATCTGTCCAGTGCCACAGTCTCCAGCCGTCTGTCGCTAACTCGCCATGAGTTTCCGCTTAGCGGGATTGTGTTCTAGCGTGGACTTCATGTATCACGCTTGCACTAACTGACCATCGCTGGCACAGCGTGGTTAGCGTCATTCACTGTTGGGCCGTATTTGCCAGGCTCCGTCGAAGACGACGCGGTTGAACTGGCGGGGAGATTATGACAGATATGAATGATACCCTGGACTCTGAAGAAAGGTCACATAGACAGATAATCAGACTGCTACGGGTACCATTAGTACTGGGACTCTTCGCTGGCTGCTGAAGATGAGAACGGAGCACGTATGGGAATGTCCTGAGTGCCAAGATGTCGGTTCTTGACTCAACTCAACTCTTGTATAAAAAGACTAGGCATGTCATATCTATACATTGCGACATTTGGGGAATTATAATGCCAAGTCCATATTGTCATGACTAGATAGAACTGAAAGGTTGACATGGGCTAACCCTGAAGCCATGTGGTCATGAAAAAATCCCAACTTGAGATGGATTTAACCTAGGACCACTGCTGTTTAAGTGAATGCACTAGCCACTAGTATATTGAGGCTCCCATAATCTTGTGCGGGTTTAACAAATTCACAGTCAGGGAAAAGATACAGAAGAGCTCATGAGTTGGTTGGTCTGTTTGGATGGTTGGTGGATCCTCTGGAAGACTGAGTTTGAACTGTCTAGTCCAGTGCATTGTCATTCAGGTCGTTTGAACACTGGAAAAGGCTTGCACCTATCAGAGTGAAGTTGGTGGAGATATGTTCCTCCCTCCCCAGTACCGAAGCAACAGTGTTGCAGACATCTGCTATCTGAAGAGGGTGTGCAAGACTTGCTGGAACTCCATTAGGATATAACCAGGTCATGATTCAGCACAACACATGGGACTGTCTGTGGTTAAGCGTAGGTTGGTAATTTTCCTTCATGGGTTTTGGGTATTCCATTGTCAGCAGACTCCAACCCAGTGCCTAGAGAGGGAGCTCATGAGTGAAAAGAAAGTTAATTTTGGTTTATAATGTAAAGCTACCAGCCATAAAGAAAATCCACGAAAGCCACATAAATATGGATTTACAACAGAATATTCAAACTATGGACATCAAGAAGAAAGAGTAATGATGACATTTTAGGGAAGCCAAAGTCCATAGAAATATTTCTTCAGTAGGAGGCAGTAAAGATTTGTTGGCCAGTGTCATGAGGTGAGAAAACCTGAAATATATTGTAGCAACTGTCAAAATATAGAGTGGGTACCTGAGAGGTTAGAATTTCTGCCACAAACGTCATGAGACTGCTTAGGCAAGTGATTTTCATTACTGAGCCTTAAAAAATACTCCTGGCACACACTAACAATGCTACAGATGCTTTAATGATAACATACAAATCAGAAACGCTAAGATTTCTGTTAAAAAGGGATAAAGATAGGGAAGAAAAATACAGGACAGTCATTTATACAGGCCAGTTTCTTCCACTGCTTCCATCCTTTAAGATTACAAAATGTGTGATGTACTTTTAATGTTATGTGTATAGAGGTTGTATGCTTTTTCACAAGTTTTGTTTTGTTTGTTTCTAGCGAGTGCCCAAGATGTTAACATCCATCAATGACCAGCACATCATTTCAGTGGCTAGTGGCGGAGAGTTTAACATTGCCTTTGATGCTGAAGGAGGTCTTTGGGTCTGGGGTAAAAATGAATCGGGACAGGTACGACATGAAAATAATTGTAGCTGGGACAATCGTGAATTTAAATTTGAGTATTTACAAATACGACCACCACAGGTAGATAGGCCTTGAAAATCAAAATCTGATGGTACCTCGATGATGCCTGTATGTCAATTCTTAGTGAAGATACTCACAATTTTGTGAAGGTGAAACATACGACCTTCTCATGTTCCTCATAAGTTATTGGAACTCTTCAATGTGTCTTTATTTTTTCAGTTTCAGGTCGACCCGAGTTTGTATCAAACTGATTATGACGGACACGCAATCCGACGTCATCGATATGTTCCCTCTTCTTAAATAATAAATAAATAGTACAAGTATACAAATA